>JAKOOJ010000013.1:3002500-3457500 GCA_022577455.1 Arizona elegans | reverse complement strand
TGCTGCGTAACGGGGTGAGCTCCCGTTACTTGTCCCAGCTTCTGCCAACTTAGCAGTTCGAAAGCACGTAAAAAATGCAAGTAGATTGTATGATTAAATGGGCACAAAACTTTCAGGAACCAGTGATGATGGAAACGTGGGAAAAGATTTGGGTCAGAAGTGTTAAATTTACGCAAGCACAAAATTTGAGAGAGAATTTTTATAAAATGTTTTATAGATGGCACTTAGATCCTAAGAAATTATCATGCATTTACTCGAATTTGCAAGCTAAATGTTGGAGATGGGAATGTAATGATGCAACCTATTATCATATATGGTGGACTTGCAAGAAAATCAAGGCATTTTGGATAAAAATTTGGTGGGTGATGCAGAACATTTTGAAAAGAAGGTTGAAATTTACTCCTCAATTGTTTCTATTGGGTATAACTATAGACTGTACAGTTTCAGAGACTAAATTGATTTTGAACTTAATATCAGCAGCTAGGTTGCTGGTAGCCCAATATTGGAAGAAGGACTCTTTGCCTACTATTGAAGAGTGGATATTGAAAGTAACAAACCTAGCAGAAATGGCGAAAATCTCAGCGTACCTGAAGGACTATACACAAGAAAGATACGTATCGGAATGGAGAAGATGGATTGATTATATTCAAAATAAGTATCAGACAAGAAAATATCAAATAGCTTATGAATGACTATTAGTATTAGAAGTATTTGGTTATCTGTAGTGGAGTTAAGGTTTCAGTGGGGGAGGCAGTGCTTTGAGGATAAGTAGATTAATCTAGTTTATGTTTGACTAAATGAAAAACCTTGTATTTTGCTCTGGGAAGTCAGGAGGGGGAGGGTGGGATGAAGGGGGGCAAAGGGTGGGGGGAACAGGGGGGAAATTTTTTTGTATTTCTTTTTTGTAAAACCTTTCAATAAAAAAAATTGCAAGTAGAAAAATAAGGACCACCTTTGGTGGGAAGGTAACAACGTTCCGTGTGCCTTTGGCATTGAGTCATGCCAGCCACATGCGACCAGAGAGGTCTTCGGACAGCGCTGGCTCTTCGGCTTTGAAACGGAGATGAGCAAACCCCCCCCCCCGCCTAGAGTCGGGAACCTTTACCTTTACCGTATGCTACGGTTTGCACCGGTTCTATAGAACCAATAGTAAAACCGGCAGGAGGCTCCACCCACCGACCCCGACATCATCAAAATGCTTCTGCGCTTGTGTGCTTGTGCACAAGCGAAGCATGCGTGCGTGCACGGCCCCGTTGTGAACCGGTAGTAAAGGTAAGTAGGACCCACCCCTGACATATGTGCATACCACTCACAAACACACACACCCCTGAGCACCAGGACAGGCTGCCAAAGTGGAACGTTTGGGGACTGCTGTGCTACAGCATATTTATCTGACCTACAACTCAAAATTTCATGCAGCTAAAAAGAAGTATAAGGCTTCAGTGTCTGTTCTTTCATGTATTGCAATGCCTTCAGATGTTATTGGTGGAATATTTAGCTCTAAATTTGTTGGAAACATTTTGTTATGGATGCCCTAGGGAGCATTAATTGGGTTCCAGAAACTTCATAAGCATCGCATTCTTAAAAACATGGAAATTTGCTGTAATACGCAAGGTGCTGTTTGCATATGAACCATTTTGTATTTCGCTATACCCTTGTTATTCAACATTTAGCCCAAGAGAAATACAAAATCCACCAAGCTTCTTATTCTTCTGTTTCACTGCAGACATTTCCTCTGCATTATTTTAACTCTATGCTTTCATTTCGGTGGCAAAGGAATTGCTTGAAATTTTCCACATCCCAAAGGGTCTCAGGCAAGATTACTTCAAGATACAGAATTAAAGAACAACAGTCTTGAGTCCAGTTATCATTTTGTTGCTCTTCTCTCTGCATCTTTCTAGAGTCTCAACTTCTTTTTGTATTATGGTGACCAAAGCTGTATGCAGTATTCCAAGGGTGGTATTACCAAGGCATTATAAAGTAGTACTAACACTTCATGTCATCTTGATACTATCGCTCTGTTGATGCAGTTTAGGATTGCATTGGCTTTCTTGGTGGCTGCAGCACACTTGTCAGGTTTTGAGGTCGTCTCAAATAAATTGCGTTTCAAACAAAGTCTTTGAAGAAAAATTCCCATTTATTAAGCACGACATTCTATCTCTGACTCATCGAAGCCAACACTGACTTCCAGACTCAAAACCCTCCCTTTCCGTTCCCCACTTCCCTGCACTCATTGGCCATCTTCCAAGTCATTCTACCCTTAATCTATCACTCCAGCTCAAAGGAATTTCCCCTCTCCCATCCCATCTCCTAGGGGATATTATCTCCAGGGAAAATAAGTAGGTGAAAAGTCAAACGTCCCTTTCCAGACGCCTCCGCTTCTCCTTCTTATGTCAGCACTAGAGTAAATGCAGCTTGAGGTGCTGACATCACTGCTGGCATCTAAGAGGTTGTCCACTGGGATTCCTATATCCTCTCACAGTTATTGTTGGTGAACCAGGTACCCCTATTCTATACTTCTGCATTTGGTTTTTCTTCTCTAAGTGTAAAACCCTACTTATCACAGAGTGCATACAGAGGACTGAACCTGGGAACTTCTGTTTGCAAACATGGACTCCCCCAAGTCACGTTTCCCAGCCTTTTTACTGATTGATTTCATCGTTATTTCTTTGATGTATAACTTTCTCCTCCAGCCAGTACTCAAAGTACCAAAGAAACCACTCAGCAAAGTATAAATAGATGCAGGAGCAATGTTTGAACCACAGAGCTATTTTGGCGGCCTTGGTTTTCAGGAAGCAGTGTTCCTGAGCAATTAATTTGCATATCAATGAAGATGTAGCCATACCATTCCTTTGATGTATGTGAAGTCTATGAGTCTCCTCTCAGTATTACTGAGTATTAGCTTGTTACTGCTTCTTTCCAGTCTTCAGCCTCAAGCCAGGACAGTATTGAACAATTCAGGCACACTTCTGTGGCCAAGCAAACTATTTGCCACCAGATGGCTAAGTTGTCAGGCCAGGAAGCCATCTTTTGCATTAGGCCTTCAGACCTGTCACATTTACTACTGTGGGAAACTGGGAGAGGGGATTGTATGGAGCAGGAGTGATATGTAGTCATAATAACATTCCTTTCTCAGAAAGTCAAGGACATCTTGCCCTGCACCTGGAGGGCTGGATCGGGAAGGCATCTCCAATTGGGATGATGTTTGTTTGGACCATGTGATGGACTTGTGGGTGTTGGGCAGGGACTTGAACTTTTCTTTGGGTGGGGAAAACCTGGAAACTTTCAGATTTGGTTTTTCCCAGATGTGCCAATAAGACATCTCTAATAAAATGTAACCTTGAGGAAACTAAAGCCTCAGAGGTTTATTTCATTGGAGGTGCTACTTGGAACCCTGACAAATATTCAGTGATGTGATTTTTTTTTTTTTAAGTTTTGCATTTTAGCTGGGAATTATGCATAATTGGTGTTTTAAGGGTCTGGGAAGTTGGCGTATTAAGGGTCTGGGGAGGTAGTTGATCAACAGATACCACCTTCCCCCCAGCCTGCCCCTGCCTCCCCAATTTATTTGTCTGTGTGTATGTATGTGTATACACAAACACACAAGCACATGCCTCCAAGAGTTACTCTGTAGTAAGTTGGACAGTCAATAACTTTTATAAATAAATATTTGTATGAAGCCTACTGTACCACCAAGCTCCCCCACCTCAAAGAAATGCAATCAGAAGTAGCTAAAAACGATAAAGCTGGAGTCCCACCACTGGTATCTCTGTGTCATCTCCTTTGAATCCAAAAATGTCACTGAAGATGCCTTTCCTAGAAACCTCTTTGACTAGCAGAAAATCTCATCCTATTTAAATTCCTTGTTTCATCTAAGTCAGAGTGGAAAGTTTATTTATTTATTTATTTATTATTTATTTATTTATTTATTTATTATTTATTTATTTATTTATTTATTTATTTATTTATTTATTTATGCCTGGCCTAAATCCTCTCCCCTTTTTAAATGTAAATTTTAATTTGTTTTAAATTATGGGGTATTTTAAATTCAGCCAAATTATTTAATTCGTTTTTATTTGATTTTAAATTTTTGTATTTATGTGTTTTTATCTTGTGGCTGTTCACCACCCTGAGTCCTTCGGGAGAAGGGCGGTATAGTAATTTAATAAAATAAAATAAAATAAATAAAATATTTATTTATTGGTTCGATTTATATGCCGCCCTTCTCCGGAGACTCAGGGCGGCTTACAATGCGTTAAGCAATAGCCTTCGTACTTTTGTATATACCTGCTTAGTAGGGCTTTGCCCCCCCCCCCAAGCGGTGTTCTTTTTTTAATACAAAGTCAGTTTATTGCCCCCACAATCCGGGTCCTCATTTTACCTACCTCGAAAAGATGGAAGGCTGAGTCAACCTTGAGCTTGGTGAGATTTGAACTTGCAGTAATTGCAGGCAACTGATGCTACTTAACAGCACTTTAGTCTGCTGTGCCACCAAGGCTCCTAAAAAGAGTTAAAAAGATAATTGCCTGCCTGGATAAAAATCTATATTGCTGTTATCTGAATGAATACATCTCTGCCTAAACCTGGCTTCATTTTGTTGCAAATGCAGCACAAGTTTGCCATCCTTCAGTAGCTGCCTTGCCAGCTCAGCTCTTTTTACTGTTGATATATAAAACAGGGTTGAAAGACAGTTGAGAACCAGGAGAACCAGTTGAGAACTCTTCTGAAAGACAAATACAAGGTGCAGTTGAGTCAGGAACATGCTCCTTCTCCATTCAACTCCCCCTTTTATCCGCATTCAGAATATTCACACTTTAGCACTCCCTGGTTTCCTTCTCTGGTGCACCAAATTGTAAGCATCCTTGCAACATCTTCTATCTTGTTTTCCCTAATCCCTTTTCCCTGGGGGTGAGGTGGTTGGGGCTTTTTAGATCTTAAGCCTGAATGGCTTTCTTTTTTAATTAATCTGTAAGCAGCTTTGGAGATTTTTATGTATTTTATTTGTGACCAAAGAATGGGGTCAAAAATAATTAAATATCTGGTATTGTTTGTTCCATGACTTAGGGCAGTGATGGCGAACCTTTTAGACACCGAGTACCCAAACTGCAAGCGTGCATGCCCAAACTGAAAGGTATGTGTGTGAATGTGCACATACATGGACATGCATGCATCGACATGCGCACTTGCGCAGCAGAGACCCGAAGACCAGCTGGCCGGCGGGAGGCAGGGCATCCCAACACCAGGAGTGTAGCAAGACATAAGAGGTAAGATCTTTTTCTTTTGTGAGCTCCTGTTTTGTCATTTGCAGAGAAGCAGAAGCTCACAAAAGAAAAGAGACGGAGATCTGACCTGGGGCAACGGCACGTGTGCCAGCAAAGAGGGCTCTGCATGCCACCTCTAGCACAAGTTAGTTAGTTAGTTAGTTAGTTAGTTAGTTTGTTTGTTTGTTTGTTTGTTTATTTATTTATTTATTTATTTATTTATTTATTTGTCGCATTTCTATGCCGCCCAACTCCCTAGGGACTCTGTAGTGCTATAGGTTTGCCATCACGGACATATGGTATGGCAAGGTGGTATGTAAGCAGAGATGATAGATAGATAGATAGATAGATAGATAGATAGATAGATAGATAGATAGATAGATAGATGATAGATAGATGATAGATAGATAGAGAGATAGATAGATAGATAGATAGATAGATAAATAGATAGATGATAGATAGATAGATAGATGATAGATAGATAGATAGATAGATAGATAGATAGATAGATAGATAGACAGACAGACACAGACAGACAGATGATGATGATGATGGATAGATGAAAACAGTAGACAAATACTGTAGCTAGATTAGGTAGGTAGGTAGGTAGGTAGGTAGGTAGG
Organism: Arizona elegans; assembly: GCA_022577455.1. Classification (NCBI taxonomy): domain Eukaryota; kingdom Metazoa; phylum Chordata; class Lepidosauria; order Squamata; family Colubridae; genus Arizona; species Arizona elegans. Next base: position 3,451,616 of record JAKOOJ010000013.1, on the reverse strand, counting down.
TAGGTAGACAGACAGACGGATGGACGGACGGACGGATGGATGATGGATGGAGATAGATAGATAGATAGATAGATAGATAGATAGATAGATAGATAGATAGAAACAGTAGAAGATATTGTAGCTAGATTAGGTAGGTAGGTAGGTAGGTAGGTAGACAGACAGACAGACATAGACATTTTATTTTTGTTTTAAATTTTGTGTGTGCCATCTAGAGTTGAGACAATCACTAAATAGATTAAGTAAAAATCAACAATTGGCTAACCCTGTTTATTTTTTTTCAGTATCCAGCTACCTAATCTGCTATCCTGCTATGATTCCTTTCGTTTTTTGCTGTTTTTGCTAATGTTTGGAGGTTGCTAGCCTTGTGCTAGCCTTAATTAAATCTGAAACAATAAAGACTTCCTCTTGCCCAAGTGGATTCCTGGTGATTAAATCACACCTCTGTATAGTTTCAATGGCAACTAGGGAAAAATTCTACGACTGCAGGATAGTTTCTCAACTTCCCAGTGTCCACCACCCCACAGTCTGGTTACCATCCATTTGGTCTCCCACGAAGTCCTCACTACCTTCCACCCAGCTTAACTTCCAATGGGCAGGATAGCAGAAGTAATGCAGAAGTAAAAAAGGCTTGGTGGTGCAGCGGACTAAAGTGCTGTTAAGTAGCACTTAGCTGCCAGCTGCCTGCAATTAGTGCGAGTTCAAATCTCACCAGGCTCAAGGTTGACTCAGCCTTCCATCCTTTCGAGGTAGGTAAAATGAGGACCTGGATTGTGGGGGCAATAAGATGACTTTGTATAAATAAGAACACTGCTTGGCGGGGTGAGGGCAAAAGCCCTACTAAGCAGGTATTTACAAAAGTATGAAAGCTATTGCTTAACGCATTGTAAACCGCCCTGAGTCTCCGGAGAAGGGCGGCATATAAATCGAACCAATAAATAAATAAATAAATAAATAATGGGAAGATGGTTAAGGAGAGAGTGCTAACCTAAATGTAAGGAGAGATTTTCTGACAGTAAGAGAAATTAATCAATGGAATAGCTTGCTTCCCAGAGTTGTGGTGCTCCATCACTGGAGATTTTTAAGAAGAGATTGGACAGCCATTTGACCAGGATGGTATAAGGTTTCCTGCCTTGAGCAGGGGGTGAGTCTAGAAGCCCTCCAAAGTCCCTTCAAGCCCTATGTTACTAAGATCAGCCATGATTCATTTGTAAACAATGCATATTCAAAAATAGAAAATACAATAATACATGTTACAGAATATGTGAAATTTCATAAAAGACATTGACGCTCTCATCCCCAATGTTAGATCAGGCTCTGGAAATGAAGATGCGACCAGCTCGCTACATTTAGTAACTTTATTGGAAACAGTAACAAGACTGGCCGTGCACTGCTGGAGCTCTCCTTATATTCGCTCCGGCAGTCGCACCGCCCCTGACAGCAATTCGAACTTCCCGCCCAATGGCTGGCAGCCAATCCAGCCGGATGTCCTTATAAGGACATAACACTCCTCCCCTCCTAGTTAGAAAACAGTCACTCAATGTTAATGAATGTCACGTAATCGCGCGGGTCCGGTCTCCCAGCGATGGGTAGTGTTGACTTTGGTTGTGGGGTCCGACCTCACAGGGCTAGTGCAGGCCTCCTTGATCGGGGTGGCGGAGGCCTTCCTTGCCGGGCTGGCGTTGGCCTACCCCATCGGGTCAGCGGTGGACATCTGGTCGTGTTGTCATTGTGGGGCTACCTCCACAGGGCGGTGGAGGTCTCCCCTGCTGGGGTGGCGCTGTCCTCCCTGGCTGGGGTGTTGTTGGCTTTCCCTTCGCTCTAGTCCCTGGTCTACTGCAGGTCGGTGTCTGGGGTCTTCTGGGCTGGGGTGCTGTCGCTGGGCTGCCCTCTGTGCTGGGTGGAGGTCCCCCTCGCCGGGGTGTTGTGTGCCAACCTCACCCATGAGCTGTGGTGTGCCCACCTCGGATGGTCCCCGGTCTACTGCGGTCCTTGGCTGGCAGTCCTCCTTGCTCTGGGCCCGTCTGCTGCTCCCGCTGGGTGGCCGGGGTTCGCCCAGGTTGAGGAGTCCCCGGTCTGCTTCTCTGGCATCCCGCTGTCCTGGTCGGTCAGGTCTTTGCTTCCCCACCACGCTGGGGTGTTGTTGGCCTGCCTTGCTGGGGTGTTGTTGGCTGGCCTCGCAGGAGTGTTGTAGGCCTACCTCGCCAGAGTGTTGTAGGCCTACCTCGTTGGGGTGTTGTAGGCCTACCTCGTTGGGGTGTTGTAGGCCTACCTCATTGGGGTGTTGCAAGGCTACCTCTTTGGGCTGGTTTTGTCCTATTTCCCTCCACCTTTGCCGGAGCTGGTCGATGTGACGTCTACAGACCTGTCCATCTCCAGCTCCACTGTGTAGGACTTTGGGCCAGTTGAGCTTTCTATCTTCCCCTTCAGCCACTTCAGAGAGCCGTGGAAATTTAATGTGAAAACCGGATCTCCTATGCTGAAGGCGCGAAGCGGGCAGCTGGCCGTTGCGGTCACTTCTGGGCTGTATTGGGGGTGCAGCCAGTCCAGTGGTGACCTCAGCCTTCTGCCCATCAACATCTCGGCTGGGCTCTTGTGGGTGGTGGCATGCGGCGTGATGTGCTGGGTGAGGAGGAAGTTGTCAATTCTTTCCTGCCAGTCGCCCGTGCCCATCTTGGTGAGTGCCTCCTTGGTGAGTCTCACCATCCGTTCAGCCTGTCCGTTCCCAGCTGGCCTGTAAGGGGCGGACAGGGCATGGCGGATGCCCAGTCCGGCCAGGAATGCCTCCATGGCCAGGGACGTGAGTTGGGGCCCGTTGTCGGAGACCAGCACATCCGGCAGTCCATGGGTGGCGAAAAGGCGGCGTAGAGCCTGGATCGTCGCTTCCGTTGTGGTAGATACCATGGGTACCACCTTGAGCCACTTGGAGAAGGCATCGACGATGATGAGTAGGTGGCGCCCCTGCATCGGACCCGCAAAGTCGATGTGGATCCTCGACCAGGGGTTGCTGGGGTTCTCCCACTTCGCTGTTTTGGCTTAGGGCGGCGCTGGGCGTACTTCTTGGCACGGGTCACATCTGGAGACCCATTCTTCGATGTCTCTGTCCAGTGATGGCCACCAGACGTAACTCCGTGCCAGGGCTTTCATGCGGACGATGCCGGGGTGCCCGTTATGCAGGGTCTCTAGCGTTCTTCGTTGCAGAGTGCTGGGAATCAGCACCCTGTCTCCCCATAGCAAACATCCTTTCATAGTGGACAGCTCCTTTTGCTTCCTGACGAAGGGGCTGAATTTCTCCTCTATCTTCTCCATCGGCCACCCTCTGAGGATCCAGGATCTCACCTGGCGGAGTGTGGGGTCCTTTTGAGTGTGGACAGCCACATCTGCAGATGAGACTGGACAGCTGTCGTCGTTGTCTGTGTGGAAAAGGTTGAGCGTGGGGGCTGGGTCTTCCACTGGATCCTTTGATGGGCATCTGCTCAGCGCATCAGCATTTCCTATGGATGTGCCTGGCTGGTACACGAGCCTGTAGGAATAGCCGGCTAGGAAGATGGCCCATCTTGTCATCCGCGGGGACATGAAAGTCAGGGTTGGTTGGTCACCTGCGAGGAGTCCCAGGAGCGGCTTGTGATCTGTCACTATGGTGAAGCTCCTCCCATAGACGTACTCATGGAACCGTCTGACTCCTGCGACGATGGCCAGAGCCTCTTTGTCCAGTTGGTTGTAGTTGCGTTCCGCGCTGGACATAGTCTTGGAGAAGTAGACTATTGGGGCTTCAGAGCCATTGGGGAGTTCATGGCTGAGGACTGCCCCCACCCCGTATGGTGATGCGTCGCAGGTGAGCTTGATTGGGAGCGTCTCGTTGTATTGTATGAGGACGCTTTTGGATGTTAAGAGTCCTTTGACGGCCTGGAATGCTGCTTCCTCTTCTTGGTCCCACTTCCAGGAAGCCACTTTCCCCAGCAGGTGGTGGAGGGGCTCAGCAACTGTGGCTTTCTGTTTGAGGAACATGGCATAGAAGTTAAGCAATCCAAGGAATGCCTGAAGTTCCGTTTTGTTTTTTGGGCTAGGAGCTTCATGGATGGCTTTAACTTTTGATTTGGTGGGGTGGATGCCAGGGCTATCTATGAGATAGCCCAGGAACTCGACCTCCTGGACTCCTAAGATGCATTTATCTCTCCTGACTCTCAAGCCCTTGGCCTTGAAGCGCTGCAGGACAAGCCTGAGTCTTTCAAGGAGTTGTGCCTGGGAATCTCCGGAGATTAGTACATCGTCAAAGTATGGCACCACCCCTGGAATGCCTTGGAGAAGGTGTTCCATCATTGATTGGAAGATGCCGGGGGCAGCGCTGACTCCAAATTGGAGACGGTTGCATTTGAATGCCCCCCTGTGGGTGACTATTGTTTGGGCCTCCGCCGTTTTTTCGTCGACTGGCAGTTGCTGGTAAGCCTGGGCCAGGTCCAGTTTGGCAAAAATTGAGCCAGACCCCAGAGAATGCAACAGATGTTGCAGCACTGGGACTGGATATGCACTCTGTGCCAACGCCTTATTGATTGTACACTTATAGTCGGCGCAGATGCGCACAGATCCATCATGCTTCAGTGGGGTCACAATGGGGGTTTCCCATGAAGCATGATCGATAGGTTCCAGGATGCCCTGGGCGATCAGCTTATCCAGCTGCTCGTCTACTTTTGGCCGCAAGGCAAATGGAACCCGGTGGGGCTTCAGCCTAATTGGGGTGAGTCCCTTGTCCAGATTAAAAGAGATTGGCCTCCCCACAAATTTCCCCAGTTTACCATCGAAGACTTCTTTGAACTCTTCGATGAGGTTGTCGAGTTCATCCCTCTGGATTTGATGGATGCCTCCGATCGATAGCCCCAGCGGCTTGAACCACTCCACTCCTAGCAGGTTCGGTCAGCTGTGTTCCACGACAGTGATGGGGAGCTTGCCTTGGAACTGATTGTAGGAGACTTGGATGCAGGTTCTTCCTATTGACTCCGATGGGGTTTCCCCCAAATTCGACGAGCTTCGAGTGCAGTGGCTTTAGTTCTCGCTTGCTGATGCTGGGTTTCAGGCGCTTCAGCTGGTGCCAATCCATAATGGAGTAGATCGAGCCCGAGTCTACCTCCATTGAGCATGGCAATCCTTCCAAGTGGACAGTCACGTGGAACTTGGTGGCATTGTCGGAGTTGGTGTGGGCGATGGTCGTCTGCTGGACCGCTCTACTCCTGGAGAATTCTTTGTCTCCGCGTCTAAATTGGCCAGAGGACCGTTTGGATGACCTCTGGTAATCTTTCCAATTTTCGCGAGGACGGTGGCTGGAGGGTTCTGGGGCTGGCTCTGCAAGCTTCGGCGATGTGACCCCTTCTGTTGCAACGTCTGCAGGTCACATCTCTCCACTTGCAGTTTGCCCTGGCATGGTCCCCTCTGCAGCTGGCACAGCGCTCCCCCTTGTAGTTTCTTTGTGCGGTTTCCCGCCTTGGGGGTCTGGATACCTTGTGGACAGTGGATTCTTCCTCCAACTCTGAGCCAGCTGTGGAATCTTCAGTCGATGACTGTGTGACACTGCGAATCTTGTGGATTCCCTTTGCCCGGATTACTGTGGCTGCTGCTTGTTCAGAGATTTCAGATGTGGTAGCTTCCTCCACCACGTCCTTGAGCACGAGCTTTTTCCTGTTCAGGAACTTCTTTTGCAGGCCTCTGTCCCTCATGCCGAAAACCACGCGGTCAGCGATGGAGTTGTCCACATGGTCAAACTCACAGCTGGCTGCGATTTGGCGCAGGGCGGCCACAAACTCTTTGATGGTTTCCCCTTCCTTCTGGTCTCTCTGATGGAAGGTGAAGCGGTTCGCCACTGGTGTTCCTGTTGGGGCATAATGGTCCTGCAGGATCTGCAGCAGGTCCGTCCATGGCACTTCCTCGATGTCCCGCGGTGCCACCATATTGATGGCCATGTCAAGGACTTCTGAGCCGCAGTTGGCCAGGAAAATGCCCTTCTTGCGGTCATCATCGGCATCCCTGATATTGTTGCTTCTCAGGTATTGCCGGAATTTGACCACGTAGGATTTCCACTTGTCCTTCCCTGGGTGGAATGGAGCAAGGGCTGGCAACGTGACTTCAGCTGCTGCCATGCCCTTGGAAATGCCTACCAGTGACTTCAGCTGCTGAGGACTTGCTCTTGAGGTTGGCTTCGCGCCACGAGGTTCGTCGCTTGGTTCTAATCCTTCGTCGCCAGTGTTAGATCAGGCGCAGGAAATGAAGACGCGACCAGCTCGCTACATTTAGTAACTTTATTGGAAACAGTAACAAGACTGGCCGTGTGCTGCTGGAGCTCTCCTTATATTCGCTCCGGCAGTCGCACCGCCCCTGACAGCAATTCGAACTTCCCGCCCGATGGCTGGCAGCCAATCCGGGCGGATGTCCTTATAAGGACATAACACCCAAGAACTGACTTTTCTTTTTCCTTTAAAATTGGCTGCAATTTGGATGTCCCCAACTGCTGATCCCATATCACAAATGGCCTTTATTTAAAATTGCCCCATGTCTAAACCAATACTCTCTTCCAAGAAGTCTTTCATACCTTAAGTTATGGAAGATCGTTTCCAGTGATCTCCCAGACAATGGAGTCAATGGATAATTATTTTCATGCTTAGAGTTATGGATATTTTTGCTGTAGAGCGAATGACCAACTGACCTGAATTTAAATGAAAATTGTCCTTTAGCAAATGGCAAGGTCAGAGTCAACATAATACAAATGGCATGATTTAAAATGCTACTTAGATTAACATAAGAAGACTATCAAAACTGTGCTCTGGACGGCAACCAGATCTGATTTAACTGCTTCCTCTGTACAATTCTCCATTCATATTATTTGAGATCGTAAGATTTTAAAGTGGAAAGTTTTCTTCTTCTTTTCCTTCTTCCCTAGCAGTACCACCAAGCCCATGGTGCATTCATTACAAACTGCATTCATTACAAACAGCAAATTATCTAAATGCCTATGGAGATTCTCAATCATTCAGGTCATGGCTGTCTCAAAGGTGCTTTTTCACAAGGCAGCTGGACTTTGTTTTTGTTTGAAGAGGTTTTGCTTTTCATCCAAGAAGCTTCTTCAGTTCTCTGAAGAACTGAACTGAACAGAGCTGAAGAAGATTCTCGGATGAGAAGGGAAACCTCTTCAAGCAAAAATGAAGGAAGTCCAGTTGGTTTTGTAGAAGCACCTTTGGGATGGCTAGTTATCTATTTTGATGGAAAAACATAGGCTTTGATCTGACCTCGCTTGGACTTCATTTTTTTCTTCCTACAAATGATGTCCTTTCTTTAATCGGATAGTATATGAAGAAAACACCACGTCTAAAAAATGCAGGGTTATCACATTCAGTTGGTCTGAACCAGTGGTCAAATCTAAAATTTGTTACTACTGGTTCTGTGGGCGTGGCCAACTTTTTTTTTTTTTTTTTACTTTTAAAAGCATTTTTTCTACAACCTCTTCGGCGAAGAGGTTGTAAAAAAAATGCTTTCAAAAGACTCTGATGATCCCAGCTGAGTTGCCTGATCGGCAGAGGTTTTTTTTCTTTTAAAAGCCTCTGCTCATCAGGCAACTCAGCTTGGATCGTCAGAGGCATTTAAAAGAAAAAAAGCCTCTGCCGATCAGGCAACTCAGCTTGGATCATCAGAGGCTTTTAAAACCTCTGAAGAGGTTGTAGAAAAAATGCTTTTAAAAGCCTTTGATGATCCCAGCTGAGCCACATGATCATCAGACACTTTTTTTTTTTTTTTACTTTTAAAAGCATTTTTTCGGCCGAAGAGATTGTAGAAAAAATGCTTTTAATTTTTTTTTTAAGCCTCTGATGATTGCGCAGCTCAGTTGGGCATGTTGGGGGGAGGCAGGGATTTTTGCTACCGGTTCTCCGAATCACCCACCTCCATCGCTACCAGATCGGGCGATCCAGTCCGAACCAGAAGCATTTCAACCCTGGTCTGAAATGTTTAGCTTTCTGCAAAGAAAGAAATGCCCTCCAAGAATCTTGCGACTATTCTAAAGTAACAAACCATATTTTTTAGAGCAAGAACATTCATAGAGAAGACAGTCTAAGCATTATATGGATAATCGGCAGACTAGGGGAGTAACAAGATGAACCCCTGCAGCATCTGGAGTTATCCTTATTTCTAAATCAAACTCAAAAAATAGGCAGGCAGCCAATCAGTTTGTCTCAAAATAGGAGTTTCCATTCCCTAATATTTGACAACAGACTTCACTTCCAAACTGGGACAGGGACTAATATTATCTTCCATGTTCTTCTCCTTTAGTTGAAAGAATCCTGTTTTTAAATACACACATTTAAATGTACACTGCTAAGTGAACTTAGCTAAATGCTCTCAACAATTAGAAGCCTCTTCTTAATGAAGTTAGATACACTAAAATATAAACTTAATGAAGACATCCATTTTGCTTATCTCTTGTTTTATTTACATTATCTGTTTATACAGCAGTCTATATCCCATCCACTTTCAAAACACAAAGAATTTATAATAAATAATAAAACCACGTACATTAAAACAATCGTCAAGTTTAATGGAAAATAGACTTGGAAAATAATTGGAACTGTGATGTCACAGCAAGATTACTTTATGCACAAAAATCACGGTTTTTGTCCAATCACCTGTTCAATCAAGAGATCGTATATCATTCCAGACAGATAGCTGTCCAGTTTATTTTTAAAAAAATCTCCTGTGATAGAGCATCCAAAATTCCAGGAAGCAAACTATTCCGCTGATTAATTATTCTCACTGACAAGACATTTATCCTTAATTCTAGGCTGGATCTCCCTCTAATGGGTTTCCACCCATTACTTCTTATCCTGCCCCTCAGGTGCTTTGGGAGATGTTTTGGAGGTATTTTTAAGAAATGAAGTTTCTGGATAATGGCATGGTTTTAAACTGTCCATAGCCCGGTGGACCAAATTATTGCTAAATATATGTTCAGTTTTATCTGGTCACTGACCAATATAAAGTCAGTCAGTCAGTCAGATCCTACCCAGGGGTGAAATCTAAAATTTGTTACTACCGGTTCTATGGGTGTGGCTTGGTGGGGGGGGTGTAATGTGACTGGGTGGGCGTGGCCAACTTTTTTTTTTTTTTACTTTTAAAAGCATTTTTTCTACAATCTCTTCAGCCGAAAAGGTTGTAGAAAAAATGCTTTTAAAAGCCTCTGATGATCCCAACTGAGCCGCGCAATCATCAGAGGCTTTTTTTTTACTTTTAAAAGCATTTTTTCAGCTGAAGAGGTTGTAGAAAAAATGCTTTTAAAAGTAAAAAAAAAACAGCCTCTGATGATCGCGCAGCTCAGCTGGGCATGGGGGGAGGGGCACAGGGATTTTTGCTACCGGTTCTCCGAACCACCCGCCCCCATCGCTACCGGATCAGGCGATCCGGTCTGAACCAGGAGCATTTCACCCCTGATCCTACCTACCCTACCCTACCCTACCCTATCCTATCTTATTCTATCCTATCCTATCCTATCCTATCCTATCCTATCCTATCCTATCCTATCCTACCCTACCCTACCCTACCTTACCCTACCCTACCCTACCCTACCCTATCCTATCCTACCCTACCCTACCCTACCCTACCCTACCTTACCCTACCCTACCCTACCCTATCCTATCCTATCCTATCCTACCCTACCCTACCTTACCCTACCCTACCCTACCCTACCTTACCCTACCCTACCCTATCCTACCCTATCCTACCCTATCCTATCCTACCCTACCCTACCCATACCTTACCCTACCCTACCTTACCCTACCCTATCCTATCCTATCCTACCCTATCCTACCCTACCCTATCCTAGCAACACTTTTCCAAAGTGCTCTGCTGTTGCTTTCTTCCAAGGGCTGAAAGAAAGGGACTGGCCCAAAGACTTACACTGACTTGAGGTCTAAAGCAGGATTGGAACTCATATGATCTTCCAGTTTCTAACACAGTACTTTCACCTCTACGACAAACCGGCTCTCAGAAAGGCACTTTGCTTTGTCCTTGTGCAAAGTTTTTTTTTTTATTTTTTTTTTTAATTTGATTTATATGCCGCCCTTCTCCGGAGACTCAGGGCAGCTTACAATGCATTAAGCAATAGCCTTCATCCTTTTGTATCTTTATACAAAGTCAGCTTATTGCCCCCACAACTGGGTCCTCAATTTACCTACCTTAGAAAGGATGGAAGGCTGAGTCAACCTTGAGCCTGGCGAGAGTCGAACCTGCAGTAATTGCAGGCAGCTGGTCTTAATAACAGGGTGCTTTAGACCACTGTACTACCAAAGTCCTTTTTCCAGGTTCAGAACTTGCAAGTACTGTATGTTGCAGCTTAATACTTGCTCCTTCATCTCATCTGTTTAAGATTTACTTCTTCTGGAGCTAAATATTTAGGATAACTAACATTCCTTTTAGCTCAGGGAGGTTATTTAGAGAGCCTACAGTATATGGGAACCACACACTTCTCATACACAAGTATTTCTAGGGAAAACAAAACAAACCTATTACTCAGGATAAAGTCAGGAGCTTCAGGGCTCTGTTAAAGTACCCTTTGAGTGGCATATCGGTGTTTAAAAATATGGTTGCATTGAACTATAGATGACAAATAAATAGACTTTGGTTTCCATTATCTTGAGAATTACAAGACCTCTGATAAATACCTTTAAAAATCTATCATAACTAATAAAAATTGAGTCACAAAACAAAGGGCATCTCATGTTAAGTAAGACAGTAAACAAATAAAATTGGAGAGGGAGGCAAAAATTATTCCAATCCACAATCCTTTCTCCATGTTTAAGCCCTTGTTCTTTGCTCACTTAGATTTCAGATGGAATGTGAAAGTTGGCTGCAACCTTCGATTTCGAATTTGGAGGTTCAACTGTTCTCCAACGGTTCCTTCTGGAACATCCTGGGGCAGAGGGTTCCTGAGAAAAGTCACCAAGTAGATATTTTCTTCAATTTCTTCCTAAACATTTCCAAGAAATGTTTAGAAAAAATAAAACACGTGCCTGGTTCAATCCCTGACATCTTAGATACAGCTGGGAGATCTCCTTTCTTGAACTCTGTGGAATTATTAGCTATCAAATATCGGCTTGAATGGACGGTGATCTGACCTTGTGTGAAGCACTTCATGTAATCCAGAAATAGTGATGGAAGCAAGTGAAGAATGTTTCCAAAGTAAAGTACTACCCAGCTCAAATGGAAAATGCACTCTTTCAACTGATGAAGTCACAAGGAGTAGGTTGCAGCCAATTCTTTCAAATTGTCTTCGATTAGTAACTAGCAGAACTGTTGCAATAGAGACATGTGCTCTTGGTATTTGGCCTGGTCAGTTTCTATCCACATACTTCCAAAAAGTTTTTTCCCCAAAATGTTTATTTTATTAGTTTATAATATAAGAATCAAAAATGCAAAAGAAAATAGTAGGAAAATAAGGGAGGTAGAAGGTAAAGGAAAAGTGTAGGGAAAAGGGGGGAAAGGAAAGAAAAGACGTTGATTTCTAACTCCCTTTGGTGGAATGGAATGGAATGGAATGGAATGGAATGGAATGGAATGGAATGGAATGGAATAGAATAGAATAGAATAGAATAGAATAGAATAGAATAGAATAGAATAGAATAGAATAGAATAGAATAGAACAGAATAGGTCTCAGACAAGTGACTGTCCAGACTCTTCTTAAAAAACCCCAGTAATGGAGCGCCCATGTTTCTGGTGGCAAGCTGTTCCACTGGTTAATTGTCCTTACTGTTAGGAAGTTTCTTCTTAAGATCATAGCATCATAAAATAAGATCATAGCATCAAACCTCAACATTTTACTTTTACATAGTAGTATAAACTAGTCATTTCTGTAATAACAAGTTTATCTAATTGGTAAAACTCAAAATCAAATTTTCATTTTCTTTTCCACCTCAAGCACAAAGTCCAGAAGCAGTTTTCAAGTAAAAATAAAAATAATTGTGTTTTTTTCTTTAATCAAAGCAGTCAGTTTAGTGGATGGAGTTTAGTGATCTCTGCTAACTCCATCAACTTTTGTGGGAATCAAAGCAGTTCCAAGAAAAAAAAAATCAAATCCAAATCATTTTCCAATAAACCCAAAAGAAAGGTTCCTGGTTTTATTCACTTTAAGAATCTTCTCTATTAAGGTGTGAATCCTACTCCCTAAATGTTGTAAATAAAGGTCGATTTTAAGCAAATAATATTTTGCTGTGGTTTTTTTTTTATAATTCCCAACATCGGCTGCCTGAGTTGGTGCATGACTCCAACTAATGGAGAGATGGAGGGATGGATGGATAGATGGAGGGAGGGAGGGAGGGAGGGATGGAATGGCCATAATTACTGGGCCAAAAACTAATCTGAAGAGCCACATATTGTCATCCTTGACACAAAAGAATGAGCAGATATACTGAATTCTGTAAACTACAAACAATGCTTGAATTCCAGTTTTAAACAGTCATTCTTAAACTAGAACTCAAAAATGGGATGCAGATCTCATTCAACGGAGGAAAGGAAACAAGGAAACAAAACAGAAAGAGATAGCAAGATAAATCTCTTAAGCACCACTTTGGGCAAAAAACCTCAGCAGTAAATACAAGAGACAGGTTCAGAATTAATCTTCTGGCCATATTAGGAACTTGCTGATATGGAATGCAGCAAGAGCAATATTTGTGGCTGAGACCCTTGCAGACAGAGAGAAGGGGAGCTGACTAGCAAATGACAGAAAGCAAAAACTCTGTTCAACAAAGATGTAGAGAATCTGCTGAAGATTATGTTCCGCAATGCCTTGAGCATTCAGGGACAGAGTTGAAAACAAAAACAGATCTTTTGCCACCTCAGCAATCCAAACCAAGAACTCAAAAAAAAAAAAAATGTTCAAAGTAAAATGCCAAACTAAGGAGCAAAAAACCCTGTAATGGAATTCTCAGCTCTTTTCTCCTTTGCAAAATTCCAAATCAAGAATTCTGTTTGAGTTTCTTTTCTCATGACCCTCAAAGCAAAACATGGTTTTCTCTTAACATTTTCTCCCATGGATCTTTGGATGGAGAACTCTGAACAAGCCAATCACAAACTATTGGTCTTTCTTTCCTCTTTTCTATCTTTCCCTGGAACAGAGAAGAGATGATGGCAATAAAGAAAATGATCTTGTTGGGGAAGGATGAGAAGGTATTATCCAAATTGTATCAATTCCTCTTATTGGATTGGATTGGAGAGGAGGTTATCAAGGACTCAATGATTGCCTGGGGGAGAAATTTGGGGTATTCGATTGAACTTGAAAAATGGGAAGAAATTTGGGAGAAAATCTTAAAATTAACAATGTCGGTTTCCTATAAGGAAAATATATACAAAATGCTGTATAGATGGCACCTGCCTCTGGCTAGATTATTGAAGATGTTCCCAGGAACCTCTCCGGTTTGTTGGAAATACAACGCTGCTATGGGAACTTACTTTCATAGTTGGTGGACCTGTCCCCAAGCAAAAGAATATTCGGCTAGAATTCAAAAATGGATTTTAGAAATCATAGGATGTAGGATAGATTTGAACCCGGAAACGTTTTTACTAGGCATGAAACCAGAGAACTTAAACAAATCTAATTGGTATCTCGCTCTCCACATCATCATTGCAGCCAGGATCTCGTTCGCGCAAGAATAGAAATCCAAAAATATTCCATCAGAGGCTACGTTAATCGCAAAGATCATGGACTGTGCAGAAGCAGACAAGTTTACTGGACTTTTGTGAGATAGACAAGAATCGGGGTTATATAGGAGCTGGGACAGATGGTATGCTTGGCTGCAAAAAAAGAAATCTTAAGTAGAATGAAAATATTAACCTTAATGTGAACGTGGGTAAATATTTATAGGAGCAGTGCATGGCAGTTGAGAATTTTTTCTTCTGGATAAACTTTTCTTTCTTTTGATGAGTTGGTTTAATGGAGGTATGTACTTTCTCTAGGCGAAAATTGATACTTTAAAACTCTCTATATATTATATTACTCTCTGCAATTCTATCCATATTGTTATACTTTTTTTTGTATTTTTTAATAATTTTCAATAAAAAAAAGAAAAAGAAAGAAAGAAAATGATCTCACCTGGTTCCAATGGCCATGAAACTCAATAACTTGGAGTCATTGTACAGTTAATGTCCAATTTGGAAGGATTCCTAGGGTTCTTAAAAAAAAAAAAAAACCAACTTGAATTAATGCATCACCTTCCCAAAAATAGATATTGACTTTAATAACTTTTGGTCTTTCTAACTTTCACCCAGTATTCAGAAGTTCAATCTTAAATTTATCTACCTCTCTGTCCTGAAAATACAGAGCCATCCTATTTCCTTAGCTCAGGGGTCGGCAACCTTAAACACTCAAAGAGCCACAAAGGCCCTAACAGGAAGCTCCCAGTTCAATTGTGAAGCCAACCGGAAGTCCGGTTCCCCCACCATAGTGTCTCCCAGTGCAGCGTCCTTTTTCCTCTGCCGACCGGAAGCCCTGTTCCCCCACCATAGAGTCTCCTCCTAGCGCGGCATCCTTTTTCCTCTAACTGAAAGCCTTATCAATTGTGGAGCTGACTGGCGACAGGGAGCCACAGCAGAGGGATGAAAGAGCTACATGTGGCTCCAGAGATGCAGGTTGCCGACCCCTACCTTAGCTCAATGAAATTCCCAGGTATCAAAACAACTCAATCATAAACTGCTTGTATTGCCAGATGACCCATTAGTTAAAGTATCCTCGCATTCTCCTCAACTTTGAAATAAAACCTTTACTACAAAGGAGAACACACACAAAAAAACAGTAATGGAGCAGACTTTTTCACATCCGTTATTTAAACAAACTCAAAAATGAGTTGTAGGTTATGGCAATAATTTCTTATGGCTTGACCTTAGCAAAAAAAAAAAAAAAAAGTTATGTTCCAAACATTTCATCTGAAAAGCACTTTAAAAATAATCAAGTGACATGCTGTTGCTAAATTTTCTTTGTATACATTTCAAATCCTTTCTGTTTACAAGGAAAAAAAACCTAATTTCTAAATATAAACACAGCAGAGCAGAGTTTTTGCATCATTTTTCCCCCCTTGCATTAAAGAACTGCAAGAATAAGCGAAGTTCCAACTCTCTATGGTCAGCAAAAAGTAAGCAGAAAGTAGCAGAAAGCTATTGGAGTCGACATCCTAAGAATGAATCGGAGAGGTGTGCCCTCTACCGGTGTGTTGTACATGTTGCAAGATATTAACATCATAAAGGAGAAAAACCTGAAAGCAAAAATCACAGAAGAACTCAGCAATTTAATCCAAGGTTGTATCCTCTTGTAACTTTCCCCAACTAAATTGCTGGATTTTTCTATGACCATAATAGACTGAACTGGGCACCAGTGCCAAAAAGCAATCATCTACTTTCCATTCAATATGATTTGGATAGTTTACAACACCCGTAGGGTGAAATTTATAACATAGGTTGAAAAAGCACTCGGAGGCTCCAACTGGTCCAGAATGCGGCCGCGCGGGTGGTTATGGGCGCAACTCGTTGTGCCCACGTGACACCCCTCCTGCGTGAGCTGCACTGGCTCCCAGTGGTCTTCCGGGTGCGATTCAAGGTGTTGATCACCACCTTTAAAGTGCTCCATGGCATAGGGCCCCAGTACCTTCGAGACCGACTTCTGCCACCAATAGCCTCCCACCGGCCAGTCCGCTCCCACAGAGAGGGTCTCCTCAGGGTGCCATTGGCCAAGTTATGTCTTGAGGGCACAGCGAAATACACGGAGGGTGACACCCAGAGGGAGGGCCTTCTCTGTGGGAGCCCCTGCCCTGTGGAATGAATTACCCCCGGAAATGCGTAAGATCTCTGACCTCCGTGTATTTCGCTGCACCCTCAAGACCCTGTTGTTCTGTCAGGCCGGGCTATCGATGTAATGATTTTAAATTGGGTGTTTTAAATTTTTGGGGTTTTAAATCTGAGCCAAAATTATTTAATAATTTTAATTATTTCTAATTGGTGTCTGTCTTTGTGCTTTTAATAGGCTGTACACCGCCCTGAGTCTTTCGGGAGAAGGGCAGTATAGAAATAAAATCATTTATTTATTTATTTATTTATTTATTTATTTATTTATTTATTTATTTATTTTCCACGTCATTTGATTCAGATGTGATTACAATAAATTGGTTGAATTAAATTGAATAAAAATATAAATTTAATCTTCCTTTTATTGTTTTGGTTGTTTTGGGTTGTTTGTTTGTTTTTTACTTTCTTTCTTGCGTTGTATCTGCAGTATATGCAGTATATGCCTGCAAGCTGTTGTGGAAACTGGTGTTGGCGCACAACAGAGAAATCCATTCATAAAGAAAGAAAATCTATTCATAAAGAAATTGACTGGCTAAACCTGATCATCACTAAATTATTGATCTATTTCCAGCTCACAACCCTGTTTTGTTCTGCTGCTTTCGTGCCTGGTCAAATCAGTTCTTGACCAGTGGAGCAAATTGATATAAATAAGTGATCCTGTTGCAAGACCATGCAATGACATCTAAATAAGTAAAAGCAAATGCATTTGTTTCATTTATCTTTTCCTCATTCACAAAGCCACTGCGGTAAATGCAAGTTACTTCTTGACAAGATATGCCTGCTTCTGCATTCTAATCAGTTGACTCCAACTGATGCAAGATTGGACATTCTGGGAGCTTGGTCAAACCGAAAGGGGACATTCAATATTCCTTATCAAAAGTAAATAATAAACGTTGCTGAAAGGTGTGTTTTCTTGGAAACGCAGTTGGCTGTCCCAGCAGAAAAGTTATTGGATCCCCTTCAAAAAATCCAATTCTTACCATGGAGAGAAAGAAAATTTGAATAACGAAGGCCAAGGTATTTTAAAATAATCTGGTTGTCTGAAATAAGACAGGTGACTGGATAATTAACCTGTCTCTGGAATATGAGTCTTTTAAACTATCCTGTTATCATAATTCAATTTTGTAAAGCAAACCTTCAGTGGAAAATAATAATAATAATAATAATTATTATTATTATTATTATTATTATTATTATTATTATTATTATTTATTTTGACAGCTCAAGAACAAGCCCTAGCCACAAACTGCATGAAGGCAAAAATTCAACATGTTACCACCAACAGCAAATGCCGCCTCTGCAATGAGAAAGAGGAGACAGTCAACCACCTGATCAGTGGGTGCAGCAAAATTTCACAAACTGACTACCTACAACGCCATGACTGTGTTGCTAAGATCATTCACTGGAAATTGTGCCAGAAGTTTGGATTTGAGTACAGCAAAAACCACTGGGAACATCAGGTTGAGAAAGTTTTAGAGAATGAGAAACTCAAGATCTTGTGGGACTTTAGGATTCAGACTGACAAGCACTTGATCCACAACACACCTGACATAACAATAGTTGAAAAGAAAAAAGTATGGTTCATTAACATTGCAATACCTGGTGATGCACGGATTGAAGATAAGCAGCAAGAAAAAATCACAAAGTACCGGGACTTGCAAATTGAAGTTGAGCGACTGTGGAAAAAGAAATCATGTGTTGTCCCGATTGTAATTGGAGCCCTCGGAGCAATACCCAAAGGGCTACCCCGCTATTTAGAAATTCTAAATTTGCCGGACTTGAACATTTTGACTCTACAAAAAACCACCTTACTCGGAACACCTTACATCCTCCGACGCTACCTTAACAGTTCCTAGGTCCTTGGTTAGGACTCGAGCTGCTGAGCTATTAACCAGCCTCAAAGGCTGTGAATCTCACTAAAGATTAAATAATAATAATAATAATTATTATTATTATTATTATTATTATTATTATTATTATTATTATTTATTTATTTATTTATTTATTTATATACTGCCCTCCTCCCGAAGGACTCGGGGCAGTGTACAGCCAAAATTAAAAACATAAATATACAATATCATAGTTAAAGTTAATTAAAATCATTAAATAGTTTTGGCCGAATTTTAAAACCCAAAGTTAAAACCCAATTTAAAATCATTCAATTAGACAGCCCCGCCTGTCGGAACAGTAGGGTCTTGAGGGCACAGCAAAAGACCCGGAGATCAGAGATGTTACGAATATCTGGGGGCAATTCATTCCAAAGGGCATGAAACTCTCCCATTAAAATAGCCTAACAGGCCATGAAGACTGATATTGTTGCCTGAAGATAACTGATTTCTAAGCTCTCTGATGGAAATATTGCCCAGAATGATGTATCTACATAGTTTTAGAAACTGGACTGAAAGATCTTATAAAATTGCTGTTGAGACTTCACAGAAAGAGTGGAGGAAACTTGGAACTAATTTCCAGCAGAGGTAGAGGGTCAATCATCACTAACTGGGTCTAAACAATTGTTGGAAGAAATATCCATCTGGTTCAGTTCCAAGCCAGGAGAAAGACATTGGAAAAATGGAGGCTGGTTGGAAAGAGGGTTTAATGATGAACAGAGCCACATGGGTGGTTCTGGGCAGCTGACCCCATGGAGTTGAGAGTGAGGGGTTTTTATACCGTCTCTTGGGTTTTGCACTTGAGCTTCCTGTTCCTGTGCAAGAATATGTATTCTATTGGCTATTGTAGGGGTTATGTAGGGGTCATAGCTGGCTCTATAGGTTGTCTGAACTGCCAGGTTTGGTTGAAGTTTGCTGGGGGTGATGCAACTGAGATGATGCAATGAAGGACCTTGTATTCTGAAAGAGTGTTGGGCAATTTATATGCCACAAGGGCAGCATATAAATCGAACCAATAGATAGATAGATAGATAGATAGATAGATAGATAGATAGATAGATAGATAGATTCATATTATGGCTTAATGCAGTGATGGCTAACCTTTTCTGGACCGAGTGCCCAAAGTGTGCTTGCATGTGCGTGAGCACAAACACTCAAACACAATGTGTGTGTGCCCCCATGCATGTGCCCCACCCCCAGGCATGCACGTGACCCCTGCATGAACCATGCCCCGTGCGCATGAATGCTCTGCCCCCCCACATGCCCCCTGCCCCCTGCATGCCCCCTGCATGCCCCCTGCATGCCCCCTGCTCTACACATGTCCCCTGCCCCCCGCATGTCCCCGTCCCCTGCGCATGCGCAGCAGAGACCCAAAGACCAGCTTGCCGGCAGGAAGCACATGCGCTTGCATGGCGGAGCTGAGCTGGGGCAACGGCTCACGTGCCCACAGAGAGGCCTATGCATGCCATAGGTCCACCACCACTGGCTTAATGGCTTTGTCCTGGTTGGAGGCCTAATGCTATCATCTGCCATTGTTTCAAAATATCCTGTCTTGAATGGATTACCAAATCTGCATTTCTAAAAGCTGGCCTGAGTATCTGCTGGAGGCAGGGAGCTGGGGCTCTGAGTTTCTGCCTCCCTTAAGATTTTTTTATTTCTCTTTTAGGGGAAATATTTTATCCTGCCTTTTTAAAATATTTCTCAAAATTCTTCTGGGAAAGGGGGTGGCTTCCCTCACATGCTTGGGATAAACAGATGTACAACGTCTGACAAAAAATTAATTTAAAAAATGTATAAAATATAAAAATAATAATTAAAAATAATAAATCAATTAAAAGAAAACAACAACAAATAAACTCAAAGGCAGACTCGATTGACCCCTAGCTCTTTTTTCTGCCATCAGTTTTTTATGTTTCTATGAGATGGAATACCATATTTTTTGGAGTATAAGACGCACCGGAGTATAAAATACAGCTTAGTTGTTGGGGAGGAAAATGGGGGGGGGGGGGATCTGCCTACCAGGTATTCCTCCAACTAGCGTCCTTAGTCTGGTCAGCTTCAGCACATTAGTTTGCTGGTTTTTATCCCCTGCTTGGGAATAAAAAACAGCTTCTAAAGCACAACCAATCTTTGGGGAGAGAAGCAATGAGAAAAGCAGGCAAACCATGGAGATCACTTCACTCGCTAGTGCCTCATTAGGGCTGGAAAAAAAACTTCACAGCTGAGAGTCGGAGGGAGCAGGCAAAGCTCGGAAGATCGCTTCACTGAAAAAAAGCTTACCAAGCTTCACTTGCTAGCATCGCTAGTGCCTCATTAAGGGCTGAAAAAAAGCTTCAAAAAAGCTACATTCAGAGTATAAGACGCACCCAAATTTTCAGCCTCTATTAGGAGGGAAAAAAGTGTGTCTTATACTCCGAAACATACGGTAGGTGTTTCTTCCTTTACTTCAAACTTCAATAAATTAGGCTTTTAAATTCAAGTCCTCTTCTCTTGATGGGGTTCTTGATTCCTGCCCTCTGCATTCCCAGCTCAATTTTATGCATGCAGAAGCAAATGGAAAATAGGCTTTTTCCCCCCAGGCAAAAAGATTACCTCACCTATCTTTTTTAGGGCCAAATAAAATATCCATGTCCAAAGTGTAGAACCAAAAATATTAGTGGGAAAATCCTGATGGCAAGAAAATATTTCCCATAATGCTAAATCACATGGGTGGATTAAAAAAATTGAGCTACTTGATTCAAGGAAGGAAGGAAGGAAGGAAGGAAGGAAGGAGCAAGCAGAGACGAAGAGCTGATCTTGTAACAAAATGAGGGAGGGATGTTTGCTGGAGATAAAATGACATGGAACAAGGAAATCAGAGAGGAGTCAACCCAAGTAGGAAATACTGGTAGCTCACACACCGTCTTTCCCACAGGCTGGGTGTGAAGAGAGGAAATGGTAGTAACCTGTATTCATACTGGAGTAAACTTTCCATGCAAATCAGCCTTAAGGGTAAGGGCAGTGTATTACCTTGAATTTTATTACAAAGACCTACCCCAGTTCTAGATGAGTTTCTCAGAGCCATAACTGGTGACAATATTGTATATTGTCTAGCATGGTCCATCTCTGCTATGGTGAAGTTAAGGTAAGGTAATGATTTTTTGCATCTACCTTCTCAAGTATCAAACACTACAACTTGAGCAGAAGTAGATGTTACACAAAAAGGATTTGTGGGGGAAGTTCTGGATTCTGGTGCAAGGATATTCCCTAATCCAGAAGCTGCAAAGAAATCCATTTAGTTAAGATCAGAAAAAGAAAGAAAGGACAATCCGTGTTGTACTATAAATATGACTTCTTGAATCATCATGTTAGTCTTCCTGAATGCTATTTTATTACTCCAAAATGATATGCAGCAACATCATTTGCTAAAGGAGAAAACTGGTCCTTTAGCAAAACCCAGTATGGATTGGGTTTTGAGGCCCATTCAGAAGAGCTTATTCCCTGAATACCCTGAAGAATTTATTCCCACATTATTCAAAGGCTCAACTAGCAAGAAATATTTGTGGCACTGTTTGTCTGTACCAGGAGTTGGCAGCATGGCAAAACAGGAACAAAGCTTACAGCAAACCCACAACTGTCAGCATTGCAATATATATATATATATGTGTGTGTGTGTGTGTGTGTGTGTGTGTGTGTGTGTGTGTGCGTGCAATTGGGAGACTAAGGAGACTAAAATAGATCTATTTCGGACTTATAAGTCCTCATCAGTTAGCCACACCCTCATCCCATGTATCCTCCCTGTAAAGGTACAGTATTTGTTTTCTTTCCTTTTCATAGGCTTTATGTGTATTTCTCTTTAGCCAGGTTCTTCCTACGTAAACCAAGATTTTTATGCAACCCTAGTTCAGTGAAATCACAATCCATTAGTTTTTAGGCTTTTTTTCCAGCAGCCAGCAAGCACCCTGCTGCCCATTTGGAGACTAAGCTTGCTGGCTGCCTGAAAAAAGCCTAGAAACTAGTGGATTGTGATTTCACTGAACTAGGGCTGCATAAAAATCTTGGTTTATGTAGGAAGAACCTGGCTAAAGAGAAACACACATAAAGGCCTACAAAAAGAAAAGAAAACAAACATCCATCCATCCATACATACATACATACATACATACATACATATATATATATATATATATATCATCATGTTCCCATTTTCAGATAAATGGATGTGGAATCAGAAAGTCACCAGCTCTGCAATTATGGAAGCCTTTCCTAACCTGATTTAACACTTCCAACTCTCCCAAGTTAACTAAAAACAAAACAAAACCCAATAACAACCATATTTTGCTTAAACCTTTCCTGGGAAGAATGAGTGTTGTTTCAATTCTGTGTTGTGGGTTTTGTAAAAGTATATGCTAGCCCTAAAACCCATTGAAATTTGTAATTATAAAAGACTTAATTACAATATAAAAATTCTTACAATTCTTAATATGGCAATAGTTAGCAGAAAGATGATCTGGCCCAGTGGTAGGTTTCAAATTTTTTTACTACCGGTTCTGTGGGTATGGCTTGGTGGGCGTGGCATGGCTTGGTGGGCGTGGGAGGGGAAGGATACTATAAAATCTCCATTCCCACCCCACTCCAGGGGAAGGTTACTGAAAAATCCCCATTTCCTCCCAATCAGCTGGGACGTGGGAGGCAGAGAATAGATGGGGGTGCGACCAGTCAGAATTTTTACTACCGGTTCTCTGAACTACTCAAAATTTCCTCTACCAGTTCTCCGGAAGTGGTGAGAACCTGCTGAAACCCACCTCTGATCTGGCCTAAAGTCTCTTTATTTATATTCAGCTATCTACTATGTTTCCACAAAAATAACACTATAAGAAATAACAGAATAAAAGAAAGGGCCTAGTGGCTCAGCAGACTAAAAGCATTGTGATTAACACCAGCTGTCTGCAATTACTGTAAGTTCGAATCTCACCAGGCTCAAGGTTGACTCAGCCTTCCATCCTTTCTAAGGTAGGTAAAATGAGGACCCAGTTTGTGGGGGCAATAAGATGACTTTGTATAAATATACAAAAGTATGAAGGCTATTGCTTAACGCATTGTAAGCCGCCCTGAGTCTCCAGAGAAGGGCGGCATATAAATCAAATTAAAAAACAACAACACTGGGTCTTATATTAATTTTTGGTCCAAAAGACACATTAGGGCTTATTTTCCAGTTAGGTCATCTTTTGGGGGAAATACAGTACTAAATGTGTACTCAGTTAACGATCTTAACTGAGGCTTATTTTGGGGGTAAGGCTTATATTACAAGCACGCTGAAAAATCATACTAGGGCTTATTTTCCAGTTGAGTCTTATTTTAGGGAAAACAGGGTATACTAAGAATGACCAAGTCTTATTGCAACCTTCTTCTAATATCTATATTATTGTAAATATTTCCAGCAATCATTATTTGCCTACCATATATAGAATTTGAAAATGCAAAATAGAAACAGGTGGAAGATACATGTCTCTCCTGTTGTGAAAGCAGATGGAAGGAAAAAAAATTCCCATTTTTCATTGAGGCACGTTTGATTTATTGTGACAAGGAGATTCACCTGAAAGTGATGTGGTACAGAAGATATAAGTTATAACAAACAGACGCACAAGAGCTATTCTAGGAGGATTGGCTGACATCTTTAAGTCTCCATTTCATCAATCAAGAAAGGGC
Organism: Arizona elegans; assembly: GCA_022577455.1. Taxonomy (NCBI): domain Eukaryota; kingdom Metazoa; phylum Chordata; class Lepidosauria; order Squamata; family Colubridae; genus Arizona; species Arizona elegans. The sequence continues at coordinate 3,428,192 of JAKOOJ010000013.1, read as the reverse complement.
CCTCTTTTCCAAACGACTCAATTATCCAGTGATTTTGGGAACCACAGAACACCAGCTCCACTTAGATCTCTGTAAATAAATCTACTCATAAACTTGCCACCAGAATTCTACTCAACAATGTTTTTGACATTAAACAATCCATCTTTCAAGCAAAATTCATCTTGCAAGAGAATAATACCTTGTTTTCCCCAAAATAAGACATCCCCTGATAATAAGCCCCATTAGGCTTTTGAGCACATGGCAATAAGGCCAAGCACTTATTTCAGGGTTCAAAAACATATAAGACATGGTCTTATTTTCGGGAAAACATGGTAGTCATTCCATCATTCTATCCGTAGCACATGTTTCCATAGTTTTCCCAACCTAGTGGTCTCTGGGACCACAACTCCCAGAATTCCTTGAGTGAATGTTCCTAAGGAAGGCTCCAATTTCTGGGAATTGCAGTTCTTCCGTGTCTAGTGTTGCTTGGTTAAACAAGGTTGGTTTGTGATATAGTTAGTCCTCGACTTACAACCATTCATTCAGTGACCGTTCAAAGTTATACAACAGCAGCAAAAATAGTGAATTATTACCGTTTTTCACACTTATGACCATCGCAGCTTCCCCGTGATCACATGAACAAATTTTGGATGCTTCACTAATGGATCATATTTATGATAATTGCAGTGTCCCAAGGTCATGTGATCCCTTTTTGTGACCTTCCAACAAGCAAAGTCAATAGGGAAGCCAGATTCACTTAACAACCATGTTACTAACTGAACTACTGAAGTGATTTACTTAACAACTGTGGTAAGAAAGGTTTAAAAATGGGGCACAACTCACTTAATGACTGTCTCACTTAGCAACATAAATTTGGGCTCAATTCCGGTCGTAAGTCGAGGACTACCTGTATGGAAGAAAGTAAACCAACTGCTTTTCCTTTGTCTCTTTTCTCCTCAAACAAGAAAAAAATGTTTTATTATTAGAGGATTAATAGCCAATCTTTCAATAAAATCCTTAAGCTTACTGTAATGCAAACGTAAGCTGCCCACCCAGTTGTGGGATTCAAATAATTTAACAACAGGTTATATGGGCATGGGTAGATGGTTATGTGACTAGGTGGGCGAAGCTAGGTGGCCATGTGACTGGATGGGCGAGGCTAGGTGATCATGTGACTGGGTGGGCGAGGCTAGGTGGTCATGTGACTGGGTGGGCGAGGCTAGGTGGTCATGTGACTGGGTGGGCGAGACTAGGTGGCCATGTGACTGGGTGGGCGAGGCTAGGTGGTCATGTGACTGGGTGGCCGTGGCCACATGGTCGAGGCAAGGGAGCCAAAGTGCAGCTGCAGCTATGCCGCGATTTGACTCTAAGGCACCAGCCGAGGCATGTGAGGCCAATAAGTAGTGGCGAGGCAGGGCCAGCCAACAATTTAACAACTGATTCGGCTGAAATAGTATGAACCAGTTGAATCCCACCACTACCCCCACCCCACACATTCATTAACTGTTAGCAACATCGAAGTTGCAATCTACTTTCTACAGTATGAATAAGTTACAATACTTATTATTTTCTTTCAGGCCGAATCTTTCCAACTGAAGCATGATTTTAGAATTCATATGCACGGAAAACAATGCTTCCCTCCACAATCTATTTCTGTTACAGAGGAAAAATGTAATTGTAAAAAATTACAAAATTACAAAATGTATTAAATGTAAAAAATTAAATGAAAAATGTAAAAAAAAAAAAATGCATTGTAAGCTGCCCTGAGTCTCCAGAAAAGGGCGGCATATAAACATACCAATAAATAAATAAACAAACAAACAAACAAATAAATAAATAAATGAAATCTCCCCTTTTTTTAAACAAAATAATAAATTGGGAATTACGATTAAGAAACATGGAGTCCATTCCACTCCCCCAACTTACCGTTTTATTTAAAACAGCAAAAAAAAAATGTTCAGAAATAGATTAAAGTATTTGGAATTCCATTTTTAAAAACAATCTGCCATTATCATTACTGTATCAGGCAAGTGACAATATTCTATAGAGAGAAGATCCTTCAGATCACAACCCCAAAAAAAGCCCCAATTCCTTTGAGGATGTAATATTCAAAGGGGCAAAAGGGATCTACAGGCAGTCCGAAATAAAAAAGAATTTTAGAAATTAAACAACTTTGAACTGAACTCGGAGCAGAAGTCAACATGGCTGATGGAAAGGTAGTATGACAGATTGCTCACAAGAAACAGGTAATACAGGTCAGTGGCTCTATGATGTATTACTTCTGCAACTATCTGAGACAGCTGGGTATATAACTCACTCAAGTGATTTTAGTGTGAACTTTTCTTCTAGGTAAGCCTACCATATTGAAATCAATTTGCGCCGTGGTGGTGCAGTGGTTAGAATGTAGTATTGCAGGCTAATTCTGCCAACTGTCAGAGTTCGATTCTAACCCATTTAAGATTGACTCAGACTTCCATCCTTCCGAGGTAAAATGAGGACCCAGATTGTTGGGGGCAATATGCTGACTCTGTAAATCACTTATAAAGAGGGCTGTAAAGCACTGTGAAGCAGTATATAAGTTTTAGTCCTATTGCTATTTGATTACCAAATTAGAGTTTCCTGTATCACAATTTTGCCATCTAGTGGTCATCTGGATTTTTGTGGCTGAAATGCGGTAGATTTGTCGGTAGCTCTGGTGCAAAAAGTCCAGCGGAACTGAAGTTTGCACAATCAACCTCAGCTTCAGAAGGAATTTGTCTCACATTTACCTAATTCCATACTTTTGAATCAATGCTTAAACTAGAAATGTTTATCCCTAGTGTCACTTCTCTGAATTTTGTGACTTAGTCCTTCATCACAAAAATGGCACAATTTGCAAAAAGTCCAGCGGAACTGAAGTTTGTACAATCAACCTCAGCTTCAGAAGGAATTTGTCTCATATTTACCTAATTCCATACTTTTGAATCAATGCTTAAACTAGAAATGTTTATCCCTAGTGTCACTTCTCTGAATTTTGTGACTTAGTCCTTCATCACAAAAATGGCACAATTTGCTAACTTATCAAAAATACTTTTTAAAAAAACAATGGATATTGATGGCAAAATATGTGTCAATTAGGAGAGAGATGTACTAAAAATGTGTACATTTTTCTTCCTTTCTTTAAAAATACCCTCCATCTGAAATGGAGGTTTGGAAGCATAACTGGAGAAAAATGAGAAACAGAGAATAATGAAACTGATAGATTGGCCGAAGATCAAAAACACCAGGTTACCAAGTTACAAAAGGCACAACTGAAGTCTGATGTTGTTGTGGCCCGCCAGCGGCCTGCGCGGATCGTGGCTGATCCCGACAACGAGGAGGCTGGTGTGGTGTCGCGCCAGCAGCCTCTGCAGCTGGCACTCGCGTCGGACAGCGAGGAGGCTGAAGAGGATGTGATGCCAGAGGCAGAGACTCAGCCAGGGCCTTCAGAACCTCCAGAGGCTCCTTCAAGTGGAGAGAGCAAAGTGGAGGAGCCTTTCCTCAATGCTCGAGCACGCAGGGCTGCCAAAAGGCAGGAGTGGCTACTCAGGAGGAGGAGGTCTCCTCAAGAGTAAGGCTTGAGGATAATTGGTCACTCCCTTAGCCTATTTAAGTCACACGCTGTTAGTAAATTTCTTGCTAGAAACAACTTGTAATTATCATCAGAGCACTTTTGGAAAAGTCTTATCGTATCTTGCTTTCTGGGCTCGTTGCCAACTTTTGCCGGACTTTGGTTTATTCTTGCTACTTAATCAATTTGATAAGGACCGTTGGTGTGTGTCTATATCCTCGGGAATCCAGAGCTGGGGCAGAACAGATGTATAGGAAAGCAGCTGGCAGAGCTGTATAGAAAAAGCACATTGTTCCTGCTGCTCTGATCTCCTTTACTTGGACTAACAGTTACACTCACACGTGCATACTTAACGAAACTCTAAAGTTTTATCCAGTTTCTATTTAGCAAGGCAAGCGCTAGAGACTCTACCTTCCAATCTCAGGCCTTGAAATCATCCAAAGCGCTTGTAAATCTGTGTGCTCTGGAGCCCTCTTGTGAATGAATCCTGTATTGCACCATCGTTTTAAACATTCACGCTCTTCTATTAATGGCTGATTATTTATGAAATTAATTCTATTTTCATTTATTCCCAGTTTCGTTGTTTTTAGTTATTGAGGAGCCACTTGGGTTGCAATTCTTTTTTTTTTTTAAGGAAGAGTTACTCTTTCAAACAGTTCAGTAAACCTTCTAAAGTAAAGCTTGTGTGTAGGATCCAATCTGGGTGGGTTACAGGGACCAGAGGTTTAGTCTTTCGAGCTTTTGGACTCGTGCTGGAGCCCATCTTCAGGGAACATCTTTCTACCAGATTGTATATGTGGTTGCCTGAGGATGGGCTCCAGCACAAGCCCAAAAGCTTGCAAGACTAAACCTCTGGCCCAGATTGGATCCTGCAACATTATCTGGGACACGTATATTCACCTTCGCGAAACCTTGTGTGTGTTGACCCTAAAGACAAACAAAGCATAGAAATTACAGGTAGTCCTTGACTTATGACCACAAGTCCAACAGTCCAACACTTCTGTTGCTAAGGGAGACATTTAAGTGAGATTTGCCCCCTTTCATGTTAAGTGAATCACTGCTTGGTTAAATTAGTAACCCGGTTGTTAAGTGAATCTGGCTTCCCCATTGACTTTGCTTGTCAGGAGGTTGCAAAAGGGGACCGCATGACGCCAGGACACTGCAGCTGTCATAAATATGAGCCAGTTGCCAAGCAGTTGAATTTTGATCATGTGAGCACAGGGACAGTCGTTAAGTGTGAAAAATGGTCATAAGTCATTTTTTCCAGTGCCATTGTAAGTTTGAATGGTCACTAAATGAACTGTTATAAGTCAAGGACTGTATGTATACCATTACCTGGTACTCTGGTGTGAAATTTCTTGTTATTATTCAGTTAAGCAATACACACAGTGTTCTGAGCAGAACTACTTGTATTTCACTAGCAGGAAATAGCACAATACCAAAGTGGTATAACTTCTTTTAAACAGTGTATTTGCGCCTACAATTCTCCAAGGGAGGCAAGATCAGGAGACAGTCATCACTAGAAACACCACAGTACAAGGGTGTCTGAAGAGAATCTTGAAAGTCTGACAGTTTCGATTTTAGCACAGTGGCTACTTATTTTCTCCAAACAGAACAGAATAAGAGAGTTGGAAGGGACCTTGGAGGTCTTCTAGTCCAACGGTCAGCAACGGGTGGTCCATGAGAAAATGTTGGTGGTCCGCAGGAAAATTATTTGCATTTTTTATATTGTACTAAATCAGGGGTCCTCAAACTACCAGATACGTGCAATGAATGTTTGTGTTGCTGCAGAGAGTCTCCCCCTTCGGGGTCTTTTTGTGTGAGTCGGAGGTGGGCAGAAATTCCGATTTGGGGTCTGCTTCAGCCTCCTGGTGTGGGGCTTTGGGCGAAGGCTGGAGGGAAGCGCCACAGGTGGCGAAGAGCCAGAGGGCCTCGTTCCAGTGGGACTGCATCATGGCCTGGAACTGGCTGACCATCTCACCCCACTGAGCCTGCAGGCACCGGTACCTGGCCTTTCACTCCCACAAGTCTTCTCTCTGCTTGATAAGCCTATGCTCCTAGTCCTCAGTGAGATACTTCTGTTGAGCCTCCTTCTCGGTCAGATCTAATTTGAACTGAGCCAGCTGTTTTGCCAACTCTTCCTCATGGTGGCTGCTTAGCTCCAACAACTGCTTCCTGTTGGGGCCCTAAGGAGCCTGGGCAGGCAGGCGATTAGTGGGCAGGAGGGGAGGGGCAAGTAGAGGCTGGCAAGGTGCCCCTCGACATGAGTGACATCAAGTTGGCCATGCCCACCCAGTCACATGACCACCTACCCACGCCCACCCACCCAGTCATCAGGCAGATTGTATTAGTGGTCCACGGGATTTAAAATTATGAATTTAGTGGTCCCTGAGGTCCGAAAAGTTGGAGACCCCTGTTCATTCCCCTCCTCAGGCAGAAAACTCTATACCATATCAGACAAAGTGTTGTTCAATCTCTTCTTAAAAACTTCTGGTGTTGGAGCATTCACAACTTCTGGAGGCAAGTTGTTCCACTGATTAATTGTTCTGTCAGAAGATTCCTCCTTAGTTCTAGGCTGCTTTTCTCCTTGATTAGTTTCCAACCGTTGTTTCTTTTCCTGCCTTTAAATGCTTTGGAGAATAGCTTGACTCCCTCTTCTTTGTGGCAGCCCCTGAGATTTTGGAAGACTGCTATCATGTCACCCCTGGTCCTTCTTTTCATACCCATTTCCTGCAACCGTTCTTCATGTTTTAGCCTCCAGTCCCCTAATCATCTTGGTTGCTCCTCTGCACTCTTTCTAGAGTCTCAACATCTTTTTTACATCGTGGCAACCAAAACTGGATGCGGTATTTCAAGTGCGGCCTTGCCAAGGCATTATAAAGTGGTATAGGTAGTCCTCGACTTACAACAGTTCATTTAGTGACCGTTCAGTTATAATGGCACTGAAGAAAGTGACTTATGACCAGTTTTCACACAGCATGTACCACTTTATAATGCCTTGATAAGGCTACACTTGGAAGTCTGAATCCAGTTGGTTGCCACAATTTAAGAAATATGTGATGTGGAGATTCAGTCAAGCCTGAGTTGGATTAATGTCCATTTTACCTATCTCTCCTGCTTTTCAATTAATTATATTTTATTTTGGAATGTGATTTATCCCAAATTCCTGGTGGGCAGCACATGGAAAGATTTATACAAACCAATCCAGCCACATGGTATGCGAAAAAATGTTACATACAATACCAAATAAATGTCCTGCCTAGACTGAAGAACCTGAAGAAACCAATAAAATGTGAATTACTCACAGAAAAATGAAGCCGCATCAGGGCCTAGGAGAATTCAAAGCAGTTTGGAGGCTAATTTAACTTTTAACAGAATAGCAACTCTTCTATATGTGTTTGCAATCTAAGAAAACCCTGATCAGCATAGAAGGGTCAGGTGATTCTTTAGCTCCATTAATATTACTATTGAGACTGGAGTTAAAGGGCCCTTGGTCTCTTTCTGCAAGAAAAGTCTTCACTTAAAGACCATGGTAAAAATTGTTGTAAAATCATCTCTGGTCACATAACTCGCTTAACAACCCCCCCACTTAGTGACCAAAATTCTTATCCCAATTGTGGTCATAAGTCAAGGACCAACCATATTTTCAGATTTGTTGTTTTTCCATGAACTTTGCTGCCATCTAGTGTTCTCAAATGTTAGCTTTGTGTCTTCCATGGTTAATATACTTTAATTAGCAGTAACATTCTCGGCTAAAAATGATCAAATGTAAAGAGAGAAAAAGCAATATGTGTCAGCCAGCTTCATTTATCTAAGCTCTCTGCCTATTAGTGAAGATAGGCCTTCTTGTCCCACACTGGCTATAGCTTACATTATATGTGGCAATATGGATATTTTCTTCCACTTACAGTGGGCAAAACATGTTTCTTTGAAGTCAAGCACACAGTTTTGGATCAGTTCTAGTCCCATTTAGAGGCTGTTGAATAAATATCAATGGAAAACTTGAGAACTATGTCTACTGAAAATGACTGAATAACCTGAGTAAGTTTTTGTTTTCCTGGTTCACAAAGAAAGCGAAAGGACCTTTGTAAACCCAGTAGCAGCACTTGGAAGTAGGTCCTGGAAATTAGAATTTCATCCTAGGATTCTTCTATTGATTCTAAGGGTTCATAAAGTGAAAGTGGTCATTTTTTGAAGAGTTCCATGCTAATCTGATTGCTGTCCAGAAAGATAACTCATAATGCCATCTTCGGGATTCCACCAACAATCTCCGAAGGAGATTGCCGATAATTTCTCTCTCCAACTCACTTATCCCAGTCAGAGAAAGGCAGGTTGCATTAAACCCCATAGTGAAAGGTATTATGGTGCTAGTAAAATGGAAATTCAAAGAAAACATATTGTGTGTAATTAACGCACCTGGTTGGATGAAACAATTCTTCATTCAGGAACTCCCAGTAGACAAATAATCCAGAAGGCACGCTGAACAAACAAGCTACACACCAGGATCCTTGTTCTCCTCAGGTGGTAATTATGGCAATCAAAATTAAGTGGCTAAAGTTGCATGGGGTTAGTCACAGCGAAAGCATTTTCACTTTTAATTCGGGAGCACTTTGTTTCCATTATGATTGCTGAACTTTTGACTTTTCTTTTTAATGTGCTCTATTATCCATGGCTTGGCTTTGTTTCTTTGGAGGGTGTGGGAAGAAATCCCATGGAAGATATGAGAAACCTTAAGAAGCTGGAAGCAACTTTTGTAATTATGGTTAATAGACCAGGTTTATTACTCTTGAATTAAAATTACTGGACCTCTGGGAAAGAATTGGAAGATTGTAAATGACTCAAAAAGCAGAGCCCAGGAATGAAGAGCTGGTAAGTAGATCAGCTCTTCAGTAATTTCTGCCCTAACAAGTGAATGGTTTTGGTGCGTTTACACTCTGGTAGACAAGGAAATAGCCATCAAACTCAATTTGCAATTAAAGAATGAAGTAAAATAACAGAACAAGAATTGCAAGGGTCTATAAAATGTTTTATAGATGGCATTTAGATCCAAAAGAACTAGCTTGTATGTATCCAAATTTACAACCTAAGTGTTGGCGATGCGAATGTGAAGATGCTACGTATTTTCATATATGGTGGACATGTAAAAAAAATTAAGGCTTTTTGGATAAAAATATGGTGGATTATTCAAAATATTTTAAAGAAAAAGATTAAATTTACACCACAGTTGTTGTTGTTTTTTTGTTGGGAATAATTACGGATTGTACTGTAATAGAAACTAAGTTGGTTTTGAATTTAATAACAGCTGCCAGGTTACTGGTGGCAGTTTTGGAAGAAGGAAGATCCACCTACTATTGAGGAATGGACATTAAAAGTTGTGCATTTGGCAGAGATGGCAAAAATTTCATCATACCTTAAAGACCATTCAAATGAAAGATACAGATCGGAATGGAGAAGATGGATTGACCATATTCAAAACAAGTATCAGACTAAGAAGATTCATATAGTTTATGAGTGAAATATTTTTAATTTTTAGCTTGTTTATAGTGTTTTGAGTCATAAGGAGTTAAAGACCTAGAAAGAATTTGAAGTCAACAATTTGTTAGCATATTTTAGTTTTATGTTTGTGAGTGCTATACCCTGTGCTTGTTCTGGGAAGTCAGGGAGGGGGATGGGTGGGAGGGCAAGGGGGGAGGGGTGGGGTGAGGGGGGAAGGGTGGGGCGGAGAAAATATTTGTATTTCCTATAAAACTTTTCAATTAAAAAAAAAAAGAATTGCAGGGGTCCTTGGCAGTTTCCTAGTCCACCCTTCTGCTCAAGCAGACAACCATATACCAAGGGGTCCAAGGGGCCACCCTGGATGCCGCACAATGCCTCAGCCAGCGAAAACGGAGCTCGGGAGAGCCACATGCGGCCGTCCCAGGCCCTGTTTTCAGCCGCAACAGCTTCCTGCAGTCCTTTGTCAGTTAAAACGGAGCTCAGGAGGCAGGGGTGAAATCCAGTAGGTTCTGGAGAACCGGTAGCGGAAATTTTGAGCAGTTCGGAGAAGCAGCAAATACCACCTCTGGCTGGCCCCCGAATGGAGTGGGAATGGAGATTTTGCAAAATCCTTCTCCCAGGAGTGGGGAGGGAATGGGGATTTTGCAATCTCCTTCCCCTGGAGTGGGGTGGGAATGGAGATTTTGCAGTCTCCTTCCCCTGCCACGCCCAAGCCACACTATGCCCACCAAGCCACGCCCACAGAACCGGTAGTAAAGAAATTGGGATTTCACTACTGCCAGGGGGGCTGCACATGGCCCGCCAGACTCTGTTTTCACTGGCAAAAGGCTAGCAAAACAAACTTAAAACAAAAGGAGAAATGCATAATATAAATAGATGAAAATTAAAGAATAACTTGAGAAGTAATCTTACAGATTTACCATTTAGAACTATTGATTTTTTTAAAAAAAATCTGAAAAGGTAGTGAAAAATTTTCTCTCTCCTTTTATTTTTCCAGTCAGTTGCATCAAAACACCACAATTCAGCCTATAATTTGGGACTGTATCCAAGATCCTCTATGCTATTGCATACTTAACTAATCTTGAAATCCCTAACCACCGGAGACACAATGTCACAGGAAGATCCCCTGCCTAAAAAGACAAGGTCCCTGTGACTCTGGACACCCAGAAACAATAGAACATATACTTCTCCAGTGTCCATATTATAGAGATATTATAGACATATTGTGCTAGTCTCATCTCACCCTTATTGCATAAATATCCAGGATGGGTAGGACAATTCTGTATTTCTTTGCTGCTCTCAGATACTAGCCTTGAACAAGCAAAAAAATGTTGCCTGGTTTTGCATAGGGACACTTAAAATCCATCAGATGATGACTTCCCCCTTTGCATTTGAGCATCCAAGAAGGGACAGGAAATGAGAAGGGGAAAGAGAAAAGACAAAGAAAAAGAAGGAAAGATACGAAGAGAGCAAGGAAGGAAGGAAGGAAGGAAGGAAGGAAGGAAGGAAGGAAGGAGAGGGAGGAAGGGTTATAGGAGGGAGGGTCTGAGATAAGTCCTGCCTTAACACTTGGCCCCCAACATGTGACATTGAGCTGGCCATGCCCACCCCAGCCCCGAGGTCATCCTGATTGGGCCCTCAATGAAATAGTGTTTGACGCCCCTGCCCTAAACCATTCTGGACAAATGATTGTCCACTAATGGAGCATCCACAACTTCTGTAGGCAAGTTGTTCCACTGGTTTATTGTTCTCACTGTTAGGAATTTTTTCCTTAGTTCTAGGTTGCTTCTCTCCTTGTTTAGTTTCCATTCACTGTTTCAACATTTTAATCCTGACCATGTTGATATATTTTGGAACAATGGTCCCAGAATTTTAATACTGTCTGCCTCTATGTTTAAAAGGCGTTATGGGACAGGAACAAGTTTTATCTGACAGGAGTCTGATTTGAAAGTAGATTTTAAAATGGAAGGAAACAAGGATATGGAAAAAGATGTCACACTGGATACATGAAAAGAAACCATCTTACATCTTAATAATTAAAGGTGATATGCAAATAATAAAGAATAATTTTCTTATATTGGATTTTAAAGCTTTGAAAGGGTCTTGGAGGGGGGATTTTTTGGGAAGAGGGACAAAAAAAATGATTTAAAAAAATCAAGATTCTAGATTATTTAAAGGGGCTAACAATCAAGATCATTAGAAGATGAAGGAAGGGATATAAAGTTTATTTGATCAAAATTAAAATAGGTATGTTGTTATCTCTGGTAACCCTTAATGGACTTTTGCTTATATCAGGCCTGAAATGAGGTTTTAATAATTTGTCTATAGATAAGAAATGGGATATAAATAAAAGATCATTTGTTGTATTTTAAAAGGAGGTTACAGGTTGCAGTTAATTGTTTATACTTGTGATAGAGTCACTTCTTTCTTTTTTCTTATTTTACTTTTCCATTTCTTTCTATTTTTTTGTTTACTTTCTTTTCTGCACCTTCTTTTTTGTATTAGTTTTTGTTGTAATCTTTAATAAAATCACTATTCAGAAAGACGAAAATGGAATGAGTATTATCTTGAATCATTTCAAATACTGCAAAATCATAATGCTAAGTCCTAAATCAATATGTACACAATGGCTAACTTAAGACAATCAACTAAGATAAACCTCTTTGTAGTTTAGCGCAAAGGGCAACAAGAATGCGGCCCAACCTCAGTAGAAATTCCATTTCACTCAGCAGAAATGACTTGCAGCAGGCACAACCTGAGAATTAAATTTTGAATTAAGTGGAATAAAGGTGTAAGGCACCTTTGTGCATAAAATAAATCCACAAAGTTTTGCATGCTTGGGGTCTCCGTGTGATGCTTTGCACATGTAAGTAAAAATAAACACATACCCAATTTGGCCCAGTCTCACTACATTTCACATTTGGTGCTCTATTATTGACACTAAACAGATGTTTGCGAATCTGCGCGTTTTGGAAATTTTCAGAGTTTATTATATATGGTTTGGCGTTAGCACCTGGATCCTTAAAAGTCAGCATCACTAACTATAGCTTGAAGTCGGGGTCTTCTTGTTACATTTCAAGTTGAGTTCGATGCAAAGTTCCACGTATACCTGAAGTTCACCAAGAAATGGTGATACCAGCCTTTCCTTCCACACCTGGCCAAGGATTTACAGTTGTTGAAGTTCAGGCCTTTGGAAGTCCCCAGGTTGTGGAAGGTTGGCACAAACTGCAATCTCAGCTTGGACAAACACACAACAGACTCACACATAATAACATCAACCTCTTGGACACCCCAGCTCAGCAACTGAAACAACAACATGTCATCTTTATTAAGGAGTTCCCATGGTAATGTAACACAGAATTTTTAAGAAAGAAAGAACACACGACTTGTTTTATGCCATTATTTTCCCCATCCAGAAAATGGTCAAATATTAGGGTTGGGGGGGGGGGTTGTTGTTTGTTTGTCTACACACATGATCATCTTAGCACTTACAGCTCCTTCACTCATGTTCACAAGCACAAAATCCAAGGGGTAAAATCCAGCTAGTATTAAATTCTACATAGTTTAATTATCTGTCATTATGATTTTTCTCTTCTTTTAGAGCATCAAGTCACTGCGGTAAATTAATTCCATGTTCAGTGTCATTTTTTTTTATGCATTTACATAGGACAGTCATTAAAAACAGACACACGGAGCGAGTGAGCTCTCACAGGAAACAACATGCTTACATAGCCTGCAATTTTTAAAAAAACTTTTTCTATTCCCCATCTCAAAGCACAAAGCAAAACAACAATTATGAACATGGAGGGAGAAAGAGAGACAGAGAGAGAGAGAAAGGAAGGAAGGAAGACTCAAGTGAATAGCAGGGAGCTGCATTCATTCCATACAACTGAAACAAACACGGTTGCTTGGAGTTGTTTTTTTTTTTTTACAAAAGAATTGTTCTCCCGTTTTTTTTAAAAAATGCTTAAATGCATTATTAAAGCACAAATGAAAAAAATAACATTAAAAACAGCTGAACACATATATATATTACACTTACTAAATATTTTCTTAATAAAAGTGCAATCTCGTAAGTAAATAAAAAAAAATAATAATTAAGAAATCCATTTGAAATGGTCTGGAATTCGTTGCCCGTAACATGAACAAAAAAAGGGGGGGAAAGGACAGGTTAACTTCAAATTTCATACCTATCACACCATACATTTCAGCATCCAAATGGCAGGGTTTTTTCCCACTCCGGTCTGAGCATTGGTGAATGTCGACCAAAGATAGGAAGTGTCCTAGGGATTATCTTCATATGGCTGAATGTATGGGAGGAGGAACATCCGTTGCTCCACAGCTACCAGAACATTGGGGATCTACAAAAGCATGTACGCTTCACACATATTCCAGTAAATACGGTGATACAGAGGTGAGCCCAGTCCATACTGACAAGCTGAAAAAATATAGACAGTCAAGGATCCAGAAGAGACCAGTAGACTACATCTGTGGATGTCAACTCAGGAACTGGGAAGAAATGCTATGTTCTGCTTGGTCTATGCATGGAAGAGGTGACAGGTGACATGTTGGACTGGGCCACTTGTGACCTTAAGTTAGCAGAAAGAGAGGAAGGAGTGTTCATGACTTACTAATGAGGGAGTATCTGGGAATCTTAGTATCTCATTGTGTAAAATACGTGCTGGGTAAAATCCTTAGGACTTTTGGCCTTGAATGCAATCATATCCTTCATCCTCTTAGGTTTCAAGGGGCTTCTGGTCTAGCTTAGGGAAAGTAGAAACTTAAAATCTTGTTTTAGCACAGTCGACCGGATTTAAGAATGGGGCTATAAAACCCTTCCAAGACCTGCATCCAAGATTAAGTAAAGGCACAAATTAATCCCATAGGTGTACACCAAGACTGCTATTTAAAAAAGGAAGAAGTAAACAATAAAGGAAGGATGTGACCCAATAATGACTCAACCAACCCAACAAGAATGGGAAAGAAAAGGGAGATTCTAAAATCTTTGCATGGTAACCTTCTAGAAGGTTTAATGGAAGTGGTTATAGTTCTATATATTCGGATCAGGTAAGAACTGTGGATTATGCCAGTTCATGTGTGGGCTACATACAGTTAAAACTCGCAACTTATGCAATATGCATATTAGGATTCTATCACGGGATCGGAACAAGGCAAAAGGCGCATCCACTTCACTGGACCAATAATAAATATTAAGAGGCCTCTGTACACCAAGATGAACAATTCTAATCCACCCACATTCAGACCTTTCCACATATATTTAAAAGAAGGATGATTCAGGAGACGTTGGCAGTGTTATTAGCTTGTTAGGGATACACTGCCTTCGGTTAGCTCAAGGGATTTAAAGAGCCGTGACTGGACACTGCAGTTTTGAGTCAGTGCCAAGTGCATGCATGCACAAAGTAGAAGCATTTTAGTCTCAACCCCAAACAATGCAGAGTTTTAGAACTTCTGCAGAAAACCCAAAAGCTCAATGCTTTAGTGATTCTGGGTTATGGCCAAGCAAAAACTGAATAGGCAAGTAGATTGTAGCTGATGAACGATATCTATTCTCTCCCCTCAGCAGTTCCAAGTAGCAGATATTCTACTGGTTCAACCCAAAACCTTCCCAGAGACTTCTGTCTCTGACCTCAACTGTCACCCATGTCTAGCAAGGAGCATCACATCAGCTTCCTCATTATGTCCATTATGCCATCTTTCCTTTACTACCCTGAGCTGGCAAAGTCCTTGGCTTTTTCTGCAGGCCTCCCACACCGCTTGTGTCCAGACCAAAGAAACTACCATTTCTTCTGTACAGCCCTATTTCATTCCACACGTCAACCAAAACATTCAACGGGTGCATGGTTTGATTCAGGCACCAGGTCCCTCAAACCTTCCGTACAAGTACAGAACCACTGTTCCACACAAAAGGTTGCACAACCTTAACTCCAAAGCTAATCCAGATGTATCGTGATCAGAGAACAGCAAGGATTTCTATTTGCCCACACCAGGTTCCGTCCATTTTCTTTTTCTTGCACCAAGGGATTCTGGGAATCAGTCCTACATGTCTCTCCCGTATCTCAGTTTTCACTCAGTCAAGTGACCCAACATTCTAAGACTACACGAGCAATAACATTTAGGCTTATATCCTGCCCCATAAGCACTTTACAACACTCTGTGGGTGGTTAAGCAATAGTAATATTACTATTAGTAGAAGGATGAAGATTGAGCTCAAGAAGGGCAATCCTGTAGTAGACTTAAGATTCCCAGCTATAAAACAACTCATGTGTTGTTAGAATATAAGAAACAAGCCATGGAGACAATTAAGTTCCACTGCTGGTCCTCTTATTTTGGGATAGTGGCAAGAATAGACTGATTTTTTATTTTTTTCAATACTATATACTTTTTAAGTGCAGGATTTAGAAGATGCTCCCTGGCCAGTTCCCTTCTCTGAGCTCTCAATCCCTCAAAGAGTCTGTGACTTGGATTTTCTAAGAACCTATTTCCAATAGAGATGGAAGAGTTTAAATAAGAGAGGATCCACTCTATAGAGAATCAGGTAACCTTAGGGAAAGTACAGTGGAGGATGCCTTTTAGTTCTAAGATATACATTAGATTCCAAAACTCAAAAGAACCCCTTTGGGGAACCCCTGAAAAACTATCATTTGGATGGCAAAAATCAAGGTTGGGTTGATGCAAGAAATGACCAGAATATGTGGAGCTATGGGGGACCCTAAAACTCAAAAGAAAATAAGGAAAATGGAAAGATTCTCTCCATCCTAAAATAAGGCATCTCAAACAATGCAACAGGCAGGAACAAGTCCATAATCATGTGTATACATACACACACATACATAGAAGAAAACGAAGAATCCTTCAGTTGCTTCAAGAGTGGGATAAAGATATTAAATATCAAAATAAGATGGGATACACTTCACAATTACACCTTGACTTAGCAGCACAGAATCTTCCTCCCTCTATAAATGTAAAGAAGGCTATCTATGGGTTTGGGATCTCGGATGGTTACCCCCATGTTCTAAGACACATGATTGGCAAGTCCAGTTTTGGAAATGTCCAGTTTAAACCCTTTTATTTCTCTTTCGCAGAAGTGAAAACCCAACCTTAATAGATTGGGGGGGGTAGGGGTGGAGGGAGGGGTGAAGAGGCAGCTCACGGGAAATTCACTTTATCCTTCCTTTAAAAGAAAATTTTTAAAAAACATAAAAGAGGCAAAGCAAAGAAATGATGTTCATGGTCACGTCAACTACAAATTCTACACATCAATGTTTATCTCTTTTAAAAGCAGAAAAGGGGGTGGTGGGAGAGGAGAGTGTCTGTTCCCAAATGTGGAGGGAGGGAGAAGTGAGCAGGTTTTGTGAAGAGACGGGGTGGGAAATGGTTAACAATAAAAGGAAAAGGAGGGAGGAGAGAGAGAGAGAGAGAGGGAGAGAGAGGCTATGGCCTCATCCACTGCTATCCGCAGTAACCATCACAGGCTCTAAAAGAATTTTTAAAAAGGTCTTTTCAAGTGCCCCCACCCTCTCCCACCATCTCTAAGTGGACTTTTGCTCCCCCGGTGTAGTTTTTTTAACCCAAGCTGGTGATGTTGGCACGGCCACCAGGGGGTGCAACTATGCGCTGCGTAGTACGCCGTGGGATATTATCGTCGATTTGCGCACCTACGAGTTGGAAAGAGGGAGAGAGAGAGAGAGAAGCATAGTGAGAAACTGAAGATGTACACATATATATATATATATAACATGAGCAATTATATTGTGATTTCAAAGTAAGTCTAAAGCAGGGGTGTCAAACTCAAGGCCCCGGGGTCAGATCCAGCCTGCAGGGTTGCCCTGAAAACAGCAAAGGACCATCCTGTAGTGTCTCTGTCAGTGAAAATGGAGCTCAGGAGGGCCGTGCTCAGGAGAGTTGTGTTGTGGCTCCGATCACCGAGTCTGTGTTATCAGCAGGAGAGGACTCCGAGAGTGAAGGAGAGAAGTTGGCAAGGCCTCCCTCTCCAGGACCCTCCTCTCTGGCAATGCCTCCGGTGTCCTCCGAAGGCCAAGAGATAGGCCCAGGGCCAAGAACTTCCACGCAGCCGCAGATGGACAGTAATGATGATGATGATGAGTCTTGGCTGGACCCTTGACAGCGTTGCAAAGATAAGCGCGTGCAGCAGAGGAAGAGGCGTACCAGGGATTAGGCTGAGTCACTGGACCACACCCCACAGGGTATAAAAGGGGGTGTGGTGGCCATTCAAGCTCTGTGACGAGCAAAAACTGATATTGAACAAACCTCTCTGCATTGCTGGACTTTTTGAATATTCTCTCATCTGTTGTGTGTTGGCTTTGAAAAACACTCCCTTCGTAAGTAAAAGACTCTTGGCAGCCAGCCGCTGGGTTGCTGCCAATTCTGCTCTTAGAGAAACCTTTGTCGGCTGGTTTATTTCACTATTGACTGTCTGTGGGGGTGCGTGTGTGAGACGGGGACAGAACAGGTTGCAGGAAGGCATCCCAGCCAAAAATGGAGCTCGGGAGCCCGTTTTCACTGGCAAAGCACTTGGGCCACCACAGGCACCCCCGACACGAGGGACATCGAGCTGGCCACGACCACTCCAGCCCCCCAAGGTCAAACACAACCCTGATGCGGCCCTCAATGAAACCGAGTTTGACGCCCCTGGTCTAAAGCGTTGACTGGCTGAACTGCAATCTGGTGAATTTGACTGATCAGTAACTGGTAGACCTTGACTTACGACACTTCACACTTAGGGACCGTTAGAAATTACCACGGCACTGAAAAAAGTGACTTAGGACCATTTTTCACACTTATGACCGCTGCTGCATCCCCATGGTCATATGATTTACATTCGGATGCTTGCCAACTGATTCACATTTATGACGGTTGCAGGGTCCCCGGAGGGGTGGGTGGGTTCACGTGATCCCCTTTTGTGGCCTTCTGACAAGCAAAGTCAATGGGGAAGCCAGATTCACTTAAGAACAGCGTTACTAATTTAACAGCTGCAGTGAATCCCTTAACAAACGTGGCAAGAAAAGTCGTAAAATGGGACAAAACTCACTTGACAAATGTTTCCCTTTGGCAACATAAATTTTGGACTCAATTGCGGTCGTAACTCAAGGACCTACCGATACGGTAATTTTATCTGGACTTGCTCTGTACTCCAGCAGTCCCCAACTTTTCCTGTTCTACGGCAGCGGTGGCAGAGAAGGAGGGGATGGTTTCAAACACGGAACCTAATGCCATTCATGAAGCCTTGCACCCTTGCCTGCCACTTGCGCAGCCCCGTTCTGAATGGGCCCCTGCTGTCCTGGATGAGCGAAGTGGGAAGATTGGTTTGGCCTGCATGGCATGGGCCAGGGCAGTGGTGAAATCTAAAATTTGTTACTACCGGTTCTGTGGGCGTGGCTTGGGGGGGGGTTTAATGTGACTGGGTGGGTGTGGCCTTTTTTTTTTTTTTTTTACTTTTAAAACCATTTTTTCTACAACCTCTTCAGTGAAGAGGTTGTAAAAAAAGGCTTTCAAAAGGCTCTGACGATCCCAGCTGAGTTGCCTGATCGTCAGAGGCTTTTTTTCTTTTAAATGCCTCTGACGATCCCAGCTGAGTTGCCTGATTGTCAGAGGCATTTAAAAGAAAAAAAGTCTCTGCCAATCAGGCAACTCAGCTTGGATCGTCAGAGGCATTTAAAAGAAAAAAAAGGGTTTTTTTCTTTTAAAAGCCTTTGATGATCCCAGCTGAGCTACGCAATCATCAGAGGCTTTTTTTTACTTTTAAAAGCATTTTTTCGGCTGACGAGGTTGTAGAAAAAATCCTTTTAAAAGTAAAAAAAAAAGCCTCTGATGATTGTGCGGCTCAGCTGGGCATGGGGGGGAGGGGGGCAGGGATGTTTGCTACCGGTTTTCCGAACCACCCGCCTCCATCGCTACCGGATCGGGTGATCCAGTCCAAACCAGGAGCATTTCACCCCTGGGCCAGGGGAATCCTAACCGATTTCTTCTTATCCTGCCCTCTTTAAGAGCAGGCCTGAAAATAACATACATCCCAATTAATAGTTTAAGTTTCCAAGGCATTTAGATTTCCACTGTCTTCTATCTTAGACAAGGGTGATATAACTCCCATTAAAAGTCTTCAAAGATTATTCCACTGGCCATAGAACCTGTACTGCGATGGCTGCTTGGTTATTTTCTTTTTTTTTTTATGGTAGCTCATCATCATCATCTCCTCCTCCTTTGTGAACTAAACCATACAGGTCAGGGGTGGGTTCTACTTACCTTTACTACCGGTTCGCAATGGGGCCACTTCTGCGCCTGCGCAGAAGTGTTTTGATGATGTCGGGGTCGGTGGGTGGAGCCTCCCGCCGGTTTTACTACCGGTTTTATAGAACCAGTGCGAACCAGGGGCAACCCACCACTGATACAGGTAGTCCTCAACAGGATGGATAAAAATCAATTTTTTTAAAAAAAATAAAATTAAAAATGGATTTTTTTTATTTAAATCGGATTTTTTTTTATTTTTATCAAATTTGTTTTAATAAAATGCTTTTTGGAGTAAAAATCTGTCTAAAGATAGTTTTCTATTTAAGATACAATAATAGTTTAGTTTATTCAGCATGAAACAGGGCTTAGTTACGTAGCATATGAGGCTGCATATTCTGCAATATTGGGACTGTCTGTGAGTCAACAGCGGGTCAGAGGAGGAGCTGCTGCAGGACAGAGATGACAGTTGCTCTTTAAAAATTATGATTTAAATTGAGCTGATTTAAATCAAGCCCTTTTACTAGTGATTTAAATGGTGATTTAAATCATGGATTTAAATCAAATCCACCCTGGTCCTCGACTTACAACCATTCCCTGAAAAAAGTGACTGTTGGAGCGACCCTTACGGTGATCAAAATTCAGGTGATTGGCAACTAGCTCCTATTTATGAGAGTTGCAATGTGGGATCCCTTTTTGAGAACCTTCTGGCATCCAAAGTCCATGGGGTAGCCAGGTTCACTTACCAACCATTTTACTAACCTCACAACTGCAGTGATTCAACTTAACAACGGAGCCAAGAAAGGTTGTAAAATGGGGCCAAGCTCACTTAAATGTCTGGCTCAGCAACAGAGACTTTGGGTTCAATTGTGGTCATAAGTCCGTAAAATGGGGCAAAACTCACTTAACAACTGTCTTGCTTAGCAATGGAACATTTGGGCTCAACTGTTAAGTTGTTGAGGACTACCTGTATAGCTTAATGTTGTTCCATTATTCTGAACTACGATAATTTCAGTCAGTAATTCTGGAAATTGCAGTTTAGAGATGCTGAGGTATCTCACTGAAATCTCCATTCCAGCAATCCAAAACATGTCTCAGGGGATGATAAAACCAGCTTCATTTAGTCCTACTATCTGTATTTACTCCTACAACACTGAACCAGAGCTGGTAAGCAGAAGCTTCTAAGCTAGTAAGCAGAGATCCCTTACATCCTCCCCCTTCCTCTTCCCTCCCAGAATGCTAGTCAAATAAAGCAAAGACAATAGTTTAGCCTCGTAAAAATATGTACCCGACAAGCTAAATCCAGACTGGTGCAAATTCCTCACAGGCGGAGCCTGCTGTTTCGCTGGGGAAGTCTTGGCTGAGGAAGCTGGTGTGACCGTTTTTGGTGTCACCGATACTTCGCAAACAGGGCCGTCGTACAGACCTCGTGGGACACCCCTCAATTCAGCCAGCTTGGGGGTAAAAGTGATGTCGAGGCAGAGAGGAAGTAAAGAAAGAAAAGGATGAGAAATATCTGGCAATATAGGAATAAATAACCTAGTTGCTTTTGCTTGGATCCTATACATCTTCCTACCTTCTCGGTTGAACTCCATAGGTCTTAAAGTTGCTAAATTGGGACACTGGCTGGGAAATTCTAGGAGCTGAAATCCACAAGTCTTAAAATGTTGCCAAGGTTGGGACTCCACCCACCCCTGGTTTTTTAAGTATTTCTGCTTATGATCTCCTTAATATAGTTAACCCAACACCTTCAGCAGACGATGGCCGGCTACCTCAAAGTTTTCTGCTCTCCTAAGCCCATGTGCTTGTGAGACCATCAATAGCTGGTGGAAAAACATCAGAAGCTTACCAGACCTCATGCAAAATGTTGGCCTGTGGGGACATTTGCCCCAAGGAGACAGAACTTGCACCATCCAATGAAATTTAAGGAAACTTCAAGTATTCTGACAATGTATGAACCGGGGCCATTGTGGGATTTTGTATGAAGCACATTTGCTCACAGATTCCAAATTAGAAGCATTGAAAGAATACTTCTGGTTGACTCAGCCTTCCATCCTTTCAAAAGGTAGGTGAAATGAGGACCCAGATTGTGGGGGCAATAAGCTGACTTTGTATAAATATATACAAAAGTATGAAGGCTATTGCTTAACGCATTGTAAGCCGCCCTGAGTCTCCGGAGAAGGGCGGCATATAAATTAAAGCAAAAAAAAAAAAAAAAAAAAAAGTGCAGGCCTGAATTGCAAGACAGAAAAATCTTTTTTTTTCCCTATCAAGAACTTCTATCAAGAATGGCATCACTCTAGTCTACCTCATTAAATATGACTAAAGTGGTTCGGAGAAGCAGGCTGCATCTTTTGAGATATTAACCAATATTTTCTCAAGAAACTCAGCCAGCTTGAGGATTGGAAGTTTGAAATCAGTCCAAACTCATAATTCTTGGCTATATTTCCATACATTTCCAACCATCTGATCAAAGGATGCGGTAGTTTCCAACAAATGCTAATCTTCAAGATGTGTCCAACTGTTAAGATTCTCCTTTTAACAGACCCATTTATTTAATAATTTGCAAGACCAGATCGTAAAGGTGGTGGTGATTCAAGCTACTTACCCTGCTTCTTGCTTTGATACGTTTGTAAACGAAGTCAGGGAAAGGTTTCCTAGGAATGTATCGGCCAGACCCTTCGGTTACATGGAGATTACCATCCTCCAGAACAATTTTTCCTTGGCTGATGACCACTAAAGGAGACCCACGACACTCCATGCCTTCAAAGATATTATACTCCACATTCTGGAAGACAAATGAAGACAGGTCCACAGTTGATGAGAATCTGGCCTCAAGGAAAATTGAGATGCTACTACCCAAAGTAACCCATCCTTCAAATTTCATCTCTGGATGAAACTTCCTAGATTTGTGGGGTCCTAGGTGGTCTCTGAGCTTGAGGGTTTCCTTGCAGTCGTTTTATGACCAAATGAAGTAACATTATCAGCACTGATGATGCTACCTAGTTTGCTCATGAAACATGTTACACATGCTGTACAGACATCAAGGGAGATGATGTTCCATAGGGCATTTTCCATAGGAAAATTGTCATTCCCAGATCATGAAAGATGATCCCACTATAGAAACAGGACCTGGAGTGAGCTAAGCCTACCAGAAGGGCAGAAACAGAACTCAAATGAGACACAAGTAGTCCTCGGCTTGCAGCCCTTCGTATAGTGACCATCTGAACTTACAACAGTACTGAAAACGGAGACTTCCACTTGCATTTACAACTGTTGAAGGATCCTCAAGGTCATGTAGACTTGTTGTGGCCCCGCCCTCTGAGCCTGTCCCATCGGAGGAAGAAAGCTCCAAGCATGAGGAAGAGGAGTCGGCCAGGCCTCCCTCTCCAGGCCCCTCCCCTCTGGCACTGTCTCAGGTGCCGGCCGAGGGAGAGGAGATTAACAGAGAGACAGGTGGCTCAGATGAGAGTGAGGGAGAAACATCATTCCTGGACGCATGCCTCCGAAGGCGTGATAAACGATTGCAGCAGCTCAGGAGGCGTGCTAGGGATTAGAACTGAGTCACTGGACCACACCCCAGAGACTATATAATAGAGGGTGGTGGCCAGTGATCTTTGTGACGAACAAAGTAAACCTTGGATAGTCACTAAAGCCTCGTCCGGAACTGCTGAAAGAAATATTTATTGTTGTTGGACGTTTGGACGCTGAGTATGTTATCTGTCTGTTTTCTGTGGAAATAAACGCACTTGGCAGACGGTGTGTAAATCGCTGCCAAAGTTGGAGATAAGGACCAGGGTGTGTGCCAAAGTGTTTCCTTAACCCTCGGCTGGCTGTGTGTGTGTGTGTGTGTGTGTGTGTATACGGGGACAGAACAAGACTAAATTCAGGAACTTGGCAACTGGCATATATTTATTTACAATGGTTACAGACGCCCAAAGTCATGTGATCACCATTTGTGATCATTTAGGAGCCGTGGTGGCGCTGTGGTTAGAATGCAGTATTGCAGGCTAACTCTTCCCACAGTCAAGAGTTCGATCCTGAACGGCTCAAGGCTGACTCAGCTTTCCATCCTTCCAAGGTCGGTAAAATGAGGACCCAGATTAATGGGGACAATATGCTGATATTGTAAACGGCTCAAGAGAGTGCTACAAAGCACTATGAAGCGGTATATAAGTCTAAGTGCTATTGCTAATGTGACCTGGCTTCCATCAAGCAAAGTCAATGAGGAAAGGCGGGATTTGCTTAACAATTATCTGATTCATGTAACGACTGCAGTGAGTTGCCTTGTTTAGCCACAGAAATCCAGGTATACTTCAGGTAACACTTGATTTACAACTGTGATCATAAGTCAAGACCTGTAACATTTTTTATTAAAAGACGAAACCCTGGTTTTCAGGGCTTAAAGTTCACTTTGCAAGTGAGACAGCCAAGATATTTTTGTACCTTCCCTCAGGCCCTTTCCATGTTGAAGCTTCCCTCCTCCACACTGCAAAAGCAGTCATTAACACATCACGGTGAACCCCAACTAACTCTTTGACATCTTCCTTTGCAATCTTCTCCAATTTCTCAAGGGTAGGTTACATTTGCCAACCCCCAAGTCTCAGGTCTGGGATGTGGTGGCTCAGTGGCTAAGATGTTGAGCTTGTCGATTGAAAGGTCGGCAGTTCAGCTGTTCAAATCCCTAGTGCCACGTAACGGGGTAAGCGCCCGTTAATTGTCCCAGCTTCTGCAAACCTAGCAGTTTGAAAGCACGTAAATAATGCAAGTAGAAAAATAGGGACCACCTTTGGTGAGAAGGTAACAGTGTTCCGTGCACCTTTGGCATTTAGTCATGCTGGCCACATGACCACGGAGACGTCTTCGGACAATTCAGCGCTCTTTGGCTTTGAAACAGATGAGCATTGCCTCCTAGAGTCAGGAACAACATATGTGCAAGGGGAACCTTTACATCTCAGGTCAGCAAGCAGGTTCCAAATAAACTGACTGACCAGATTTCTTTCGAAGGAAGTTTGGATAACTCCTATTTTTGTATCTGTACAACACCTTGAATTTTTTGGGAATGCAAACTTCAAAGAAAAATTGGCCATGGCAAGTAAAACCTTTTCCCCCCCAATTAAGCTTACCAGTTTATTACTTTGGGTGAATTAAAAAAAAAGTATCCTCCTAAGATTGTTAAGGTATTTTTGGAAGCCAGCTTGAAATCCAGCACCTGCTGTTTAGTCTTACCACCGAATGCACCTTTTGGTTTCAATATACTCTGCATTCTTAATATGCATTCAATATACTTATATTCAAATATATTTCAACTTTGCATTCTTTCAGGTTTTGCAACCAAACATTGATCACCTAAAGATATCCAACTGCATGATGGAATTCTCCTTGTGAAAGGGGAGATTTTAGAGAGATGGTCAACATTGCCTTCACCCCAAATCCTTGTCTAGCGGAAATAACTGTGTCTTTGTAGTAGGGGGAAAAAAAAGAAGATTCATAAGCAGAAAACACAGAAAACTTGATTTCTAAAAATTCCCTGGGCTTTTTGCCAGTAGCTCAAGGAGATGTAAATTGGACAACAAAGCACTTGTTCATTCGCCCTTGTCTCTCTCTTTTTTTTTTTTCTCCTTAAGGCCAAAGAAGCAGAAAATTCTCCTATCAAATTGTCTTAAAAGGTCAATTACAACATTTCTTTTCGGACTGTGTCTCTGCTTCTATTGCAGTTCTTTAGAGAACGCTCGGCTCCATTTCTACCAAGGGTTGAAATAGACAATGGAATCACTGAACCGAATGTCAATCTGATTAGTATTCTGCTAAATCGATAAATACAATGCAATTATGTTTACAAAGACACTTTTGGATTTATTAAAGATGAATGCACAAAAGGGTATGTAAATTCAAATGCACTGATAGAGTTCTTAGCCTATTGAATTTCACTAGTGGATTCTTCCAGATATCCAAGAAGAGTTCTTTCTGCGTTCACATAATAGGGATTGCCAAATGTAAGGAGAGAGAAAAAAATCCACATTTTCAAATTGATGAGTTTTCTTCTTCTTCTTTTTAATACCCCAAAACAACTTCAAACAGATAATCTGTTAATGTTTCTTTTTTTTTTCTTTAGCCTTTCCCCCTGCCCCCCCCCCCCCCCCCCATTGGTTAACAGATATTACCAAAGATGTTTGCCAAGCTTGGGCTGGAAAGGTTTTCATTATCTGTCAAGATAAGGCAAGGTTTGAGTTGTGATCTTGATTGGACCAGCAGTGTAGGAGGAGATAGTGTATATTTCAAAGCACTTTCCCCACATCCATCATCAAGGGAAGTTGGGCTTTACTTTTTTACAAGAAGTAACGCTTGGTTTAGACTTGTCTGCAACTGGGCATAGATGTCAATGCATACCTATGCTGCAAAGGCGTTGATGGATAAACGCAGGTTACAACTGGTTGCAGACAGGCCGAACGAAACAACTCCCAAATCTCAACCACATGTTATGCAGAGCTAGGCATCCTGCATGCTGATTGGTTGATCTGACTTCCTGTGTCAGCTTTGGAAGCCATATTAGGCCAGAAGCTTCAATGCTGCCACCTCCTCATGTGTGGGAAAGTAGGAGGGGGGATTTAGGAGAGGGGGTTAGTAGACATAATAGCATTCTTCCTGTCGGTCAAGGTCAGAGTGATCCAGCATCTGGAGAAGGAGTGAACAGGGGGCGGGGTCGAGATGGAACGGACATTGACTGGACCATGTGATCGACTGAGGAGAAAGGGGGTGGTTCTGGGAGTGTTGACTTACTGAAGGAAAATCCGGGTTTTCAGATTCGGGATTTCCCAGAAAGTGCCAGTTTGCCTATTCTAGTAAAGAGAACTTTGGAAAATGCTTGCTTCTGCGTCTTTACTTGGAGTTGGGATTTTTTTGGAACGCTGACATCCTGTTGATGCTTTGTTGTTTTGAGTGCCCCTACCCAGAATGTTAACATTTGCAGAAATATAAATGCAACAATTATGCAACCATCTCCAGACGACAGACGCATATGTTCCATGACATGCAGTGATGCAGAAGTCTATTCCAAGTTGCGCTTCCATTTCATATAGCAGTGACGGCTAACCTTTTTGCCACTCTGTGCCAAAAGTGGGGGGAAAGTGTGTGTGTGTGTCACATGTGTGTGATCCTTCCATGCTCCCCCGCCCCCACGCACATGACCCTTCCGCGCTCCCCCCACCCCACACGTATGCATGTGCAACCCCCGCGCTCCCCCTCACATGCGCACGCGACCCTCCGTGGTCCGTTTTGGGCCTGGCAGGCCTCCCTCAAGCCTCCTGGGACCAAAAACAGGCCACTGGGGGGGGGGGGGGATGCGTTGCACCTGCCCGTGGCCTGTTTTGGCACGGGGGTGCGCTGCTTCCTCTGTACTCCCTCTCCCCCATGTATACATACATGACCCTCCCACCCCCGCGCATGAGCATGCATCTCCCACATGCGCCCTGCCCCCGCGCCAGAGACCCAAAAAAGCTGGACGGCGGGAGGTGCACGCACATGGAGCTGAGCTTGGCTACAGGTTCACCATCACGGTCCTATAGCATCAAGGCTGTTTTGTGATTAATGGCATGCCAGCCCCTAGATTTTCCCAATGCAGTCCGGCATTTTCACCAGTATAGTGCCCTAGATTTTAATCTGCAAACTTACTATGTTATGTGTCTTGGCTGAGATCGTCTTGACACTGTCAGGATCCCAGATCACCAGGTCAGCATCAGATCCCACTGCAATGCGCCCCTTCCGTGGATACAGGTTGAAGATCTTGGCTGCTGTGGTGCTAGTGACAGCAACAAACTGGTTCTCGTCCATTTTGCCAGTAACCTAAATCAAAGAAAAGAACAGTCACAGTGGAAAAATGACAGCAGTAGCAGGGGGGAAAAAACTAATCATCAAAGAAAAAGCTTGCGGTCATCCATACCCATACCGTTTTGAGAGAGAGAGAGGGAGGGATTTCAAGTTGCCTGCAAAAGGAATGATTTTGTTGAGCTACGCCTGACTCTTTGGCTCTATTTGCATTTGAACTCTATTGCCCAGCTACAAATTTGTTCTAAGCAAACGAAGTCTACTAAGCTGGGAAAGATTGGGCTTAATTCTGCTTTCCAGAAAACTAGGAAGAATCCAGGGGTGAAATGCTGTGAAGTTTGCTGCTGGTTCGCTTCGCTACCAGTTTGCTTTGTGCGTGGTGCACCTGAAAAAGGATTAAGGTGCCTTTTCTGAGTCTTCAAATGTAAGTAGAACAGCGGGGGGGGGGGGGGGGGGCAGCTGTGCCGTGTGATTTAGATTTGCTAGAAAGCAGGATTTCCTGCTTTCTAGCAAATATAAATCGCGTGGCACAGCTGATCATTGGAAATACGAGTTCGCCCGAACTGGTAGCATTTTTTTTGTACTACCAGTTTTCCTGAACCGGTAGTATTTATTACTACTGGTTCGGGGGAACTGGTCCGAACTGGTAGCATTTCACCCCCCTGGAAGAATCCCTTCTGAAACGCTTGTCACGCCCCTTTTCTTTCCATGAGCCGAGATCCCTTTTGCATGACGGCTGTCTAGGCTGCAGTTCTTCCTCCTGTCTCCCATTCCCACGTATCACTACAGCTACAGAGGTAGATGAATGCTAATCACAATTGATAGACTCCTATCCAAGCAAGGGAGAATCCTTAAAAGTGTTGAGCCTGATCTGGATCTGAACGTCCAAGTTTATTCCCTAGGTGCCAATGGATTCATGTCATCTGTATCAATGTTCAACTAAGTTGGCATTGGAAAGCTTCTGCCAATCTGTGACTGCAGGGAACTTGGTTACAGATGGTTGACATCAGGGGTGAAATCTAAAATTTTTCCCTACCGGTTCTGTGGGTGTGGCTTTGTGGGGGGGGGTGTCCTGTGACTGAGTGGGCATGGCCAACTCAAAGTCACTCACAGCCACGCCCACTCAAGACCCCCTGCTACCAAGCCATGCCCACAGAACTGGGTAGGAAAACTTCTTAAATTTTTATTCTGCCGGCGTGTCCTTATCTTTCTCCCGCAGCTCCGCCCACCCGCCCCATTCCCCGACTCCTACTGCCCACCTTTCTCCCACAGCTGGCTGTCAGGGAAGGCAAGTGCCCGAAAGGTACCCAAGTCGCTCACTCTCCTTCTTGAATGAGCCGCTCTGATCCACACGCCGGCTATGCAAGCGCACACTATTTATTTAATTCAGTGGCAGTTGGATGTGCGCTTACGCAGCTGGCGCGTGGACCAGAGCGGCTCATTCAAGGAGGAGAGTGAGCGACTCCAGTACCTTTCGGGCGCTTGCCTTCCCTGACAGGCAGCCGCGGGAGAAAGGTGGGCAGTAGGAGTCGGGGAATGGGGCGGATATGCAGAGCTCCAGCTTCCATTGATACCGGTTCTCCGAACCATCAGCCATCATCGCTACCTACTCGCCTGAACCGGTCCGAACTGGGAGCATTTCACCCCTGGTTGACATTGTTTAGCACTGGTAGACGTAATCCCAACACAAACCAAAACAACCCTTGAGCCTTGATAGTACAGTGGTCTACGCACTCTGTTATTAACACAGCTGCCTGCAATTTCTGCTGGTTTGAATCTCTCCAAGGCTCAAGGTTGACTCAGCCTTCCATCCTTTCTAAGGTAGGTGAAATGAGGACCCAGTTTGTGGGGGCAATAAGCTGACTTTGTATAAATATACAAAAGTATGAAGGCTGTTGCTTAATGCATGGTAAGCCGCCCTGAGTCTCCGGAGAAGGGCGGCATATAAATCAAATAAAAAAAATAATAATAAAAAAAACCCACCACAGCTTTATCCCAGATGATGGACATCCGTTCCTCAGTTCCATTGGTTCCTTGCGGGATCAAAGTGAAATTGTCCTTCCCAACAGCTTTCTGGGCAGTATTGAAAGTACAGTGGCCACTGCCAGTAACCTGGAGATCTCCACTGGAAGCAGAAGACAAGAGTAGCTCTATTCATCAACGACAGAATGACAGAATGAAAGCAAAAGCAAAAAAACCCTGCACTTAATCAACACTCACTGCATAAAGCAAACTTTGCAGCAGGACTACAAATTATTCATCTCTATAAATCACGGTCTATAAATCATGGTGGGGCAGTGGCTCAGTGGCTAAGACACTGAGCTTGCTGATCGAAAGGTTGGCAGTTCAGCGGTTCGAATCCCTAGCGCCGTGTATCGGGGTGAGCTCCCGTTATTTGTCCCAGTTTCTGCCAACCTAGCAGTTTGAAAGCACGTAAAAAATGCAAGTAGAAAAATAGGGACCACCTTTGGTGGGAAGGTAACAGCATTCCGTGCGCCTTTGGCGTTTAGTCATGCCGGCCACATGACCACGGAGACATCTTCAGACAGCGCTGGCTCTTCGGCTTTGAAACGGAGATGAGCACTGCCCCCTAGAGTCAGGAACGACTAGCACATATGTGCAAGGGGAACCTTTACCTTATAAATCACCTCTTTATTACCAGCTGTGCTTTTAAATGTTAGCTTGGGAGGAAGGACTGGAATTCTGAGCCATATATTTTGAAAAGCTTCCCAGGTGCCAAGAGGATATATTAGCATAGTAAGACTTTCCTTGATGGAAAGTGGGGCACATTCTCAGTCTACGTCTCAAATATCCCAAACGAATGCAGGGGAGATGAATAAATCGAAGAGGAAGGCTTGTGAAGACAGCCTTTTAACCCAACAGCCTCAGTCAACTTGGTGCCAAATCCAAGCCGTCTGCCTAGAACACAGAATGTCTATCTCCTGCCATGGCACGCGTTTTCCGTGTTTTGAGATCAGAGTCAACTCATGTAAGGATCGTCACCATCTCCAATTCAACTCACCAGGACAGCAGAGAATTGAGGAAGTCCGGAGTAGTCGGGTCAGGACTCAGTGGTGGAGCTGTGACAAAAGCAGCTGCTTTGGCCCAGTTTTTACTCCAGTAATGAGATCCGTCAGTACCCAAGCTTGCTGCAATGGGCTCACCATACACCACAGTGCCTGTTAATCAAGACAGGATGAACAGGACAATTATTGCCAGGTCCGTAAGCAGTCCACCTTCACTCTTGGCTTACTATGAAAAAAAGAACTGGAGAGCAAAGCCAGGTTATAGGGTGGGGCAGTGGTGAAATCCCAATTTTTTTACTACCTGTGGGTTCTGTGGGCGTGGCTTGGTGGGCGTGGTGTGGTGTGGTTTGGTGGGCATGGCAGGGGAAGGATACTGCAAAATCTCCATCCCCACCCCACTCTGGGGCCAGCCAGAGGTGGTATTTGCCAGTTCTCTGAACTACTCAAAATTTCCACTACAGGTTCTCCAGAACCTGTCAGAACCTGCTGGATTTCACCCCTGGGGTGGGGCCATTATTTAAATGGATGTGAGATTTGCTATCCACCAGGAAGCAATACGATGGAAGCAATGCATAAATAATATTTGGTTAATCAACACGCAGGCAAACAAATAAGCGTTGGAAGGTGCCTTATTCAACGCAGCTATAGATTCAAGAACGGTATTGTCTCATGCAGCCCTTGGTGGGACTCTGTCCAAGGCACTGCTAGTTAAGAACACTGAAAGAAAGAAAAAAGAAAGGGAAAAAATAGGAAATTTGGGGCATTGTTCTAGTGTCAATGAAGACACGAACCAAAGATCCGTGGGAAAATGCGTAATTCATTCTCAGTCGAAAGGCTGCCGTACTCCTATTGGAAAAAAAGAGGCAGTGAAGCCACTATGTGAGGAGTATCAAACTCAAGGCCAGTGGGGTACTTAAGATCTGGTCCATGAGGCTGCCGAGGAAGCAATGAAGAACCGGCCTGCGGTGCTTCTGCTACCGAAAACGGAGCTCAGGAGCCTGTTTTCGCTGGCAGAGTGTTCAGGCCACCACAGGTGTCCCTGACAGGAGTGACGTCGAGCTGGCCACGCCCACCCTAGCCACGCCCACCCCGGCCCCCTGAGGTCAGACGCAACCCTGATGCGGTCCTCAATGAAATCGAGTTTGGCACCTCTGCACTACGTGTTCTGCAATAGTATAGAACCTGGAAATAAATAATTGACTGGTTAGGAAAATTGGATGGCTGAACCTCGTGAGATATTGGTCTGGTTGCTTTTTTTAAAAAAAAAGTCCAGCCTTTTTTTTTTAAAAAAAAAGTTCTGTGGGAGGCACTGAGGAGTGATATAGTCTGTCCTTCTAATGCACCTGAACATCTGTTGCACTTTATGAAAAATAAGAAAGACAGGTTTTGAACAATTCGCCACCCTCCTTCATGATTTTCTTTTCCATTTTCTTTGAATGAGATTTAAAAGAAACAAAATCTGAAGGCTCAACCAAACATTCCCTAACAGGAATCATAGTAAGCAATTTCCATCCGTTCAAGAAAAGAGTTTCAAAAAGACTGGAGCTCAAATGACCATTTAGCCAAAAAGCCAACTAAATGGTCTTGGAAAAGTTATCATTTCCAGCCCAATCCACTTCACAGTTTCTGAGAATCCAACATACCCTGGGACTAGGTACTAACAGGAAGAGTAAATGAAATTATAATTGCATTTCTGCAGCACCGTAAGAATGGCTTTATGGAGCAGAATCTCCAAATCCCTTAACCCAGCATACAATATTCAGGACTAACCAGTTATCATTAGGCAAGATAAATGAATGTTATCACTATGGAAGAACGCACAGAGAAGACACCATCCCAAAAATTCACCATGCAGAGCTAGAGATATAGATGTACATGCAGGAAAATCTGCAGAATTTAGTATCATGAAACTCCAGATTTATCAGACACTGGCAAAGCAATCTTGGCTGCAAAACTCCATGAAAATAAATGGCAGATGCTTTTGATGACAAAAGTCATTGAAGGCTAGTTTTCCCAAAGGTAATATTATTATGGTTGGTCACAAAAGTCAGCCAGGTGTTTAGATTGGATTTGGAATTTTTATCTACCTAGTGAGTGCTTCTCAAGGACCTGGGATAGGCAGATGTGGATGTCTGAAGGTCTTAAGAGGCATCGTCGCAGGATGTAAGCTGCTCTGAGTAAAGCTGCCTTTTGCAATTGACCGATGATGAATTTGTCAATGCCGATAGTGTTCTAGCGATGCTCCAGTTGTTTTGGGGTTGGCACCCAAGGCGCCTGTTAATATTGATATTGTTATTTAATCTCGTATGCCAACCAACTCTGAACCATTCCAGGCAGGTATTCCCAACACAGTTTGAGTATCAACTGTGGCCCAGTTTGGATTCAATGGGAAATCTTTTTTGCAAGGCATCATACATGTAACTCTATTTATTGTTTGATTCTTAACCCTCTTCCCTTCATTTAACTTAACCCGCTTGCCAGCTTCTTTTTAAATTCATGCAACAGAGCAGCTGATGATAAATAAAAGGAAGGAAGGCTTCAGCATGCCATAATTCAGTGACTGCCCTCTGCAGAAACACACATTAAGCTGAGGAGCACAGATAAGTGTTTACAAGCGCTGTAAAACCTCCCGAGACAAAAACGCTTATCTGATTAATCTGGGTTTATTTAGACTGCATCATGTCGTCTTCAAATACTTTCTTGCATAAAGGGAAGGAAAAGGGGGGGGAGGGAAAAAAACCCATCATCTTAAGACAATTACATCTAATGAAGCTTTATTATTGTTATAATAAATTATTTTTATAATAAAGCTTAAACAAGAGAGGACAAAGAGAGCACAAGTGTTCTCGATGCTATTTAGCTGGCAATTCCAAGAATGGTGGAATTGTGGGAAAATATTTTTGCCTGGGACTAATAAAAGAACCTGGTGATGAGTAAATATATGTTCTAAGCTGTTTCACACCTTAGGCTTATTTTTAAACATTTATTTTCAAAGCATAAAGCATGAACATGATAAAGACTGCATTACCAATAGGTTTCCAGGGATGAGGCTGTTCAGAAAAGCCAACTCCTAATCCACCAACCGTTGAGGACAATGATGTTTGTTTGCCACCATATCAAGGCACAATTTCAATACTGTAGCACTATAAAATGTTTTGGGGGCGGGGAGTGTAGGTTAAGGACGGTAATGGGACCCATCCCAGAGCACTCCTGCTCTGTTTCACGCTTGTATTAGGAGCAACAAACAGACAACAATCAAAACTGCAGTACTAAGAGTGTGTCCTTGATTGTCCTATTTCAGAAGCTCCATCTCAAAGTGCTGAAGACCATCTTCAAAAGGAAGATGGGGTTGCCTGTATCAGAATGAAGAATGCCGCAGGAGATATGACACCTTACAGTTATGACAAGTCAGGAATACGGGTAATTTTTCAATATTCCAAAAGCAGATTTGAGAAGAACAAAAAACAACCACGAGACCTTAACCTTCTGCAGGACTCTCCAAAGCTGGAAACTTTAAGACTGGTGGACTTCAACTCCCAGAATTCCCCAGCGAGTTGAAGGCCACGAGTTTTAAGAAGTTCTCAAATTTAGCAATCCCCGATCTAGTGCTTTTGCTCGGATTATGGAGCTCTGTCCAATTCAGTTGGACAAAGAGCCTGTAGTACAGTGGACTAAAGCACTGTTATTAACATCTGCTGCTTGCAATTACTCCAAATTCAAATCTCACCAGGCTCAAAGGTTGACTCAGCCTTCCATCCTTTCAAAGGTAGGTAAAATGAGGACCCAGATTGTGGGGGCAATAAACTGACTTTGTATAAATATACAAAAGTATGAAGGCTATTGCTTAACACATTGTAAGCCGCTCTGAGTCTCCGGAGAAGGGCGGCATATAAATTAAAGCAAAAAAAAAAAGTTGTCCAGTTGTCCAGCTGATAGAGAGCACCTACTAACCACTCAATGTTTGGGACTCCCAACTAGCCCCTATATCTTCAACCCTCTACCAATCTGGAAGCACCCTCTTTAATCCAGTTCCGGATTTGCAGGGAGGAGTCAGTACACAGAAATCGAAATCCTGTTTGTCTGGCTTGCTGCACTGACATACGGAAAAGCAGGTTTATGCTTTGTGTAAATAAAAGACGGAAGAAGCTGTTGGAGGGAATCCTGCTTAGCAGGGCAGGGTGGAGACCATGAAGGGAATATAAAAGAATGGCAGTATTAGCAAGCAGGGACTAAAAAGATGAGGTCACTTTCCTATTTGCAAACTACCATTAGCAAAGCTACTGAGCCAGCTGGTGGAGTTACAGAGAGGAAATGGATTTTAAACAGCCAGCAGCCTAACAAGCTCCTTGGAATGTGCAACTTGCTCCCTGCAAAAAATTCAACTGATCTGGAAGTTTAAAAAATTCAGCTAGGCATCCCATCATCTGGGAGATTTATGACACTTGCAATAAAACAAGAGTGGAAAAATTAGTCGGGGTTTTTTTTTTCCTAATCAGGCTTAACAGAATAACAGAACAGAATAACAGAGTTGGAGGGGACCTTGGAGGTCTTCTAGTCCAACCCCCTGCATCATTCCAGGCAGGTGACTGTCCAGTCTCTTCTTCCAGTGAGAAGAAGCCCACAACTTCCAGTGTTGGAGCACTCACAGTTTCTGAAGGCAACTTGTTCCACTGCTTTATTGTTCTCCATGTCAGGAAATTTCTCCTTAGTTTCTAGGTTGCTTCTCTCCATTATTAGTTTCCATCCATTGCTTCCTGTCCTGCCCTCAGGTGCTTTGGAGAATAGCTTGACTCTCTCTTCTTTATGGCAGCCCCTTAAATATCGGAATACTGCTATCATATTTCACTCCCAGTCCGTCTTTGCATTAAACTAGCCATGCCCAGTTCCTGCAACCGTTCTTCATATGTTTTAGCCTCCAGTCCCCTCATCCTCTTTGCTGCTCTTCTCTGCACTCTTTCTAGAGTCTCCACATCTTTTTTACATTGTGGCGACCAAAACTGGATGCGGTATTTCAAGTGCGGCCTTGGCAAGGCATTATAAAGCGGTATAGGTAGTCCTCGACTTACAACAGTTCATTTAGTGACCGTTCAAAGTTACAACGGCACTGAAGAAAGTGACTTATGACCAGTTTTCACACTTACGACTGTTGTAGCATCCTCACAGTCATGTGATCAAAATTCAGATGCTTGGCAATTGACTCATATCGACCTTCTGATAAACAAAAGTCGATGGGGAAGCCAAATTCACTTAACTAATTAAAAGAACTATAGTGATTCACTTAACATCTGTGGCAAGAAAAGTGGTAAACACACCTAACTTAGCAAATGTTAAGCTTGTTCCTTAACATTTAACAAATGTTTAACATTTCACTTAACCAATGTTTCGCTTAGCAACAGAAATTTTGGCCTCAATTGTGGTCGTAAGTCGGGGACTACCTGTACTGACACTTCACATGATCTGCATTCTATATCCTATTAATAGAGCTCACCCTTCTTCCTGGCCAAGGCGATCACTTCTGCGGCACTTTTGCTCATCACTTTGGTGATGTATAAGGGGCAGTTGGTTTGGTTGGCAATGGTTATAGCCCGGTTCACAGCTTCAGCCTCCACCTATTAGGCAGGAAGAGAGAAGGACAAAGAAGCAGAGATCCATCAATCCATCAGTCACAGACCTGCAAATAAAAGCATTAAAATAATAATAGGAAAAAAAAGTCTGTTAAGGACCTTGGAGTACTCATTTGTAATGATCTGAGTGCCCGAGCCCACTGTAACAACATTGCCAAAAAGGCATTAAGAGTTGTTAACCTAATCTTGCGTAGCTTCTTCTCTGGTAATGTTGTACTATTAACTAGAGCATATAAAACATTTGCTAGACCAATTCTTGAATACAGCTCATCTGTCTGGAACCCACACTGCAAATCGGACATAAATACAATCGAGAGAGTCCAGAGATATTTCACAAGAAGAGTCCTCCATTCCTCTAACTGCAATAAAATACCTTATGCCACCAGACTTCAAATTTTGGGCTTAGACAACTTAGAACTACGCCGACTTCAGTCTGACCTAAGCATAGTACATAAAATTATCTGCCACAATGACAATCCTGTCAATGACTACTTCAGCTTCAACCACAATACACGAGCAAATAATAGATACAAACTCAAGGTAAACCGTTCCAAATTGCAGAAAATACGACTTTAGCAACAGAGTGGTCAATGCCTGGAATGCACTACCTAACTCTGTAGTTTCTTCCCCAAACCCCCAAAACTTTAACCTTAAACTGTCTACTGTTGACCTCACCCCAATCCTCAGAGGTCTGTAAGGGGTGTGCATAAGTGCACCAGCGTGCCTACCGTCCCTGTCCTAATATTCCTTTTTACTTGCTCTTTTCATGTATTCAAATTATGTTTATACTTTTACCTGTTATCTTATATATGCTTGACAAAATAAACTTATGACTTATAATTTTAAAAAAATAAAGAATTGCGATTGGCAGTGGATTAACAATGGGCAGTTAAAGCAGAGATTCCCTCTCCGTAACATCTCTGAATGTTCTCCAACTTTCACAGGCTTTTTTTGCAAAATTGGAATCCAATGAATAGACAGAGAGAGCAGTTATACCGCTTCTCAGTCACTGGCGGGATTGAACAAGATATTGCATATTGAACTGATAAGAACGGATGCTATATTTGATCGCGGCCAAAAGGCCGAGGCCATGGTGGAATGAATCTGTCTCTGTGCTGCAACTGCATACAAATTCTACATTGTAGAACTGAGCAGCCTTCTGCGTTTCTAAAATAAATGCAGTACAATTGGGCCATTCTTTTTAAGCCAGCCAAACTTCCACAAAAGGTTCCAGGTCACCACCCTAATATTTGCTGCTAAGCAAAGTAGGATGGGATTTAGCCCTTGGATGAGAGGCTACCAGAAAATCACAAAGCTAGAGTCAGAGCTGAAGAAGCTTCTTGGGTGAGAAGCGAAACGACTTCAAAGAAAAAAAACGACGGAAGTCCAGTCGCCTCTTGAAAAAAGCATAACCATGACCTCAATGACTGAGAAGCTCCGTAGACCAACTGGAAACCCGATTTCATTGAGGGCCGCATCAGGGTATTGTTTGACCTCGGGGGGCTGGATGAGCCTTGGCATGGCCACAACTCAACATCACTCATGTCAGGGGCACCTTGGCGGCCTGAGCACTCTGCCAGTGAAAATGGGCTCCCGAGCTCCATTTTCACCTGCGACTGCCTCCTGAAACCCTCTGCCGGCGAAAACGGCACTTGGGAGCTCCATTTTCACCAGCAGAGGCGCCACGGGCCAGTCCTTCGCTGTTTCCAGGGCAGCCCCACGGGCCAGATCTAAGCACCCCGCAGGCCGCATCCGGCCCCCGGACCTTGAGTTTAACACCCCTGCCACAGACGTACATGGGTGTGGTTGCCATGACAAGCATCCCATATTTTATAAGAACCAAGAGCATTTAGCACTAAGCCAGTATTAAATAGAAGCAAGACCTTCTGTTCCAGATATGAAATGTTCTGGAGCTGATTATGTCTAGCCCACACAGAGCAGGGGTGAAATGCTCCGGGTTCGGACCGGATCGCCCGATCCAGTAGCAATGGATGCGGGTGGTTTGGAGAACCGGTAGCAAAAATCCCTGCCTTCCCCCCCCCACCCCCTCCCAGCTGAGCCGCACGATCATCAGAGGCTTTTTTTTTATTATTTTTAAAAGCATTTTTTCTACAACCTCTTTGGCCGAAAAAATGCTTTTAAAAGTAAAAAAAAAAAGCCTCTGATGATTGTGCGGCTCAGCTGGATCGTCAAATGCTTTTAAAAGCCTCTGATGATCCCAGCTGAGTTGCCTGATCGGCAGAGGCTTTTTTTCTTTTAAATGCCTCTGATGATCCATTACCCCACCACCACCCACAGAACCGGTAGTAAAAAAATTTAGATTTCACCACTGCACAGAGAACTTTGATTCAGGAAGATTGAGTTCCAGTAAACAGCTGGATCATTGCCTAAACAGCTGGATCAATGTGATCCAGAAGAAGAGTAGAATTTGTTGAAAAGGTCTGCCTCTGGGAGCCCAATGCTTTACGCATCCTTAGTCAGTACTGCAGGTAGTCCTCAATTTATGAGCACAATTGAGCCTGTAATTTCCGTTGCTAAGCAAGGCGGTTAGGTGGATTTTGCCCCATTTTAAAATCTTCCTTGCCACAGTTGTTAAGTGAATCACTATAGTGTTGAGTTCGTAACACCGTTGTTAAGTGCATCTGGCTTCCCCATTGTCTTTGCTTTCCAGAAGGTCGCAAAAGGGGGTCACATGACCCCGGGACACTGCAACCGTCATAAATACATGTCAGTTGCCAAGTGTCCTAATTTTGATCACATGACCACAGGAGATGCTGCAAGGATCATAAGTGTGGAACATGGTTGTGAGTCACTTTTTTCAGAGCCGTTGTTAACAGTCACTAAACAAATGGTCACAAGTCAAGGACTACCTGCATTCTGTTCTCTCATTCTTCACCAGAGATTGGCATTCAAAAACTGAGGTCTGGCAACCTCATGCTACTAATTTAGACCTTCTTCTTCTTCTTGTGCCGTATCCGTCATCGGACGTTGGCGATCATCGGCTGTTTTTATCAACAGCCGCACGAAAAAGTCCTGCTGAGTTTTGTCTAAACTCGCTTAACAAATGTCTCGCTTAGCAACAGAAATTTTATTTATTTATTTATTTTATTTTTCTTATACTTATATGCCATCCTTTTCCCAAAGGACTCGGGGCGGTTCACAGAAATTAAAACGATGAAAACAATACAAATAGCTACTAAAATAATCAATTAAAATCTCCCAATTAAAAATGTTGGGCTCAATTGTGGTCGTAAGCTGGGGACTACCTGTATTTCTGCATTTCTCTAAAATCCTTTTCCAAACCAATTTACTGGCTCATCCTATGGTAGGACATTCCATAGCCAGTTGCCTTATTATTATTATTATTATTATTATTATTATTATTATTATTATAGCTCATCTGTTCTGAATTTTCCACTCTTAAATTTTTCTTCTGGTCTGCTTGTCCACCTCACTCGGGCATAACTTTGGGAACTTCTTCTTTACTTGCGCTTCATTATTTTTAAATCACAAACCTTCTGCGGCCTGACGCTAATTGCCACTTGCGGAAAGAACCCAAGTCCCACAGCGAAAGGGCATATTAAATGCTGCTGCTGTCTTTTCCATGGGAGTGGGAAAACAGGCTATAAAATGTCACCTTTCAAGTTTTTGTGGCAGTCCCAGCCCGGGTGAACTTAATCACAATTCTAGTATTGCCAAAAAAGAAAAAGAAAAGAATTTAACCCCCTGGTACCAAGACATTTGTTTTCCCCCAAAAATAATTTCTTAGAATTTAAAGAGGCTGCTGCAAGATTCCCTCTTCCAATTTTATTCCCCAAACAACGCGATGACATTGCTTGGAATGCAGAGATACATTGGGCCCAAAATCATCTAGTGCAGCGGTTCTCAACCTGGGGGTCGCGACCCCTTTGGGGGTCGAACGGCCATTTCACAGGGGTCGCCAAAGCCCTCTCTCCCCCCCCCCCATGCCTTCACTCACCTTCACTCCTCTGTTGGATCGCCGGCCGTTCGCTTACCCCTCCCACTCCCCATCTATTGCTGCCTCCGATGGCTAGAGGAAAAAAAACTGTTTAAATTCTTGCCGCGGGGCTTCAAAGGGCCGCCCTAGAGCCAGTGGTGCAGCCGAACCCTTTGTTAAATTGCTGGCTTACCCCGCCCCTCCGCACCATTATTTATTGCCAATAAATAGTGGTGGGCGAGGGGCGGGGGAGCCAGCAATTTAACAAAGGGTTCGGTGTTTTTTTTGTAATTTTATTGCCCCCGGAGCTTCAGCAGAGGCTAATTAGCCCTTGCTTGGATCAGCTCCCGACCCCCAGCTGATTTGCTCTCAGCTGTTTTGCTCAGAGCTTTTTTGCTTGCTTGGAAAGAGTGCAGATTTTTTTCCTCTACCTAAACTGAAAAACGAAAGAGAAAGTAAAGCAGGCTGTTGGCTTTGCACGTTGGAAAATTAGGCAGGCAGATTTCTTTTCTTTTTCCTCACCAAAAAAGGTAGGTGCAAACAACGGGAAATTTAGGGAGAAAGAGGAGATTTTAAAACACAAAAGAAAAAAAGCTTTATTTAACTAGGGAATTGTAATAATTGAGATACTATTAATTGTATATTGTGTTAAAAGCAGAAATGGTTAAGTTGTGGTTTGGAGGAATATATGGGGGAAATTATTTGGTTTATTATTATTGGTAAATATAATTAATTGATTTGTAAGAAATTGGATTGCATGGAAATAACTGGAATAATATACAAAAAAGGTAGTTATATAACTAATTGATTTATATTAAAATGTTGAATTCATATTAAACAACTGTAATATTACATAATTAACCAATGTGAGGATGGATATAAAAATAGATGACAATGGGAAGGGGTATAATATAGAATAGAAGGGAAAAATTGAATTTGATTAAGATTAGAGATGAGGATGAAGGGTAATATTGGTTTTTTACAAAAATAGATGAGGAATAAATATGGCAAAAAGGAAATATAGAAATTGTAAATTTAATTGAAATGACTAAACACAGTTTAAATTTATGAACCGGCCAAATACTCTGTTCAAAGAAAATACATTGTATGTTTGTATGTGTGTTTCTAATTATTGTTATTTATTCATATTTGTTCTCTTTTATTCTTTAAAGTTTAACAATTCATTCTTTATCTTAATATCTTTATATTTGTTTGGGGTTGCCTTTCTTCCCTTTCATCTTTTTTATTGTACAGCAATCTTTCTCCTCAAACCTACCACCTCTCTCTTTTCTTTCATTCTTACTTTCTCTTCCTCACCCTCTTCTTCTCCTCCCTACTTCCTCTTCTTTTCTCCTTCTCCTCCTCTCTTCCTCCCTCTCTTACCCTCACTCCTACTCTAATTTCCCTTCTCTTCCTTCATCCCTCTCTATTGCTGTATCCTTTTGTGCATATGGACTACTCAGAGGGCTGAAAAAGTTATTTCTGACTGGTCCTCGCACTTTTGACCAGTCTTCGAACTTACGACTGTCCTCACATTTTATGTTTTTGCCCCATCTTGTCACCATGGTGAAGAGAAGCAGTTGTGAAATGAGTGACATGGTTGTTAAGAAAGCTGCAAGGGCATAAATGTGAGGATGGTCATAAGTGTGAGGACTGGTCAAAAGTGCGAGGCCCAGTCAGAAATGACTTTTTTCAGCCCTCTGGGTAGTCCTTTTGTGCATATGGACTACTCAGAGGGCTGAAAAAGTTATTTCTGACTGGTCCTCGCACTTTTGACCAGTCCTCGAACTTACGACCGTCCTCACATTTTACGTTTTTGCCCTATCTTGTCACCATGGTGAAGAGAAGCAGTTGTGAAATGAGTGACATGGTTGTTAAGAATGCTGCACGGGCATAAATGTGAGGATGGTCATAAGTGTGAGGACCAGTCAAAAGTGTCAGAAATGACTTTTTTCAGCCCTCTGAGTAGTTCCTATACACATAGCCATGGCCACCCGGTCACATGACCAGCTAGCCACACCCACCCAGTCACATGACCTCCAAGCCACGCCCACAAAATAAGCCACGCCCACAGAACCGGTAGTAAAAAAATTTAGAACCCACCCCTGGTTGGGGGTCACCACAACATGAGGAACTGTATTAAAGGGTCACGGCATTAGGAAGGTTGAGAACCACTGATCTAGTGAGTCTTAATCCACCGGTTAATTGTTGTCACTGTTATGAACTTTCTCCTTCATTCCAGGAGCAGGGAGTGGACTAGATGATCTCCAAGGTCCCTTCTGGCTCTCATTTAAATTAAATTGAATTCATCTGAGAACCTGTTCACCACAGCCTTAATTTCAGTGATGCATAGTTAAGAGCAGGGTGGATAAAAATCAATGATTTTTTTAAAAAATCAAAAAAATCAGATTTTTTTTAATTTAAATAGGATTTTTTTGATTTTTATCGAATTTATTTTAATAAAAAACTTTTGGGGTAAAAATCTATCTTGAGATAGTTTTCTATTTAAGATACATAAATAATTTAGTTTATTCAGCATGAAATGGAACTTAGTTATGTAGCGTGAGGCTGTATATTCTGCAACACTGGGACTATCGATGAGTCAACCGTGGATCAAAGGAGTAGCAGAAATGACAGTTGCTCTTTAAAAATTATGATTTAAATCGAGTTGATTTAAATCAAGCCTTTTTACTAGTGATTTAAATCAACTCGATTTAAATCAAATCCACCCTGGTTAAGAGTGCCCATTTAAGAGCAATGCAAAACGAAATGCGTATGAACTCTGCAACAATTATTTTTAAAAAAAATTCAGCCCTTCCCAACTCACACCCCAAAAACTGTCCAGGCAAATAGGAAGCTTGTTAAAGAGATATTCAACCTAGAACTAAGGAGATAGTGAGAACAATTAACCAATGGAACAGAAGTTGCCTTCAGAAGCTGGTGGGTGCTCCTTCACTGAAGCTTTTTAAGAAGAGACTGGACTGCCATCTGTCAAAAATGGTGTAGGGTCTCCTGCTTATTTTTATTTATTTTTATTAGTCATATTTCTATGCCGCCCACTCTCTGAGGACTCTGGGCGGCTTACAACAATCGACAGTATACTAAATAGCATATTGCCCCCAACAATCTGGGTCCTCATTTTACCCACCTCGGAAGGATGGAAGGCTGAGTCAACCTTGAGCCGGTGAGATTTGATCCACTGATCTGCTGAACTAGCAGTCAGCTGAAGTAGCTGCAGTACTGCACTCTAACCACTGTGCCACCTCGGCTCTTAAGTGGGGGGGTTGGACTAGAAGACCTCCAAAGTCCCTTCCAACTCTATTATTCTGTAATTCTAAATTTCTTGGGGAAATAAAGAAGATGAGGAGTCCTATTTTCCTCCATCTCAGCGGGGCTCTCTGCTTTCCATCTCCTTCCTCTCCCCTAGCCTCCAACTCACATTTCTGACCTGATTTTTCAGTAGAGCTAGTCCTCGACTTTGGACAATTGTGCCCTGGATTTGCATTGCTAAGCAAGACAGTTGTTCAGGGAGTTTTTCCCCATTCTATGACCTTTCTTGCCACAGTTGTTAAGTGACTCGCTGTAGCTGTTAAGTTAGTAACGTGGTTGATAATCTGGCTCCCCCACTGATTTTGCTCTTCAGAAGGTCGCAAAAGGGGGGAATCACATGAC
Organism: Arizona elegans; assembly: GCA_022577455.1. Lineage (NCBI taxonomy): Eukaryota > Metazoa > Chordata > Lepidosauria > Squamata > Colubridae > Arizona > Arizona elegans. The sequence continues at coordinate 3,384,761 of JAKOOJ010000013.1, read as the reverse complement.
CCCGGCATGCTGCAACCGTCATAAATATGAGTCGGTTGCCAAGCATCTGAATTTTGATCACGTGCACCATGGGGATGCTGCAACAGTCATGTGAAAAATGGCCACAAATTACTTTTTCCAGTGCCGTTGTAACTTTGAATGGTCACTAAACAAAAAAAAAAAAGACTACCTTCTCGGTACCTCCCATTCAAATCCAACCTTCTGGGATGCTTCCTTCCTCCATCTCCTGGCAGAAGAATCTGGATTTGTCAATCTGGGTTTGTCACTGGACACTGCCACAGGGCAGTGGGGCTAAAGGGCTGCATCCTTTAGAAGCTCTTTCAAAACAACACCCACATGGAGCTTACCAGGTCAACAGCTTCTTAGCCTATCTAGGTCGGTACTAAATGCAAGACGTTTTGTTCCAGATATGGAACGTTCTTCCTCTGGAACACATGGAATTTGCTACTATTTACAAGTTCCAGCAACAGCAACATTTCCAGATTTCACATTAATGTTGTGGCCCGGCGGCGGACAGCAGAGCCAGACAGTGAGGAGGTTGGGAAGGAACTTGGCCAGTCCTGGGGGCTAGGGAAAGCTCGGACGAGGTCTCTGCGTCAGAGGCAGAGAGGGTGACAGACAGCAGTGAGGCAGAGGAACAGCTGGAGCCTGTTCCCAGTGTGCACATGCGCAGAGCTGCCAGAAGACAAGAATAACTCAGAAAGCAGGGTCGACTTGGGGGTAAAGCCACACCTTGGAGGTAATTGGCCCCTCCCATAAGAAATAAAAGAGGACCGAACAGGGAGTGGGCTTTTGCAGGAAACAATTCGATTGGTCGGTCGTTCCGTGACTTTGAAAGACTCTGTGCCAAGTTTTGCCTTGTACTGTGTTTGGAAACAAGTTACATGGCAGCTTGCCAAGCGAGATAAGGTCTGTGTTTATAAATATTCCTTTGAAGAACTGTTTGGACAAGCCTTGCTGACAGTGAATGAAAGTAATTCACAGTCGTGTAAATAAAAGAGGTTTTGCCGGGGCCAAGACTCTGCTTCCTGCTTTTTAAGGGAGCCTAGGTCAGAACAATTAAAATTCTTTTCCAACCTTTTTTGAGAGATATAGAGAGCCAAAACTAGAAACATCTACACTCAGAAGGAGGTATTCAACAATCTTTCAGAGCGTTCTTCCCCTCCTCCTTCTTGGACATAAAACAACCTTCTGAAATTCTCCATCTGTTACCAAAGAAACTGGTGTGGATTATGTTTCTGCATTTTTCCAAGGGAAGGGAATCCATCCAAGGACTTTTTGAGGGCCAGAAGAACCAAGTTTCCTTGGGGTTTAATGAGAAAATATGGATGGTGGAAGTGGTTGGAGGGAAGGCTTATATGGTGAAAATATGTATCTAGTACTAAATACGACTTCAGCAAGAGTGGTCAACGCATGGAATGCTCTACCCGACTTCATTGTTACAGCCTCAAACTGTCACAACTTCAACCTCAAACTGTCTATCGTGGACCTCACCCCATTCTTAAGAGGTCCATAAAGGGGACATACATAAGCGCACCAGCGTGCCACCATCCCTGTCTTACTGTCCCCATTTATCTGTATTTACTTTCTTTGTTCATGTTTATGTTCATAGCTATACTTGTTAACTTGTACGTTTGACAAACAAATAAAATAAATAAAATAAAACAAATGAGTCAGGGATTCCCAACCTTTTCTATATCCCACACCCCTAGAACGCTTCTGATATATCCTTGCACCCCTTACAAAAATAAATATATGCATATAATTATGCACATACACTATAATTTTGAAACTTTTAAACTCAAGTTCTCATACCCCGTGGAATATCGTCTCACACACACACCCCAGGGGGTGTGAGCACCCCAGTTGGGAACCCCTGAAATAAGTGAAAAAATACTTTACTTTTATTTTTGAAAGAGTTCTATTGTGAAAGAGATTCTAAAGTTAATTTTCTTTTTAAAATGTTCAGTGATATCTTGTAAGAAAAAAATTACTTGCTCAGTGCTATTAAAAGCCTAAAAGATGCAAGAGTTTTATCCACAAACCTTGTGCGTATAAAATACATGTGAGTTTTCTATCCAGAGACCACTAAATACAGAATACAAACACTTGAATTTAAGATGTGGTGCTTCATCATTGTTGCTGGCTCTCTGAAATCAAAACCAAGGAACAAGCTAAACATTTTAATGCACTCACTTCTTCAGGCCTGCTAAGAACGTGCCCTTCAGGGCCAGTGATCCCCAGTTCCAAGATCCTTTGCTGCTCCTAAGGAATAGGAAAAAGGGCACAGATCAAACTTATTTTACTAGCGGAAGTCAGATTTCCCAAGAATTCTGAATTAGGTCCTCTAGCTCCGCTCTAGCAAAAGGTCTTCTATCAACCTGGCCAATTTCTAGGCAGGGTTCATATAACGTGCTAAACCCTAGATGACAGACTACAATTGCTGTACTTTCCACCCCAAACGAGGAAATTATAAACATGGTTTAATGGGATGGTCTCAAGGGTGAAATGCTACCGGTTTGCTCCGTGTGCCGTGTGATCGTCGGAAACTTTTTACTTTTTTAAAGCATGTTTTTACTACCTATTCACCGGAACCGGTAGTAAGAAAATGCTTTTAAAAAGTTTTTTTAAAAAAAAGTTCTCACAATCGCACGGCACAGCTGTGATCATCAGATCCTTTTTTTTTTTTTTACTTTTTTAAAGCATTTTTTAACTACCTATTCACCCGAACCGGTAGTACAAAAAATGCTTTTAAAAAGGTTTTTTTAAAAAAAAAAAAAAAAGTTGGCCAAGCCCACCCAGTCACATGACCCACACCCACCAAGCCATGCCCACAGAATCAGTAGCAACAAATTTTACATTTCACCACTGGATAGTCTTGTCTACACAACATGCTAAGATGATAGGGGCTCTTAACAATATTCTGAATCACAAACCCTCTTTTTAACCTATACAAAGATGTTTCATTTATTTCATTTTCATTTATTTAAATTTCTATACTGCCCTTCTCCAAAATAGGACTCAGGGCGGTGAACAGCCAAAGTAAAAAACAATACATACAAAATTTAAAAGCAGTTTAAAATAATTAAATATTTGGCCGAAAATTAAAACAACCCAATTTAAAATCAATTTAAAATTCACTCAAGCCAGCCCAGCTAGTTGAAATAAATGGGTTTTCAGGGCCCGACGAAAAATCCGGAGGTCTGTTATTGTACGTATCTCTGGGAGGAGGTTGTTCCAGAGGGTGGGCGCCGCCACAGAGAAGGCTCTCCCCCTGGGGGTCGCCAGCTGACATTGTCTGGCGGATGGCACCGAGGAGGCCCACTCTGTGCGAGCGTACTGGCCGGTGGGAGGCTATTGGTGGCAGAAGGCGGTCTCGTAAGTACCCTGGCCCTAAGCCATGGAGCGCTTTAAAGGTGGTCACCAACACCTTGAAGCGCACCCGGAAGACCACCGGGAGCCAGTGCAGCTCGCGCAGGAGAGGTGTTACATGGGAGCGCCTCGTTGCCCCCATAATCCCCCGCGCGGCCACGTTCTGGACCAGCTGGAGCGTCCGGGTGCACCCCAGGGGGAGCCCCATGTAGAGAGCGTTGCAGTAGTCCAGGCGGGAAGTGACGAGTGCCTGAGTGACTGAGCGTAGGGAGTCCCGATCTAGAAAGGGGCGCAACTGGCGTATCAGGCGGACCTGATAAAAAGCCCCCCTGGCCACGGCCGTCAAATGATCTTCTAACGACAGCCGCGCGTCCAGGAGGACGCCCAAGTTACGAGCCCTCTCCGTGGGGGCGAGTGATTCGCCCCCAATAGCCAGCGATGGTGTCAGCTGGCTATATCGGGACGCCGGAAGCCACAGCCACTCGGTCTTGGAGGGGTTGAGTCGGAGCCTGTTTCTCCCCATCCAGGCCCGCACGGCCTCCAGGCACTGGGACATCACTTCAAGGGCATCGTTGGGGTGGCCTGGGGTGGAGATGTACAGCTGGGTGTCGTCAGCGTACTGATGGAACTCCACCCCGAAGCCACGGATGATCTCACCCAGCGGCTTTACATAAATGTTGAACAGAAGGGGCGAGAGGACCGACCCTTGTGGCACCCCACAAGCAAGGTGCCTCGGGGTCGACCGCTGCCCCCGTCAACACGGATTGCGACCGGTCAGAGAGGTAGGAGGAGAACCACCGCAGAACGGTACCCCCCACCCCCAACCCCGCCAACCGGTGCAACATGATACAATGGTCGATGGTATCAAAAGCCGCTGAGAGGTCTAACAGGACCAGGATAGAGGAGCAATCCCTATCCCGAGCCCTCCAGAGATCATCCACCAACGCGACCAATGCCGTTTCCGTGCTGTGCCCAGGCCGGAAGCCGGACTGGAGCGGGTCTAGATAGACAGCTTCATCCAGGTACTGGGGAAGCTGTTGCGCCGCCACACTCTCAACAACCTTCGCAACAAAGCGAAGGTTGGAGACTGGACGATAGTTAGCCAAAACAGCCGGATCCAGAGAGGGCTTCTTGAGGAGGGGCCTCACAACCGCTTCATTCAAAGCGGCCGGCAGGACCCCCTCACTCAAAGAAGCGTTAACAATCTTCTGGAGCCAGCCTCGTGTCACCTCCCGGGAAGCCAGTACCAGCCAGGAGGGGCACGGGTCCAATAAACATGTGGTTGAGTTCAGCCGTCCCAGGACCCTGTCCATGTCCTCGGGAGCCACAGGATCGAACTCCCCCCAGATAACACTCTCAAGACCTGCCTCAGTCATCCCGTCCGGACATACCCAGTCAGAGGCCAGCCCTTCCCGAATCTGAGCGATTTTGTCATACAGATATTGCACAAAGTCCTCAGCTCGGCCCTGCAAGGGGTCATCCCGCACTTCCAGATGGAGGAGGGAGCGGGTGACCCTAAACAGGGCGGCCGGGCAATTATCTGATGACGCGATAAGAGCGGCAAAATAACTAGATTTCGCCGCTTTTATCGCCACTAGGTAGGTCTTAATATGAGACCTCACCAGTGTTCGGTCGGATTCGGAGCGGCTGGTCCTCCAACTACTCTCCAGGCGTCTTTTCCGGCGCTTCATCTCCCTAAGCTCCTCAGAGAACCAAGGAGCTAGGTGAGTTCGGTGCCGGGTCAGAGGCCGCAAAGGCACAACACGGTCCAAGGCCCCGGCAGCCGCACTATCCCAGGCGGCCACCAGGTCTTCAGCCGAGTCATGAGCCAGAGTCTCAGGAAATGGCCCAAGCTCCATCTGGAACCTATCGGGGTCCATCAGGCGCCTGGGGCGGAACCACCTGGTCGGTCCCGCCTCCCTGCGGCGGGGTGCAGCGGTTAGGAAGTCCAATCGAAGGAGCGAGTGGTCAGACCATGACAAGGGTTCGATGGCTATATCCCCTATATCAAGGCCACTCAACCACTGACCAGAGACAAAAACTAAGTCCAGAGTGTGTCCCCCCGTGTGAGTGGGGTCATGAATTAACTGAGTAAGGTCCATGGCCGTCATGGAAGCCATGAACTCCCGAGCCACCTCAGACGTTTCACCGATAGATGGCAGGTTGAAATCCCCCATGATGTGGGTGTCCACTGCCACCTCGGCTATAACGTTAACCAGCTCGGGCAGGGCCGTTGCCACGTGGCAGGGAGCCAGGTACGTGACCAACAAGCCCATCTGTACTCCACGACCCCACTTCACAAAGAGGGACTCACATCCGGCTATCTGTGGAACAGTGGTCTCCCTCGGATCCAGACCTTCCTTTATAATAACCGCCACCCCCCCGCCCCTGCCCTGAGCCCTCGGCTGATGAAATGCACGGAAGCCTGGTGGGCACATATCCACGAGGGGAACTGTTCTCCAGTTGGGACTTCCTTACTGGGATTAAAAAGTGTAAGCCTTCCATGTTTGTATTCTTGCACTAGCCCTGTGTGCTCTCTCATGTTTGATATTGTTTATTTCTTGCTAGTCCAGCTGTGTTCTCTGCCATTTCTCACTAAGTTTACAATGTATTGTAATATTCGTTTAAAGTCAGTTTACTTTTAATTGCACATGAGACAACTGGCAACCGTTGGCTCATTGTCTCAGAGATATTTCCTTACCTAAAGACCGAACCAGAATGACCACAGGCAGGCAAAAAAGCAGTAGGAGGGGAGTGGCTTCTGGCTTTCTGTCGGCTTCCCCACTGACTTTCCTTGTAGGAAGCTGGCAGGGAGCTCTGGAAATGACAGCCACGTGACTGCAGCTGACCACGGCAACGTGGCAGTGTGGCAGCCCTGAAGCAGCCACGGCTTTGCCAAATTTCAATCACATGTGTGAGTCATAGATCCTGGATTTCAGAGGCATTTTGTAACTTAGCTCATGTGAGGCATGTTGATTCAAAAAAAAAAAAATGTTGCTCTGCAATGCACTGTTTTGCATTGCAAACAATCAAGCAGGCACGAAGAGTATTAATAGCATATACGTTTCCCCTGCTATTTGGACTGTTTTAATGTAATTCTCACAATAGATCCATTTCTGCAAGCAAGTTTCTCTGATGAAGTACATTCTGGGCAATTTTCTCCTTCTAATGCACCAATTTTTTTTAACATCTTTTGCAAACTGTATGGCCAAATTCTGAATCCCATGTGTAGCAATTCCATTTGGAAACGCTACTAACAGTAACTGCAAACAGGAGTTACCTCTGCTATGATGTCTCCATTCTCAGCATGGACTTGAGCTATCGCACCAATGTCTCGGATTACGCTCAGGACCTCATAAATCTGTTGAAAAAAAGAGAAAACATGCATTTTCCTGAACTACTTCCCTATCTATTCCATGTTACTTTAAGAGCTCAGATTCCTACTCTCAAAGTTCAAAGTCTTTTAAAGGTCAATGAACTCAATTCTATGTTTATTTGGACAGTGTCCAGGGATTTTCAGACTTAGGGCAAAAATTCCTTATGACTAAAATAAATGAGATGCTGTCTAGTTCTACACTATTTTTTTCCCCAATTGTTATCAGCCATAAAAATGCTACTTAAATTTGTTGTTGTCTGTATAAATCATTTTTTCCATGATTTACATTCTGGCAATCTTCTTCAACACCAACATCAAAGACTCTTTGCAAACCCATTCAACAATCTTATCCTGGACAAATCAGTTTTGAGCAATATCAAAACTCTAAAAAGGCAATGCCCAGTGTGGATATTTTCAATTATACTACAGTTCTTCCACAGACTGGCAAGATACTATTCCAATATTATGTAAAACATTGTTAGATAAGAATGTAGTAGGTTAAGCTGGAAAAAAAATGTTCTCCCAAGGTTGGATATCAAGTACCAAAGGCAAGGGAGGATTTGAAACTATAGCCTTGATACAATCAGCTCGGCAGTAAAGGCTCTAGGCTAATAGCTAATTAAATTAAAAGCATAAATCAACCTTGCTAAAATGGCTCAAAGGTCATCTTGTTTCATACACATGCCTACAAGCAAAAGAATCTGGAAAAACTCTGGTTAATGATGAGTCAAAAATTTAATACATAAGCAATGTTGTTCTCCTGCTGCCCCTCCAGCAGTTCAAGTCCATTTGCATGGAAATTTAGATCCACTCAAACCATTGACCGCAATTCCTACAATTCCAACACAACTTGGGGAGATACACTTCCATCCATAACTGAAAGAGGCTGGGTTGAGAAGGCTGAGCTAGAATAAAAGAGCGGTCCAGTGAGCCGAAAGAGATAGTATTTATTTATTATTAAATTTCCGCCTGATTCCCAATGACTCTAGGAGGAGGGGGAAAGAGAAAAAAGAGAAATTGAAGTAGTCTTCATAAGGAGAGAAACAGAAAAAAAAAAAAAGAAGAAGAAGAAAAAAAGAAATTCGGTCATTTTTGTACGTTAATGGAGAAATCACTTCCAGAACTTTGTCCAAATGTGTTTGCATGCATTAAATTCTGACTGATAGGAACAAGAACAGGTGTGTTTTGATTTCCCTGCCAATTTATCATCCCATTGAAAACACTGGAGAAAAAGAAAAGGAATGTGGTCGGGAAGGTTTTTTTGTTGTTGTTTTTTAAAGCTCCACCTACTAGCACAAATCACAATGTTGTACTTGCTACTCAAGAAGCATTTGCTTCCAACCCAGCTGCAGGGAGCTGCCACACGTTTGTTCAAGAAACAGCCAACCCATTTTTGCCTACTTCTTGATTTGGGAATAGGATAGTCTTGTTCGTCCAGCTCTCAGAGAGCCAGTTATACTGTGGAATACAACCAGGACCAACCTAGGATTAAAAGTAGAAATGCGATGTTCAGAACCTGCTCGGCAGTCTTACCTGAGAATCTGTTAGCTGAAAATGGTCCTTGAAAGCCATATACACCAAGAAGGAATTGACTCCTATCAGAAAGAGAGACTGTAAGTGAATCACCAGTCCGTTTCCAGAGAGATCCTACACATAAGAATAGCAATGATGGGAGTGTATTTCTAGTCTAGACCTGGTATCCAACAGTCATTTTCAAATGCAACTTCCACTGGATATAGAATCGTACAAACTGACCTCCAACAAGTGTGGAGAACACCAGTCAGTTGCTATGGCCTGGGCAAATCCTATCCCAGTGATGGTGAACCTTTTTGGCACCGAGTGCCCAAACCGGAATGTGCATTCATGTGTGTGTGCCGGAAACCGGAAGACCAGCTATCTGGTGCAGATGCCCATGCCAGTCAGCTGGTCTTTGAGTTTCCGACACACACATGCACACCAGCCAGTTGGTCTTCGTGCCCGCCAAAGCACCGGAAATCCGAAGACCAGCTGGATGGCGTATGCATGCCTGTTTTTTGGGCTTTTGGGGGGCCGTTTTCAGGCCGTTTTTCGGTGCTCTGACACACTCGAAGACTGGCACAATGGAAACCAGACGAGCAGCTGGTGACGGCACACATGCCCACAGAGAAGGCTCCATGTGCCACCTCGGCACACATGCCATAGGTTCGCCATCATGGTCCTATCCCATAATATCTCTAATACACACCAGTTCATAATGCTAGAGAGGTGGAAAGGAAACAACCATGAAGTTATTTTTCACAGGTAGGCATCACCTCATAAACCTGTTGTCAACTGATGGAGCTGATAGGTTCTCCGCCTATGCTTCCTAACCAAAGCACATCAAAGTCTCCGGGAATCACCCCAACCAGGTAACAATCATGAAGCAAGACCTCTTCTGCAGAAAGTGCAAAGCCATTCTTTTCAGAAGACACTCAACTGCCGCAGCTAACATTCTACGGTGTCCAACAGTTGCTGCCACATCGCAACTCCTGGCAGGATAAATTAGCCACGTGTCCACACGCAACCCAAACTTTCATCCATGTTCAAAAGGAAGAGATCAACAGTTTTAAGAGTGCCTCAAGCTTAAATGCAAGAGGAAGATACACACATGCTTAAACAAAACTCAATGGTTACCTTCTCAATGGGAAAACTAATGTTTTCAGAAGGCATAGAATGGGTCAGGAGGATGGATATGTGGGGAAAAAAGAAGGGGAGAGTGAAACAAATTATTTGGAGTTTTTATAAATTCCATCCTGTAATGGTTTGTAGCAAGTAAGCAATAGCACTTAGACTTATATTCCGCTTCATATGCTTTACAGCCCTCTCTAAGAGTTTACAGAGTTAATATATTGCTCCCAACAATCCAGGTCCTCATTTTACCAGCCTCAGAAGGATGGAAGGCTCAGCCAACCTTGAGCTGGTCAGAATCGAACTAAGTGAGCAGTGAGTTAGACTGCAATACTGCATTCTAACCACTGAGCCACCACAGCTTTGCATAGCATTAACTATTATTGTTAGCTCTAAGCCTGGTATAATTTCACTTATTGGTTTGTTTTGTAGGCTTTCACTGCTACCGGTTCGCTTCACACGCATGTGCACCACAGGCGCTAAGAAGCCTTTTCTGAGTCTGCAAAAGTAGGTAGAACAGCGAGGGGGAGGGAACAGTTGTGCCACACGATTTAGATTTGCTAGAAAGCAGGATTTCCTGCTTCCTAGCAAATATAAATCATGTGACACAGCTGACTGTTGCACAGCTGATTTTTTACTTTTTTTGGCATTTTTTTTCTACCGGTTCCAATGAACCGATAGCATTTTTTGCTATCGATTTGGGTGAACCAGCCTGAACCGGTAGCATTTCACCCATGGTTTTGGGTTTGAATGGCTGTGGTCTAGTTTTCTTTTGTTCTGACATTTCGCCAGCAGCTGTGACTGGCATCTTCAGCGGCAAAGTGAGCCACTTTGTGGTGTACCTCTCAATAACACAACCTCTCAGCCTGTGAGCTGCCGATAGGTACACCACAAAGCAACTGACTGCCCTCTGAAGATGGCCAGTCACAGCTGGTGGCTAAACATTGGAACAAAAGAAAACTAGATGACAGCCATTCAGTCCCAAAGTTCCTCACTACTTTATAATGTCTCCATGTTGATTCATCCCAATTTGAGCAAGGGGAAATTCTCCTACCAAGAGAAACTGGAAAGCACATTTTCAGATAACAACTAGGACACAGATCACTTGGTATTAGCCTAGAATATGACTTTTCTGCAGGTACTCAAAAATTTTTCAAGACTTACCGTGATCCTTAATCAGGGCTTCCATCTCCTCTTGAACCCCTTTGTGCCACTCAGTGATGTCCACGTGCAAAGAATAATCACAGCAGGACTTGCTGTCGGCCCATTCTCGCCACTGATCAAATGCAGAAATCAAACTGGTGCCAGGCTCCGGAACAACGTGATCAACTAAAGAAAGAAAATGTGTCCAATGGTTAACGCACTTTCAAGGTTTAAAGTCTTAGGATTCTAAATGAAGAAGGGGATTATGCAGAACTTCTAATCCTGTTGCCAGATGCATTGGGGAAATCTCTAAAAACTCTGTACCCAACAGACCATAGGTTATCATGGCTCAAGGATTCCGGCCAGTGGTGAAATCCAAATTTTTTTATTACCAGTTCTGTGGGCATGGCTTGGTGGGCGTGGCAGAGGAAGAATACTGCAAAATTCCCATTCCCTCCCCACTCCTGGGGGAAGGATATTGTAAAATCTCCATTCCCACCCCACTCTGGGCCCAGCCAGAGGTGGTATTTGCAGGTTCTCCGAACTGCTCAAAATTTCCGCTACCAGTTCTCCAGAACCTGTCAAAACCTGCTGGATTTCACCCCTCATATACATATACATATACGTATACGTATACGTATACACATACATACATACATACATACATACACACACACACACATATGGAAGATGTGCCCATAGAATTGCCAACAATCAGTCTTGACTGAATGGGTAACATCATCATCATCATCATCATCATCATCATCATCATCATCATCTATGGGAAATGCTTTCTGTAGCCCAGGGTGGAAACAGCCAGAGGAATTAACTTTTGCTCATCCAAAGCTCTGCATGAACATTTCCTACATAATACATGGGCAGATAATGTCCTGCTTCTCAATGGAACTCGCTAGTATAAAATAAACAACCGATTAACCAGGTCCCAGTGGAGCTCCGGAAACAGAGACAATGGATAAATATTGAACTATCGTTTCCCTGCCAGATGTCAGGATGTGATTCCCATGATCTGGGTACACTCTTTCTTTCCCACCATAACAATCCACAAGGCCAGGACATGGTCGCCTTACACAGCCTTGCAAAATCCATCTGGGACCATCACGTCAATCAATCAATCCATCAATCAGTCAATCAGAATAGAGCTGGAAGGGACCTTGGAGGTCTTCTAGTCCTAACCCCAGCTCAAGCAAGAGACCCTTTACAATTTCAGATAAGTGACTGTCCAGTATCTTCTTCAAAGCTTCCAGTAACAAAACACCCATAACTTCTTAACACTGGTTAATTATTCTTACTGTTATGAAGTTTCTCCTTAATTCCAGGTTGCTTCTCTCCTTGATTATTTTCCATCCATTCTTTCTTGTCCTGCCCTCTGGTACTTTGGAAGATAAGTTGACCCCCTCCTCTTTGTGGCAACCTCTCAAATACTGGAATGCTGCTAACATGTCCCCCCCTAGTCCTTCTTTTCTCTAGACTAGCCAGACCCAAATCCTGCAACCATTCTTCATGTTTTTTGTCTCCAGGCCGTTAATCATCTTAGTTGCTCTTCTTTGCACTTTTTCCAAAGTCTCAACATCTTTTTTGTAATGTGATGGTCAAAAGAGGAGGCAGTATTCCAGACGTAGATTTAGGTTCAAGATTTCATTTTTGCTCCTAAAAGACATTACAAGTAGCCCTAGACGTATGATCACAATTGAGTCCAAAATTTCCGCTGCTTAGCAAAGTAGTTGCTAAGTGACTTTTGCTCCCTTTTGTGACCTTTTTGCCACAGTTGTTAAGCGAATCGCTCCAGCTGTTAAGCGAAACATATGGTCGTTAAGCAAAACTGGCTTCCCCGTTGACTTTGCTTGTCGGAAGACAGCTGGGAAGGTTGCAAATGGTGACCCGATGACCCAGGACAGTCTTAATTATCTTAAATAAATGTGACTTGCCAAGTGCCCAAATTTTGATCACATGACTATGGGGATGCTGTAATGGGTGTCAGTGTGAAAAACAGTCCTAAGTCATTTTTTGAGTGCTGTTGAGACTTCGAACGGTCACTAAATGAATGGTTGTAAGCCAAGGATTACCTGTATTCAAAAGCAAGAATAATCACCCTTGTAGTTGGGATGAATGAATATAGGAAGGTCTTGCAACCACTGTTGGAAAAACATAACTAAAGCAATCCAACCTAAAAGGCATAATGAACAGATCACACTATGACACATGTATACAAAATTCTTACCAATCATCTATTAACGGTTTCTATTCCTAATGGTACTTGAATTTTTGTTTGACATCGATGTTCAGCATTCAATCTCATATTGTATCAGTTACACACATACGAATGGTCCCATAAATAAATAAATAAATTCTTGCAATGAACTTTTGTTTTTTTTTGTTCTCGCTTGAAAAACAAGTCATCAGTTCTGCCCAAAGCAAAACAGGCACTATAGCAAACGAGACAACAAGGCTGCCCTCTGTTAGTTTATCTGTGTTTTTATGTGCAGTTGCCAATAGGCCACACTGAAACAAAGGAGAAGGAGAAGGAGAAGGAGGAGAAGGAGAAGGAGAAGAAGAAGGAAAGGGAGGAGGAGGAGAAGGGGGGAGGAGGAAATTTAAGAGATTTAAAAATGGAATCGAAAAATCTGGAAGAAACTTTGGAAAGGGAGATAGGGGTTTGGGTGGATATTCTGGAGACCTGGCAATGTAGGAGTATAGACATAGGAGAAATATTTAGACTGAATGGTGAAGACACAGATGCTGATAGAGACAAAGATCCAAGAGAGGAGTATGAGAGGCAAGCTAAAAAAACGAACAAAAATTGAAGTATTAAAATGGGCAAGAAATGTTGGGTAGAAAGGAATTTTTTTGTCTTCTTTTTCTAACATAATGATGGCCTGATTAAAAACTGAAATAGAGGTAGAAGTAAGAATACACACCTTTATATAAAGCAATAGTTAGATGGAAAGATTGGAGGTTGAAAGATGGTATTATTAGATATGTTTAAATAATAGGATGACTGGTACTTGAATGGCGTATTGTGACTTTGAACAACCAATAATGAAGGATTATTAATATAAACAAGTGTATTAACACTAGGATTAGTAATGGTGGCCTGATTAGAAGCTAGAATAGAGATAGAAATAAGAAATGGGGAATATTAGCAGATATAATTTTCATTTAAAAGAATATAAGTAATAATTAGACGGAAAGATTAAAGATTAAAGGCTGAAAGATGGTATTACTATGTATGCTTAATAATATTCCATTATTAATGCCATTTCATTGGCATTAAAATGGAACATTGAAATATTGAATAACTACTTTAAAACAATTATGTATATCAATACTAGGATTATATAAGTTTGAATAATATAACTATTATTATTATTATTATTATTATTATTATTATTCTCTTTTATTCATTAAACATGAAACTCAGTCAACTGAACATTTAAAAATGTGTCACAAATACCATTGACTGGTGCTAATGGTTGATACGGGTTGCTGCCAGCGTCCTAGGTATCAACCAAGCACCTTCTTAAGATGTAGGATGTTCCAAGTAGTGCAGTTTTTTGCAGTACCGCTGGTGTTATTGCAGGAAGCTGCAATTTGTTGATATATCTTATAAAATACTTGGACATGGTACCAAATGCCCCGATGACAATGGGCATCACTGTGACATGTTTCATCCATAGCCGTGTAGTTTCTATGGCCAGGTCGCGATATTTCATGATTTTTTCCAGTTCTTTTTCTTCGACTCTGGCATCTCCTGGTACCGTGATGTCAATAAATTGTACGTTTCGGTTTTTGACAACTGTGATATCTGGCGTGTTGTGTTCCAAATGACGATCCGTCTGTATTCGAAAGTCCCACAAGATCTTCACCTTCTCATTTTCTATAACGTTTTCCACTTTAAGTTCCCATGACTTTTTGGATACAGGAAAGTTGTATTTTTTACATAATGACCAGTGGATTAATTTTGCAACTCGGTTGTGTCTAGCTTTGTAATCAGTTTGTGCGATTTTGCTGCATTCATATATTAAATGTGAAACAGTTTCGACTTTGTTGTTGCAAAGTCAGCAGTTTGGATTGTCGGTGGATTTTTGTATCTTTGCTTTCATGGCATTAGTTTGTAGTGCTTGTTCTTGAGCAGCGAGTATTAAACCTTCCGTTTCTTTCTTTATGGTTCCCATCTTAAGCCATGCCCATGTAAAGTTGTCATCACATTTTCCTTCAATGTTTTTCAAGTGCAGTCCATGATGATGATGATGATGATGACCACGACTGTCTGTATCAAAATAAACTATACCCAGAGGCCACACTGTTCATGTATTGATATCAGGGTGGATTTGATTTAAATCGAGTTGATTTAAATCACAATTTAAATCATGATTTAAAACACTAGTAAAAAGGCTTGATTTAAATCAACTCGATTTAAATCATAATTTTTAAAGAGCAACTGTCATCTCTGCTACTCCTTTGACCCACTGTTGACTCACCGATAGTCCCAGTGTTGCAGAATATACAGCCTCATGCTACATAACTAAGCTCCATTTCATGCTGAATAAAGTAAATTATTTATGTATCTTAAATAGAAAACTATCTTAAGATAGATTTTTACCCCAAAAGTTTTTTATTAAAATAAATTCAATAAAAATCAAAAAAACCCTATTTAAATCAAAAAAATCTGATTTTTTTTTGATTTTTTTAAAAAAATCATTGATTTTTATCCACCCTGATTGATATTGATGCATATTTAAAAATAAAAATCCAATAAAACTTTTCTAAAAAAGTATATTGGATGTTTCTTCATTTGGTCCATTAGCAATCAGCCCTGACAACTGGGGAACTGAGCAATGTTATCAGGCATTAAGTAATTGTCCACGTTTTCTACATTTAGGAAAACAAAACCTTGTTTGCTATGCAGAGAACAAATAAACTGAGTCAACTGACGGAAAGATGATGAAAAAATAAATTACATGGTAGAAATGTACTGCACTACCAGAAGATTTAGGACTCTGAACATTAATGTACCACAGTTCAGCCCAGTGGTGGGTTGCTACCTGTTCGGTCCAGATCTTGCGAACTGGTAGTAACGGTGGCGGGAGGCTCCGCCTACCCACCCGGATGTTATCATGGACGATCTGTGCATGTGCAGAAGTGCCACGAGCGAAGCAAGCATACACGCACGGTCCCGTTGCGAACCGGTAGCAAAGGTAAGTGGAACCCACCCCTGGTTCAGCCTAACGTTATTTACTATCCCAGAGTCAGATGACATTGGGATGTTTGTCTCCTCAACCATTTCCTTTAAAAGTCCATTTAAGTTAGAGTCGCAAGCTGGCTGGTTTCTTCCCAACATAGGAGTCTGGAGTTGATGCCACTACATGAAAAACTAGGACCAACAACACCCAACAGGCAACACTCCTAGGACTTAGCTTTCAACCATCCCATCCTTTATCAAATTTGTAGAACATAAAACCGTGATGGCGAACCTATGAAACGAATGCCCAAAGCGGCACACATAGCCATGTCACCCAGCACACATGGCCTTGCCTGTTTGTCTTCCGGGTTTCTGGCGTGTATGCGTGTGCAATGATCAGCTGTCCTTCGCATGCGCGGCAGTGCCAAAAACCAGTGTGCACATGCACGCAGGCCAGCTGATTGTCAGGTGTGCATATGCACCAGAATCTGAAGTTCGGCTTTTCCAGAGTGTGATTCCTTTGCGCACATGGCAGTGCTGAAAACCGGTGTGCGCATGGTTGCCAGCCAGCTGATCACCGGGCTTGCATGTCTGCTAGAACCGGGAAGTTTAGCTTTTCCAGAGTGTGGCCCAACGAGCGTGCCCATGCACGCACAACATTTCCGCACTCAGCTCCGAAAAGGTTCGCCAACACTGACATAAAACAATGCATATTGTAGCCTCTGAGAAACAGAAGTTATGTTGTGGCCCGCCAGCGGCCTGCACGGATCGTGGCTGATCCCAACGACGAGGAGGCTGGTGTGGTGTCGCGCCATTAGCCTGCACAGACAGCGCTCGCGTCAGACAGCGAGGAGGCCAAAGAGGATGCGATGCCAGAGGCAGAGACTCAGCCAGGGCCTTCAGAACCTCCAGAGGCTCCTTCCAGTGGAGAGAGTGAAGTGGAGGAGCTTCTCCTCAATGCTCGGGCATGGAGGGCTGCCAAAAGGCAGGAGTGGCTATTCAGGAGGAGATCTACTCGAGAGTAGGGCTTGAGGATAATTGGCCCCTCCCTTAGCCTATTTAAGTCACACACAGCTAGTGCGTTCTTGCTGGAAACAACTTGTATTATTATCAGAGTATTTTGGTTTATCATATCTTGTTTTCTGGGCTGGTTGCCAACCTCTGCCGGTCTTGTTTATTCTTGGTACGTTAATAAATTTGATAAGGACCATTGGTGTGTGTCAATATCCTCAGAAATCCGGAGCTGGGGCAGAACAAGTTATGGTACCAGCTATCCATTCAAATTACTTGGTGATTGACCATGTAAAAAGCTACTGCTACTAATAATAAATACGTTTATTACTAAATTCACCAATGCTCATGATGGATTTTTTTCTAGGAACATTTAGAATTCGCTTCTCTTCTCCGTTGCTTCTTCTGACCTTTAGCAGGAGAGAAGAATTGCCAAGAAGAAATAGAATAAATAAAGAAACTAGGAGCAATTTGCTGGGGAGAAGCAGCTTTTATGTTCCACCTAGAGCAAAAAGAGACTAGCCAAGAAAGTGTCAGTAGTAGCACTCGGCTTCATCCAGATTCTTCTGAAACAGCCTTACATTGTTAGTCAGACGCCTCTATTATAAAAACATTAACGCACGAAGTCTACTTTAAAAAAAACAAAACTCCTTCCAAGAAGGTAAACAGGGATAGAAGTCTAGGAAAATTATGTTTCTTTCCTTAATTATCTTAAATTCTGGGATGCTGAAAGAAAGAAAGAAGATTTTTGACAATGAAATGCACACCTGTACAGGTAGTTCTTAACGTACAATCAAAGTGAGCCCAGAATTTAAACTGTTAAGTGAGAAATTTGTTAAATGAGTTTTGTCTCATTTTACACTTTTCTTGTCACATTTGTTAAGCGAATCACTGCAGTTGTAACACCGTTAAGTAAATCTTAACGTTCCCATTAACTTTGATGGTCAGCAGGTCACAAAAGATGGGTCACATGACCCTAGGACAGTGCAACCGTCATAAATACGAATTGGTTGTTAAGCAGCCAAATGTAAATCACGTGACTAGGGGGATGCTGCAACCGTGTGAATAAGCGTGAAAAATTGTCGTTAAGTCACTTTTTTCAATGCCGTTGTAACTTTAAACGGTTTCTAAGTGAACCGTTATAAGTTGAGAACTACCTGTATGTGGATTTGACTGCCAATAAAGAATGGTGCATTTTTCAAATGATAAGAATATGGATTTTGAAGTTACATTTTTGTGAGGTGGGTTTATCAATCTGAACAGCCTTCTTATTTGCCCCTTAAAATCCACTGCTGCTTTTTCTAAAGAACAACAAAGATATTGTTTTCCTCTTTAGTGGGCATAATAGGAAATAGTAAGGAGTCTGAAGGGTGCTATTGGGGGGGGGGGGGCGCTGCTAGTTGAACTGGGTGTCCCCGCCATGCTTTCTGCTTGAGCCAAGGGGTTGGACTAGAAGACCTCCAAGATCCCTTCCAACTTTGTTATTCTGTAATATTATTTAAGTGTTAGCCTAAGCCATTTCTTTCAGATTTAGGATGAGTTTTGTGCACGGCACTGCAAATCTGCTTATCACTTGCAATTTCAGACTGCAAAACTGGACTCTTCGGGATGAGTGCAATATCTGGATTCACAAGTCACTTTAGATCTGTACATTTTAAACCTGGTTTGTTGTTATTCTTGTAGGTTAATTATTGCTAAATATATGTGATATATACATATTACATATTTATATATATATATATATATATATATATATATATATATATATATATATACACATATACATATACATATACATATACATATACATATACATACATACATACATACATACATACATACATACATACATACATACATATATATATATATATATATATATATATATAAATACTTTTCTAGTCAGGGTTTTTTTCTTACGTAGCTCAAGATGTTTGTGTAGCCATAGTGGGGTGATATCTCAAATCACCACTTTCAGGCTTTATCAGACATTTTTTGTTGTGAGTCTTAAGGGAGACTGGGATAGTACTATTTCTGTCTTATGAGACTTCATCGGCCAGTCACACCCTTATTTTATGACTCCTCCCTGTAAAGGTCAAATATTTATTCTTATTTTGTTCTTTTAATTCGTGAGTTCAAATGTATAGTACTTTTCTAGTCAGGGTTTTTTCTTACGTAGCTCAAGATGTTTGTGTATGTTTATATATATATATATATATATGGTTTTTAAATGCATTGTAAACTGCCTTGAGTCTTCGGAGAAAGGCAGCATACAAGTTGAACAAAAAAACAAACAAACAAACAAATAAATATTCCTGAAAGGCAGGAGCACTTGATAATCCTAAATTAAAACATTAAAAATGGCCAGATTCTCACATGCAAGGATGATGCAGCTTTTAGGGGAAAAGATCAGAAAGCTGGAGATTACAAGAAATTGCAGATTAGGGGCAAGAATTGCATAGCTAAAGTTGGCAAACTTTTGATAATAAGAGAAATAAATTCGAGAGCATAAGCAATGTATTTTGCTGTGAGACATCTGGGAAGCTTCTGCTACTAGTTAGCTGCAGCACGTGGGGCTGAATTTCTGAGTAGCGAGGATTTATCTTGCTGGGGGAAATCTGAGAAAAATACACGTGACTCAAACTGAGAATTCAACACAACCAAGTCCCCCACTCCCCACAAATATTTTTATTCATCCTCTGAGAATAAAAAACAGTAAGCAGAAAGATTGGCCCTAAGCTCTAGATCAGAAAAGCAAATAAAACAGTTCATATGCGTTTTAACTGTTGTTAAATCAATTGCAGACATCGCAGTATTTGTTCTAAAGAAATTCACACAGACAAATTTATGTGACATGCTGCTAGATTCAATTTCATCAATTGCTCCCTTTTTAAAAAAGAATTGGAGGAAATTTAGAGAAAGCAAAGGATAGAGAGGGAGAAGAAGTCTAGTCTTTGGTCACTCCATTTCAAAACCCCAAATAACCCATAATTAAACCTGGATCCAAAGACATCGGAAACTAAGAGATGTTTCCAAAAAGGCACACATATATCTAAACCACCAGTTACTTTTTCTAACATTCAGATGATAAAAATAGCTAAAATGAAAGGAGAAAAAGTAGAGTCATTCTCATTCTTCATTTTTATGTGTTTCCAATTAGATTTTATAACTTGGAGGATTACTTGGATAAAAGAAGAAATCTCTTGCTGCTTCTTCTTTTTTTTTTTTTCAAAAGAAACCCATCAAGGGATTCAGCAGCATTTTTTGTCAACAAGTTATTCTCCATTTAATTTAAAAAAAAAAATCAATGTAGCTCTTTAAAAACAGATATCATTTGAAAACCCCAAGGAACTCTTAGAAGAGAGTTGGGAGGGGTGGAGGGGAGCTTGTGATTGATTTAACTGTGTCTCCAAGTCGTAATAAACCCTTGAACAAGAGAAAGAAGCCAAAGACAATCTTTGACAACTGTGGTGTCCAGGGATGGGGAATTTCTAAAAAAGAAGTCATCCAACCATTCAATAGCTATTTTGCAGTACTGGAAGAAAATGGTAATTAATGGGTGCTCAGCAACTCAAAAGGAACGTATAATGTATCTAGGCAACAAAAGGTGTTTATTTTATTTTATTTTTAAATACACTGCATTATTACATTCCTGAAGCTCTGGTATTGCACCGGAGTAAATTCTATGTTTCCAAGTGTTATTTTGGGATGTATATGGTGGGAGTGCATACCTACCATGATGTTTACGTTGTACGTATGTGTGTACTCCTAAGTTACTTCGCCCCTTCTCTTCCTTTAAATCAGGGGTCCCCAAACTTGGCAGCTTTAAGGCTCGCGGACTTCAACTCCCAGAATTCTCCAGCCAGCTATGGAGTTGAAGTCCATTTCATCTAGAAGGCTCCAGGGGAAGGTTAAGGGATTAAGGGAAGGTGCCCCTATCAGCCTAGAGCAGATGGTCTTCAAACTTGGCAGCTTTAAGACTTGTGGACTTCAACTCCCAGAATTCTCCAGCCAGCTATGGAGTTGAAGTCCATTTCATCTAGAAGGCTCCAAGGGAAGGTTGAGGGATTAAGGGAAGGTGCCCCTATCAGCCTAGAGCAGAGGTCTTCAGACTTGGCAGCTTTAAGACTCCAGCATAGCTGGCTGGAGAATTCTTGGAGTTGAAGTCCACAAGTCTTAAAGCTGCCAAGTTTGAAGACCTCTGCTTTAAATGTTCTACAAGTGTTCTGCAGAACATAATCAGCACACACACAAAAATCTAACTCATGGTCTTGAAGGACTACAGAAGCACATCTGTTTCTTCGTTATGTTTTGAGAGATTGTAACTATATTTAGCTTGGGTCATTCTAATGTATGATAGTCATTACTTGGACTGCTCATGCATACCGCCCCATCATTCAGACTAGGGCAGTCCAGAACTACAGACAAATAAACAACTTAAGAAATTGGACTCACATCTCATTAAGACACAGTATGGTTTGATTCGTGGTTAGCAGTTACTGTGGCCCTTATTCGATAGAATATGGTTTCATCACTATGTGAACTAACCAAAGTATGGATTTCTTACAAAGCAATTCCTTATGATTCCGCAAAAAAACTCAAAGCAGCAAGGTACAACATTGTCCTCTTCTTAAAATAGGTTCTGGAGTTAAATTTGGTTTGAACCTCTCCACTGTCTGTTTTTCATCATCTTCCAAACAGCCTCTTTGAAGATGCAGATCATCCTCTGGTTCAGACATGTAAGCTGACATTGAGCCATAATTAAAACCTTACACATCACCCCTGTGTGAACCCAGGCATGGTTCATGGCTTAGAAAATCATGCAGTGTAAGTGCCCTTCTCTTGATGTCCCTGGGATCCCAACCAGGGCCCCAAACGCTTGTGGAGGGAATATTTGAAATACTCTGCAAAAAGTCTCTATAAAATGATCTGGCAGTTTTGCAAATGGCCTTCAGGTCACTTCTATTCTTGTAAACTGCTTTCCTGAAGTTCTGGAAGAAAAGTGATTTGAAGCATGTGATGCCATGCCACGTCCCATTGCAAACAAATTCCCCTGTTGTCTATGCCACACTGCTTTGCTTGGTGAGGAACTGTGAGAGTTGAAGTCCAGAAGTCTTAAAGTTGCTAAGGCTGGAGACCCATGGTCTATGCTACATACTGTATTGAAGCAGGGTCGTTCTAATTTTTCTGTTTTCTCCAGGCAAAGAATTTTGCCTAATCTGGTGTATTATACAGAATTAGTATCTAAGTAAGTAATCTACTGTTGCAGAAAGCCCTTAAAAGCATGGTGGATAAAAATCAATGATTTTTTTTAAAAAAATCAAAAAAAAATCAGATTTTTTTTATTTAAATCGGATTTTTTTAATTTAAATCGGATTATTTTGATTTTTATCGAATTTATTTTAATGAAAAACTTTTGGGGTAAAAATCTATCGTAAGATAGTTTTCTATTTAAGATACATAAATAATTTAGTTTATTCAGCATGAAATGGAGCTTAGTTATGTAGCACAAGGCTGTATATTCTGCAACACTGGGACTATTGGTGAATCAACAGCGGGTCAAAGGAGTAGCAGAGATGACAGTTGCTCTTTAAAAATTATGATTTAAATCGAGTTGATTTACATCAAGCCTTTTTACTAATGATTTAAATCATGATTTAAATCAACTCGATTTAAATCAAATCCACCTTGCTTAAAAGTAGTTGATTTGCTTGAAAAAGATGTCAAAACCTTCTCCTTTTTTCAGATTTTGCTCAGTGGAAGGCAGGAAAGAGAAGAAAAATAGTGAGGTCAACCATCCAGATGTTTCTATTTTGGGGAGACAGGGAAGAGATGGACAACAATGTCATTTCAATACAGCAGTTCTTGGCTGAGCAACCTTTTTGGCCCTGTTAAGAGTCTGGAATTAAAAACTGAGTACAGTATGGCCTTTTAAATTTTAGCACCTAGCCAAGCTTGCTTCTGAAAGCCCACTGCCAACCTAAATTTTGATTTTATGGATGTGTAATTTCTTTTGATAATATGGTGCAACCTTCTCTTCTACTCTGATGTGTCCCTTATTTTCTTGTTTTTTTCCCCCGGCTTTTTGTACAAGTTATGAATGTCTCAGAATGCCACATGTGAAATTTTTGTACCATGATAAAGACATATGGGCTAACCTACTCTCCAGCCCTAGAACTTGAAGGGGGGGGGGGTGGAGTGGGGAAGAGAGAAGACAAGCATAATATTTGTGCAAAAATCCAATCCAGCTGTTAAGGCTGAGAAATAACAGTTCCAACAGAAGGATCAGCAACAAGGAGGAGGAGGCTAGGACAGTCAAGATGAAATACGGTGGAGGCTTAGCACCTACTTAGCTTCAAGGACCCAAATGACAGATGTAAAACCTTTAACCAAATTTATTTAGCCTAGAGAAAAAGTCCTCTAAGGAAATTAACCCTTTATATACAGATACTAGGAAGGTACATGGTGGCTTAGTGGCTAAGATGCTGAGCTGGCCGATCGAAAGGTCGGCAGTTCAGCGGTTCGAATCCCTGGTGCTGCATAATGGGGTGAGCTCCCGTTACTTGCCCCAGCTTCTGCCAACCTAGCACTTTGAAAGCACGTAAAAATGCAAGTAGAAAAATAGGGACCACCTTTGGTGGGAAGATAACAGCGTTCCGTGCACCTTTGGCATTGAGTCATGCCGGCCACATGACCAGAGACGTCTTCGGACAGCACTGGCTCTTCGGCTTTGAAACGGAGATGAGCACTGCCCCCTAGAGTTGGGAACGACTAGCACATATGTGCGAGGGGAACCTTTACCTTTACCTTATACAGATACTCTTCTTGCCATTTGAAGATGGTCTCATCTTCAAAGATGCTATTGGAGGAGAAATTAACCCTTTGTACAGATACTCTTCTTCCTGTTTATACAGATACTCTTCTGACCTCCTGATCTACTTTAGTAAGAAATCCAACTCAAACTTTCTCCATTCTCTTTCCTTGAACCAGCATTAACAAAAATATCCAGCAGAAAAGTGAAGAAGGAGGGAATATGGTGTAAACCAGGGGTCTGGCTGGCTGGGGAATTCTGGGAGTTGAAGTCCACCAGGCTTAAAGTTGCCAAAGTTGGAGACCCCGTGGTAAACCATCCAATGTATATTTGTAAAAATATAGAACTTTATAAGCATTCAACTTTGCTCTACGCTGCCAATTCCAGGGCTTTCTGCAAACCGTGGTAAGCCATACTGTTCAACCACGGTTTGTTACACAAGACAAGTAACTTCGTCCAATTCAAAATAAAAATAGCAAAATCTCTTTTCATCAACATCAACTCATAGAAACCTGACACATCCTTGTCACTTTAGTAACAACGTGAGTTGCATTTTGGTTTACTGTGCTATATAGACCTTGCTTAAGTCTCTCCCCCCCCCCCTCAAATTTTCCATCTCACCTACCGAACCAATATTTCATAGTGGTGACATAAATTTGCAACAAGGCCTCCACTGTAAGAATTAGCAAACTGGAAAAATCCAGCTATGTAAACCGTAGTCTATCGTGTGGTTGCTGCACAAAATCATTCAAATATGGTCCGGTCCACAAATGATTGGCATTGCAATGTGTGAAATTGCTCATATGTTGCCCCTGCTGCTATGGAACCTGTTTTCAGCCTCTGATAACAGACACACAGGCCATTTTAGTGCAATGTGTTACAAACAGAAGTGAAGCCCTACATGGCTCAGGACCAGGGTATCTTCGAGACCGCCTTCTACCGCATAACTCCCAACGACCGGTAAGATCCCACAGAGTTGGTCTCCTCCAGGTCCCGTCAGCTAAACAATGCCGGCTGGCGGACCCGTGGGGGAGGGCCTTCTCTGTGACTGCCCCAGCTCTCTGGAACCAGTTATATCCTGAGGTCTGGACCATCCCCACCCTATTGGCCTTCCAAAAAGCGGTGAAGACCTGGCTTTTCCGGCAGGCCTGGGGCCGTTGATCTCGCTGTTGCGATCTTGTGAGATCCAGCCATGAATGGTGTGAATGAGTTTTAATGTTTTAATGTTTTTACTTCTTAAATGTTTTTTATAATGATTTTAAATGCATTGTGAGCCACCCTGAGTCTTCAGAGGGGCGGCATACAAATTGAATTAATAAATAAATGAATGAATAAATATTAGTAGTTCAGGGCTGGACTGTGGAGTCTTCAGAGTCAGCATTGATGATGTTACCTAGTTGGTAAGGAAACATCTGCAAGGAAACAACGAAACTCAGAGAGCACCAAGGACCTCACAATGCAATGTGTCCACTTAGAAGCTCAAACTAGACTCCCAAGTCCCTCTCCTGGATACCTCTGGACAGTTTTGCATATCCATTTGATAGATCACCATTTGCTATGATTCGTGTATGGTTTACAACTAAACATATTTGATGCTAATCATGGATCTGTACAACTGATTTAAGTAATTGCAATAAGCCAAGATAAAGGCAAAAGCTTGAATTCAGCTTCAGTACATCAATAATTATCCATCTACTTCAAGGGTCTCCAAACTTGGCAACTTTAAGACTTGTGGACTTCAAGTTCCAGAATTCCTCAGCAAGTCATGATGGCTGGGAAATTCTGGGAGTTGAAGTCCACAAGTGTTAAAGTTGCCAAGGTTGGAGAACCTTGATCTACTTTAACATGGAGTGACAACTCACATTTTCCTCCATTCTCTTTTCTTGGACCAGTATTTTTAAAAAAAATATCCAGCAGAAAAGTGTAGGAGGAGGGAACATGGATTGTAAAGGACTCATCAACATCTCCCCTGAGACAAGTGTAGATGTTTCCAGCTCCAATATTTTTTTTAAAAAAATCCAATCTCTCCATGATGAGCAGCAGAATATTTTTCAAAGTCATGTGCTTTGAAACTCAAACCCCATGTTGCATTTTTTGAATCAATGCAAGCCACAATGACGCCCAATTTCTCCCAGGCCAAGATTCACATTTTGACATCTTCTCCACTCTATACTGGGACTCCTCCCAATCCAGCAGTGGACTTGCTAGCAACCAATTTGCTAAGATCTTTAGAACTCAGCATGGCCTATAAAACTCTGCAACCATTTCAGATCCCTTCAAATAAAATGCAGAGTCTTAAGTGCTTGACTGGACAACTCTAATCTTTGTTTATTCCATCCTCCCATCAACAAAAGACATTCCAGCCCACACACCAGTAGCCAGCAATCTAGACATAATACATCCTAGCAACCCAGTCAGCTGTAATGGATATAAATATATATTTTACAAATCTGGACATAATATGAACACATAAGCATCTAATTCCTCTAGGGCTAGTTGCCAAATTGCAATTACAATCCCGGGTGCAATAATGTTTTCATTGAGGGAACAGCTTCAGTAGAATCTCAATATTGAAGCAGTAGATAAAATTACATTCACTGGAAAAGAAATGCAGGGAGCGCAGGAGTAACTATAGAAACAAAAATATAGAGATGGCCCGATTTGCTTAATTGTATCTTGCTAGCAAGAGACCAAAAAATTTAATGTCAGGGAAAAAGGAGAATCAATTGACCATTCTCTCTTTCCAAAATCCTGATGATGCTGTTATTAGCTTTGTCTAGCAGCCTGCTCTATGAAATCTCAGAAGAACTTGGGCACAATCTTCTTTCAAATATCATTGTTTACGTGCAAAACTCAAAATATAGAAATGATCTTGTCAGATTTCAAGAGCATTTTACTTTTTAAAAAATAAAATAACAGATGTTTTGATGCTTATATACAACTTCTGGTAAACCTGAGTCTCATAATAAGCCCATAAAAATTAGTAGCTTTCAAAAGAAAAGTATTAATTTCTAGCCCCAAAACAGAGCTTAATATGGTCTGAAAATGGATGCAATTCTGCTTTTTCACCTTTTAGATATAAACAGCTATAGCATTTAAGACGTATATACCGCTTCACAGTGCTTTACAGCCCTCTCTAAGCGGTTTACAGAGTTAGCATATTGCCCCCAACAATCTGTGTCCACCTGTTGTGCCATTTCAGACATAATTTTAATTCCAATTCAAGGATTTGCTCAATTCCAGCCTTTATTATTTTACAAATAACTCAAGGCAGCAAACATATTTAACATACCTCCCTCCTCTTTCCCACAACCACCCTATAAAGATGGGTTGGAATGTGAGAGTGAGTGACAGTCCTAAATCGACCAGCTGGCTTTCCTGCCTAAGGCGGGACTAGAATTCTCAGTCTCCTGGTGATTGGCCCAAAATCACCCAGTCAGCTTTCATGGGACTAAAACTCATGGTCTCCCAGTTTTTAGCCTGGTACCTTAATCACGAGACCAAACTGGCTATTACATTTAAATTAGATAAATTAGATCTTACTGATCATAGTGGTGCCTCCAGCCAGGGCTGCTCTTGTTCCTTGGAAGAAGTCATCAGCGGAGGTCATTCCTTGGTCAGGCATTTGGAAACGGCAGTGGACATCAATTCCTCCAGGGATCACCATTCGTCCATGAGCCTCAATGGTTTTTACCCCTCCTGGCACAATGAGGTTCTCCCCTATTTGTCTGAGATAAGAGGCAGTCTGGTATCAGTATTATAAGCACAGAGAGAAGCACATGTTCAAGATTTTTTTTAAAAAATGTACAGCTGAGTCGTTGCAGCGGCTGTACCGATCAAACAGAAAGCCAGCTGAATTGTTGGGGTGGCTCGTTATCCGGTAAGCAGCTGATTGCCGCAGCGGCAGAATTGCTTGCTCAAAAATTGCTCTGTTTGCCAAAAAACAGCTGATTACTTAAGCAGCTGTAATCCTCACCCACAAATTACGCTGCTCTCCTGATTGCTGAGAAGCCAAAGAATTTAACTCTGCCTTTTTGCTCTGAGGACTCTTCCTAAAACGCATCTCTCTTAGGCTCAGACTGAGTCAAAACTAGGACACAGCCAAGAGAGATGGGGCTGCAAAGTTTAAAAGGACTTAACCCATTCTTTGGATTCTCCGCTCAGCACACTGGAGAATGTACATTTTCGAGGGGAAAAAACCAGGAAAGTCCAGTTGCCTTTTGAAACTGCCAGAAAAGTCTACTATGTTCTCATGAGAGTTGCAGCAAATGCCTTGAACTGCCTCTCAATGCAGACCCTGGAGTGCACTTTTTACACTCCTAAATTATAGCCAATTACAGCACCAGTTCAGTAACAACCCAGAAGCCAGGCAAGAAATGCTGCAATTGCTCTTTATAATTCATGTCTTCACAAGAGATGATTTCCACCCAATAGGCAGAAATGCCAGGATCTAAACTGTGTGTTGGCAAGAATGGAAAGCACCAAAGTCTTCCCATTCTTGCCAAGTTCTCAATCTCTGTGGTCAACCTTAAATCTATACTTATATATCTGGACTACAACTCAAGGCATGTTTTCTTTGTGGCAGACTGCACTCAATTTAATGATCTCAAGAACTCAACCCAAAATCGCTTTTTCCACTTTTTCTTTCCCTAAGCATCAGTTAAGTTTTATCTCAACGCTTCCGTGGAGCCCAGCAGGTTTCTACGATAAGACATTTTTTTATTTAATTCCATAACAGAAGCAAAATCATCAGCTACTCACTTTATCAACCCATCTTCCATATAAATGTCTGCGTAGAAGGACTGGTCATCGTTTACTATTTTGCCTCCTTTGATCAAAAGGCGATCACTCTGAAACACAAAGACATCAAACAATACATCAACAAATGGTTGGATTTTGCAGAACAACAGAATAATAGCATTGGAAGGACCTTGGAGTCTTCTTGTCCAACACCCTGCTCAAAGAAGAAAATCCTGTAACATTTCAGACAAATGGTTGTCCACTCTCTTCCTAAAAAGCTCGTGTTGGAGCACCCACAACTTCTGGAGGCAAGTCGTTCCACTGATTAATCGTTCTCCCTGTCAGGAAATTTCTCCTTAATTCTAGGTTGCTTCTCTCCTTGATTAGTTTCCATCCATTACTTCTTGTCCTGGTTTCAGGTGCTTTGGAGAATAGGTTGACCCTTCTCTGTTACAGACCCACATGAAGACAGCGAGTATCTCTGAATTATTCAGAGGGCATTCCATATACTGTAAATCAAGTCAGCTATTTTGAAGCAAAATAGCTCAGAATCACAAATAAATGCCTTTCAGCAATCTACCCCTTAAGTATGCTTTCAAGAAAAAAGAAGCTACATTAATTGGTTGACCTATTTTATTAAACTGCATCCACTGGTTAAAAATATTTCAAGAATCCCACAAGGGCCAAGCAACTGTGCTGTTTTAAAAAGGAAGATGAACATTCTCCTACGAAATCAAAACACAGTGGAAAGCCAAATGGGCTGCCGAACGGCCAGATACAGGCAGTTATGTAGATGACCCTACACCAGGAGTCAGCAACCTGCGGCTCTGGCACCACATGTGGCTCTTTCATTCCTCTGCTGCGGCTCCGTCACTCAAAATATGTGTCACAACCGCCAATGTGCAACACCTACCAGCACGCAATTTATTGAGCTTTTTGGCCAACCATGGATAAATCCAAGAAAAGTTTCAGAAGAAAACAGAATGTTTAATTCAACTACATATGCTAGTTTTGTGGCCACTCAGGAAATAGTCAAGTATGGGAAGGGTTTTGTGACTCCCGGTGTTTTCTTTTCTGTGGGAAACAGGTCCAAATGGCTCTTTCGAGTGTTTAAGATTGCCGACTCTTGCCCTACATAAAAGGTGTCACATTTTGATCTTCTCGCCAGCATTGGTCAACTTTGAACAGGATTCATACCCGACATGGTTGTCTGCCAGGACTCATTGTTTAAGTGAGGTCTTGTCTCTACTCAGTGTGACTGTGATGCTTGACAAAATATCCACCACATTGTGTATGAATGTCCATCAAGAGTTTACACTGGCCCAATGTCTGATTTTTTCAACATAGACCATTCTGTCCCTGAATGGCTGGATGGACTGGACAATAACATTTGAACCACTATAAGTCCATGTATTTCAGTGGTGGGTTTTACCTTTGCTACTGGTTCGCTCACGCAGAGCGTATTTGATGACTTCCAGGTGGGTGGGTGGAGCCTCCTACCACCACTACCAGTTTTCCCGAACCGGTGCGAACCAGAAGCAACCCACCATTGATGTATTTGCCATACGCTAAATAAATAAGTAAATCCTATGGAATGCTAATTTTGCTGCCAGTTTTCTTCCTGAAATCACCCGCAGAGGTTAAAATCATCACTTGATTCTTTCAAGTTAAGGGCTGTCAAGGAAACTGACCAAATGCTTGTTTCCATGAAAGTTGGCATGGCAAACAGATTTTTCCAGCTGGATTTTTAGCAAGGTTTGAATCAAACAGATTGGTTCGCCCCTCTACTGCATGTTCCAGAGAAAACAAATCTGCTCACAGTCATTAGATAAACTGGACAGGGGAGAAGGAACAAATCTAAACAATTGCATTTCTTCCAGATGACAATGTTCTGCAGGGACACTGTCAATGCAATTAGCAAGCCGCATTATATGAAGATGGGATTTGTTTCCTGTCTTGTTTGCGCCTTCTGCACACTAAAAACCAAGAAAGGTTGGTTAATGTCTATTGGTGACACCTGGATATTATGCTGTCAAGGCTTTCTACTGCTTGGCAATTTATCAAGAAAATGGGCTAATCACATCTTTAGCAGTATCAATGCTCTAAAGGGACCATAAATTGATTGCCTTTGAGCAATTTATTTTGGGTAGTGGGCACAATCTACCTTCCCATCTTCCCACAAGTTTTCTTCCCTAGCAAAGACACTTGTTTTGGAAGTTCTTCTCAGGATGTTTTAGAACAGGGGTCTCCAACCTTGGCAACTTTAAGACATGTGGACTTCAACTCCCAGAATTCCTCAGCCAGCTTTGATGGGAGTTGATGTCCACAAGTCTTAAAGTTGCCAAGATTGGAGACCCTTGCTTTAGAATATTGGTGTCATTTTTGAATACACTTGTTATTAAGACAGAGCTAGTATTGCTGATCCCGTCCCTAAGGAGGTATATCTGGCGGGACACAGAAGAATGGCCTTCTCCATAGTGGCTCCCTCCTTCAAGAGCCTTAGTGTGCTCCCTCCTTCTATCCCTCCAGAAATTAGACTGGCCCCCATTCTGACACTCTTTCATAAGGTCCTGAGGACCTGGTTTTGGCAATGGGCCTGGGGAACCCAGAGTGGGATGGAGCCCATTAAATGGCTGATTTTAGTGTTTGTCGTCACCGGGGGGGGGGGGGGGGGGGGGTATTGTTTTATTTTATCATTATTGTTTTTTATTATTTTTATTTTTTCAACATTGTGTTTTTAATTGTCTGTAAGCCACATATCAACACTAAGTGGCTTATAAATTCTCTAAGATAGATAGATAGATAGATAGATAGATAGATAGATAGATAGATAGATGGATGGATGGATGGATGTAGGTAGGTAGGTAGATAGATAGATGTAAGTAGGATAGATGATAGATAGATAGATAGATAGATAGATAGATAGATAGATGTAGGTAGGATAGATAGATAGATAGATAGATAGATAGATAGATAGATAGATAGATAGATAGATAGATATAGATGTAGGTAGGTAGGTAGGTAGGATAGATAGATAGATAGATAGATAGATAGATAGATAGATAGATAGATAGATAGATAGATAGATATAGATGTAGGTAGGTAGGTAGGTAGGTAGGTAGGTAGGATAGATAGATAGATAGATAGATAGATAGATAGATAGATAGATAGATAGATAGATAGATAGATACTGGTAGGTAGGTAAGATAGGTAGATAAGATAGAGAGATAGACTGGTAGATAGGATGGATGGATGGATGGGTGGATAGACAGATACTGATAGTAGTTAAGGTAGGTAGGTAGGTAGGTAGATAGATAGATAGATAGATAGATAGATAGATAGATAGATCTGCTTGCTATAGCATGGTTGGGCTTGTATGTTTTCTGTTATGCATTACCTGTAATGCACCTTTTCTCCTTTTTCAGATCAGGCTTCCTGGGAGATCCAAACAGCTGGAGAAAGGATTGTGGGTTGTCCAATGAAAGATGGGAGCCACCCTTCTCATGCCCTTTATCACTCCAGCAAGTAGCACAGCTCTCCATCCAACTTTTAAGAACCCTTGTAATTCCAAACATTATTCCCCTTTTGGAAAACAAAAGCCAACCTTGTTTATTTTACTTCCATTTGAAAGGGAATATTTTTTTAAAAAAAAAAAATCCTCAGATATAAATCTGCACTTATATAAACTCATCACCCTAATTTGTTTGGTTCTAAAAGAAGAGAAAGCCCAGCTGTTCTTTTGTTTCTTACTTGGAATGTTAAAGATAAACACCCTACTTAAAAAAAGATAAAGCAAAACCCAAAGGATTTTAACAGGTTTATTTCTTCTTTAAACTGTAACAGAATAGAAGCAAAACGTTAATTTAAGAGACCAACTATCTCTTGCTCCCGTTAGTCCATTAAATTGCAAATGTCCGACTATATTATAAATTACATTATTCGTAACAATTTGCAACTTTTGTGTAATGATATTATGCAAATGATGTAAATCAGGGCGAGCGTTGTCCTAGATCAGCTCCAGTGCACATGCGCCCGCCAACCAAATAATTTCCAGTCCCACCAGAAGTCGGGAAACAGTCTGTTTCTGGCCTCCAAGAAAGTTCCTGGAGCCTGGGGAGGGCGAAAAAACGGGCCCACTGTGCCATCGCATGCCAAAAGTGGGGGGAGTGCGAGGGGGTCATGCGCGCATGCATGGGGAGGCAGAGTGCATTGAATTATGGGTGTGGGCATGTACGCATGCACCCCCCCCCACAATCCCCCGCTTTTCTCACGCGATGGCAAAAAGGTTAGCTGTCACTGTTATAGACAATCCATTATCCAAACTAGGTAACATCATCAGTGCTAGTAGGAATGGGGTTTGCTCCCATTCTTTACTAGCACTGATCATGTAACCTAGTTTGGGTAATGTAATGTCTATAAGAAAACAACCAAGCTCAGAGAGGACCAAGGACCCCTCCTTTTAACCGTGAGCTACAAATATTCTCTTTTATCGGTAAAATTCCCTCTCTCCACACGCCTCTTGATATAATCATCTTGTCTAATTTGAGGGGAAGAGAGAACAGAAATGTAGATCTATTAAGTTGACTATCTGTTATATAGGTAGTCCTCAACTTACGACCATAATTGAACCCAAAATTTCTGTTGCTAAGTGAGGCATTTGGTAAGTGAATTTTGCACCATTTTACAACCTATCTCACCACAGTTGCTAAGTGAATTACTATAGTTGTTAAATTAGTGATCCGGTTGTTAAATAAATCTGGCTTTCCCATTGACTTTGCTTGTCAGAAGGTCACAAAAGGTGATCACTTGACCCCAGGACACTGCAACCGTCATAAATATGAGTTAATTGCTAAGCACGTGAATTTTAATGTGATTATGGGGATGCTGCAATTTCCTTAGTGTGAAAAACAGTCATAAGTTGTTACAACTTTGAATGGTCACTAAACAAACTGTCATAAGTTGAGGACTACCTGTATAGAGGTACAGTATCTAATTTAATCTTTAATGTCATGTCTTGGGTCATACAATTTAAAGATTTATTGATAATTTGTGCATATCAACACCCAGATACCTGCTGGGTATACTGCACAGGTGGGTTTCACCAGGTTCTGACCAGTTCTGGAGAATCGGTAGCAGAAATTTTGAGTAGTTCGGAGAACCGGTATTAAAAATTCTGACTGGGCCCGCCCCCATCTATTCTCTGCCTCCCAAGTCCCAGCTGATCGGGAGGAAATGGGGATTTTGCAGTAGCCTTCCCCTGGATTGGGAGGGAATGGAGATTTTGCAGTATCCTTCTCCTGCCATGCCCACCAAGCCACACCCACCAAGCCATGCCACACCACGCCCACAGAACCGATAGTAAAAAAAAATTTGAAACCCACCACTGGTATACTGGGGACAATGTAAATGTTTTCAAAAAGTGAAACAAACAGAACGGGAGAAGTAAACCAATTCTTGCTATATAGAAATGGACTGGCTTCTCCCGGTGCCTTCTAGATGTCTTCCAGTAATCCTCAAAATTGCAAGACACGTGCTGGAAAGGAATTCTGGAGGGTTATGATCCAAAACATCTGGGCAGTAGCAGGATGGGAAAGGCTACCTTATTATGCAAGTATCAGAAAGCATGAAACACAGAGATTTTATTTAAAAAGCTGCAATCATTTACCTGTTGTAAAGCAGGGGTCCCCAACCCCCGAGCCGTGGCCCACTACCGGGCAATGGTCTGTTTGAAACCGGGCCCCGGGAGAGATGCTCAAGTGCCCTCCACTCAAGCGAGTGGAGCTTCGCGCACTAGTGCAAGTCTCTGCCCCTAGCATGAGGAGAGCTGCGTGCCAAGCGCAAGCACCCTCCGCGTGCGCGAGCGGAGGACATGCACAACCACTGCTCGTGCACATGGAGCTGTGCAAGTGAGTGTGCGCCTGCTACTCACACCTCACTCCCCCCGCGCTGAACTGATCACCAAGCATGGTGGATAAAAATCAATGATTTTTTTAAAAAAATCAAAAGAATCAGATTTTTTTTTAAATCGGATTTTTTTGATTTTTATCAAATTTGTTTTAACATAAAACTTTTGAGGTAAAAATCATAAGATAGTTTTCTATTTAAGATATATAAATAATTTACTTTATTCAGCATGAAATGGATCTTAGTTATGTAGCATGAGGCTGTATATTCTGCAACACTGGGACTATCGGTGAGTCAACAGTGGGTCAAAGGAGTAGCAGAGATGACCGTTGCTCTTTAAAAATTATGATTTAAATCGAGTTGATTTAAATCAAGCCTTTTTACTAGTGATTTAAATCATGATTTAAATCGTGATTTAAATCAACTCGATTTAAATCAAATCCACCCTGTCACCAAGCTGCAAAGGTTGGGGACCACTGGTGTAAAGCATATGATTTTCATGAGGATAATACAGTTGAAACTCTGCCTCATAATTTGGATACTGGAAAGTAAATGTTAAATATTATGGGTTAATTCTAGCCAAAGACAACTCAATATGTTCAAGTACAAAAGTTTGCAATCAGTGCACTGTCACACCTGTGTTGGGCATGGAAGAACTAAATCTTTCAAAGACGAGCAAACAGCTACATGTCGTGTTTTTCATCCTGGATTCAATAAAAGATTTGTCTGTGGTTTTTTGTTTATTTTTTTTTGGCTGCTCTGGAGGACAATGTTGTCTACAGGCATGTTACAAATATGTAAAATGCAATCTACTGAACTATAATAAAGCCAAGAGCAAGAAGGGAAATTAATATAAATTCCCTCAACCCTACCTGCATTTTAAAAAGGAACTGGGATTATAGCTACTACTGGGATTATGGCTACTACTTCAAAGGAGAGGTATCTCCTATTTAAGATATCTCTTAAGATCTGTCAACCTATTCAGTCAAATGGTGATCTAAGCAAGCAGAATCTGATGCTAATCTTCAGAGCATAGGTCTGTCCCAAACCCAAAGCTTAAGATCAAAGTCCTTTCTAAAGGAAGACCACGGTAACTGTCCTTAAGACCTTCTCTTAGTGATTGATTTCCAACTGGATCCATGTTGCAAGCTGGTTAACGCCTGAAGGCATCTTTTCTGCATTGACACAAAACTACTGAGCAAATGGCAAATGGTAGAAAATGGTCGTCCATCTCTGCAACTGATTCAGGAGAGTTTGATGCACATCAAATGCACATTAAATTCTTACTTACTAGCAGCTCTGGCACAAAACTTTGATTGTGGATATACAAATACAACTGTTGCATGCTAATTCCTTACTACCTTACTAATTCCTTACTACCTTTTGTGTCTTAGAACAGGTTAAATTCATCTCTGCTTTCTCACACCTTGCAAAAAACATAGGAGAGATTCATCTCCATCTGCTGTTTACTTCCAGCCACTGACCAGCTTTACACAAGCTGAGATTAGAGTCAGAAAAAAAAAATACCTTCTTCAACCAGACTACAGTCAAATGTCTCCATATGCATTTTTCCAAATTTTGTGATGCAGTTGATGTCACCAAAGAACATGCAGAAAAATGGTATGCTTGAGGAAAGCAGCACATGCAAAAATATGCATTAATACGAATTCAGATTTTCCTATAAATATATATTACAACCTGACAAGGCTGTCTAATACTGATACTAGATTAAATTAAGCAAGACAGATTCACTCACGCCTAGTTAAGATATGTACAAAAGTTCTTTTGACCTCTCACAGTCTCACCAATAGTGATTAAGGACCCAGAGGCTGTCTGAGCTCTTTATTGTACGTTGCAGCCTCTCATTTGAATCCCAAGAAAAGATCTATTTAGTTGGCCAGCTATATATTCTCTGACACACAAAAACCCACATACATAACTCCTGAAAGAAGACGCTTCAGAGATCCTGTCAGAAAATGCTTTTTGATTTCCTGTTTGCCCGAGACACAGAAGAAGCTACTAACGTTAAGAAAATGAATTCATACGTGAGTTAAATTACATCATTAACTACAGTTTTTAAAACATGGTAGAAGGGACATCACAGGTCCTCAAATCCAGGGGTCTCCAACCTTGGCACCTTTAAGACTTGTGGACTTCAACTCCCAGAGTTCCTCAGCCAGCAAAGCTTTGGGAGTTGAAGTCCACAAGTCTTAAAGTTGCCAAGGTTGGAGACCCCCTGCTCTAATCCAACCCTCCAGCTTCAAGATTTACAAGAGCAGTTGACAAATCACTTTCTACCTTCTATCTGAAAAACTTTAGGAAATACGTTCCTGCTTTTCTTGTTTATGTTTATATATATATTTTCCCTCAAGAAATTTTAGGAAAAAATGAAAACTATGCAAACGTTTTAGCATTATTGGTTTAAAAAAAAAAGTCCCCTGATAATGTAATTAATGTATCATATATAACTTACATTTTGTTCATAAAAGTATTGTCAATAGCTAATAACATTTAAGGGCTTGGACACCTAGTGGAAGAGAGTTCCATCAACATCTGGATCAAAAACAGAAAACAAACACAAGGGCATCAGCAAAAAAAGATTGTTGTGAGAATTCAGTGCCGATGACTTGTAGAAGAAGAGTATTCTTGTTCTTATATTTGATAAATTATATCCTGTCCTCACTTCCCTGCAAGGGTTGATTACTGTAAATTATCATATTTAAAAGTCTTCCTATTGCTGGAAATCATATTGTAAAGTAAAGCCTGGATAGTATTTTTTTAAAAATTATTTTACTTATTTCAATCACCGGTAATTGGTCTGATAGCTCCCCATCCTATGAGTAATTAGGAGGAAGGTCTACACTAGACTACAACAAGCCTGAAGAAATGCAAGAGCTTTCTTATGGCCTTGTGTGGAACCCATGTCAATCTAAAAGAGGGTTCCTTTAGATGACCTTTCTCTTGTACAGACAAAATATAGATTATCTCTATGGTAATAACATGTTGTGATTTGTTGAGTAAATCCAATCCCTAGGCTGATTAGCAGCTTCTAGTCCACAATTTAGAGCAGGTTAATAAATGGATCAGAAATGTTAAGTTGGGACATTTGAAGATGTCAAGGAAGAATTCTCAAACTGGGGGCAAGAACTCCCTAGGAGGGACATAAATAAATTAAGGTCCACACCCATTCTATCTAGATGACCTTGACAAGTTGCTAGCTCTGGATTCCATGGGACTCAAGTCCCAGGATTGTCACTTGACA
This sequence comes from Arizona elegans, assembly GCA_022577455.1. Lineage (NCBI taxonomy): Eukaryota > Metazoa > Chordata > Lepidosauria > Squamata > Colubridae > Arizona > Arizona elegans. The sequence continues at coordinate 3,347,296 of JAKOOJ010000013.1, read as the reverse complement.
GTTCCTCCTACACTACCCCTCCCCCCGCCCCCAACAATCTCAAGCTGGTCCTCAGCACCACCCATAATGACCCAGCCAGAATCTAGGCACTCTTGCCTGGTCTAGCCTTCTCTCCTTTCCAAGGGTGACTCTTGCTGAACTATTTTTTGGATGGTGTCACAATGAGCTGGACATTGAAATCCACATGGCCAATCCAGGCACTCCAAGCATGCTAGCTTCCCACTGCAAACCACATTTCCAGAAAAAAGAGAAAGCACAACACTCGAAATTGCTTAGAAATGCTACACTAGGTCCCAAATATCTGAAGGACCCCTTGTTTCCTTTTCCAGGAAGGGGAGATACTATTAAAGAAGTCCTCCTCTTCTAAGATCTGCTTACCAGACCCATGGGAGAGAGCCTTCTCTCGTGCTGCTTCCAAGTGATGGAATGCAGTTTAGAAAGGATGAAGATCATCTTTTTTTTTTAAATGTTATCTAATTCTGGGTTTTATTTAATTGACCAAACTAAGTAATAATTTTAATTAGCAATTTTATGATGTTTGTGTGTCTATATTTTTCTTGACTGTACACCGCCTTGAGTCCTACGGGAGAAAGGCGGTATAGAAATATAATAAATAAATAAATAAATAAATAAATAAATAAATAAATAAATCTTTAGCCAGGTCTTTTCAGTTCAATTAATATTTTTTTGTGATTGTGATTTAAGATTGTGATTTTAATTGGGTTTTTTACATTTTAAGGTTTTTTTTAAAAAAAACTGTTGGCTACCTTGTTTTGGAGCAAAAAAAAATTGCATAAATATTTATAGTATAATTATATTGGGAAGTTTCCATTCTTCTTGAGGTCCTGCAGAAGGAGGACCACCAAGTTACATTCCAAAATAAACAGTTAGGTCTCCTAGTGATGACTTGGTAACATCATTTGTGGATTGTATGACAGTGAGACCATATGTGGATCGTATGAGTGTTTGATGACAACTTCCTTAACCTGATTTCCAGAAATGCATGAACAATCGGAAACGTAGCATAGAAAGCAGATCTCTGAGGTTCTATGGGTGAACCCAAGAAGTCAGTGATCAAGATTCAGAAGATTTAGCCCCACGACTCTCTTCTAAGCCCACTAGTATAAACTACAAGTTACTCTCAATCATACAACAGTAACTTTTTCTCCAAATTAAAGTGAGCTGTGCAGTGACAGTGTGATACTTCAGATCTGAGTTCTGATATTCTTACTATGCAGATTATGATTGTCTACTCAATTGTTCTGCAGTTGAATTCCATGGATTTCATCCTGAAGAGATTTAACCTGAAGCAGATTCTCTTTTAACCCAAAGTGAGTGACTTATATTCATACACCAGGTTCATATATGATAGTTTAGCTTTAAGTTAGTGTGTTGTGGGGTTCCCAGATATTTTGGCTCGTAAAGCATAGTTTACAGCTTTGTGTAATTAGGTAAATCTAGTATTCAATGCACTGTCACTAAATGTTTATGGAGATTCTCAGTCATCCATCATGTTTATCCCAAAAGTGCTTTTTCAAGAAGCAATTGGACTTTCTGTTTTTTCTTTGAAGACATTTCACTTCTGATCCAAGAAGCTTCTTCAGCTCTGACTGGATTCCATTCCCCACCATCCAGTCAGAGCTGCGATAAGAAGCAAAATGTCTTTTGCTTCTTGGAAGAGTCCAGTTGCCTCTTGAAAAAGCACCTTTGGGACACTGTCACTAAACTAATCACTGTTCAATAATGAACTCTGGACAATTCAGCAAATTTAAGCCAAAGGCATCTATTGGAAGAACCATCTAGAAGAGCTTTCACTCTTTAAAACTCTACACAACTTCAATTGAAGCCCATTCTATTTGTCTCCCGTCTCTTCTCCAAATTAAAACAATGATATTTGACATCAAGGTTCTCCAACAACAACTCTAAACATATTTCAGTAAGATATTTCTGCATTCTGATACATACACACGTTGTCTGCTAATCTATACCAACGGATTCATCTCTTAAGGGTGTTTGGTTTCTGAAATTTGACATGTTTCAAGGAGACCAATTAGATATTGTCTTCAGCCCAAGGCTCACAACTTCCAACTTTAGCCACACTTAAATCAAGTGTCCTTAACCAGAAAGGCTACAATTTTGGATTGGGAAGGGAGGAAGAGAGAAAGGCCAAGCGTGACTCAGAGAAATAAAAGTCCAGAAAATATGAAGTTCAGAAAATATATATAAAGACATGCTAACAACAACCCAGTAAGCTTCATTCTGTGTTGCACATCAGTGCTGCAGATAAACTCTGGTGCTACAGAGTAAACAAAATTAATTCCAGCTACTATCCAGGCTTTGTTTGTTAATTGTTGGATAAAAAGCATTTGCTTCCAGGGAAAACAGCCTCTGTGCAAAATCACGTGCTCAACCCTTTTTCCATTGTTGTAACACCATTAACCCTGCAGAGCTAAAATAGGCTTCCCTGCTAATAGGAAACCAATCGAAGGATTTCCCCTTTTCCTTTTGAGTATTACTATCAATCCTGCATTGTCAGATTTTCGTCGCCTTAACAAAATGGAAATTGGGCATTATCTCCGAAGCCTTGTATCATCCTCAGGAGCCTGGTACCACCATCAGACCTATCTTTGGTAGGTAGATTAGAAACCTCAGATCTGAATACTCCGTGATCATATAAATGCAGGGACAAACCGATCTCTAAAATAGCCGTTTCCTAAAACATATAAAGCCCTTGTGTGACTTCAGCCAGAGAAGAGAAGAGAAGAGAAGAGAAGAGAAGAGAAGAGAAGAGAAGAGAGCTCTTCCATATCAAGATTCCGCTTTGAAGCTTGACATAAAGCTGCTTTGAAAGGAAGAGCCCCCAGGATACCTGGCTGCCAAATTAAAAAGGAAGCCTCTTCCTATTTAAGGGACATCAGATTAGTGCTAATGATAAAGAAATCAATCCTCCTGTTAACACCCAGCCAGCATCGCTGATGCAAGCTCCCATCCAACTGCACAGGGCACACGCTCTGCTCTCTCGACAAGCCCATCCCTTCCCATCATCCGACTTTTATGTAACTGTTCCATTTCCTCTCCCACTTTCGGATTGCCTGCAGAGAGGAAAGCATCCTATTTGCCTCATTAAAAGGGCTGGATGGGGAGAGAGAGAAAGAAAGGCGGCCAGATGGGGAGAGAGGCACCTTCCCCATGAGTGTTTCATTGCTGGGGAAGGAAGGAGGGCAAGGATGCAGCCAGTTCCCCCCACCCATCATTTCATTCGCCCAAGCGCCATGACTGGGAAGGTGGGGGGTCCAGACTTCTCATCCTTCGCTTGCATTGCATCTCCTCCTTTGTATGAGTAAAAAGGGAGGGGGACAAAAAAAAGAAAGCTAGGAGGAGGTGGGTGGGGACAGGAGAGGAACCTGCACACCACTTCCCCCCCCCCCCAATCTTCTAGTCCCTAACCTAAGGTGGGGGGGAGCAGTGAATGGAGCTGTGTTAAAGCAGATTATATCAATTAGATGTTGCAGCCAGCTTTGCATGCAGGCACGAATGCAGTTTTCCTGCCACAGCCCCCAATTCCCCACCCTGGCTGTAGGAGATCCAGCCCCCCCACTCCCAATACACACAGAGACACCGAATATTGCCTTCTTAGAGAAGATGGGTTTGCAAAAAACCGAAAAGGACAAAGCTGTGATGGTCTTTGCAAGAAGAATCAAATCCAGAATGAGAGGGGGGTTGGTTTTTTCTCCCTCCCTCCTCCCCCCCCCCCCCCGCTTTTAAGAGAAGCTCTGGCCAGGCTTATACGAAAGCTAACGGTGCAGTCATAGGACAAGCCTCCTTCGCCTCTTTCTTCTAAGCTGGACTGTGAAATGCAACAGCCGTTGGTGGAGATGCGGTGGCCGAAGGAGAGAAGCACCTTTAAGGGTCCGAAAGAAGAAGAAGAAAAAGAAGAAGAAAAAGAAGAAGAAAAAAAAAGGGGGGGAGAGGCGAGGAAAGCAAGGGAAGAAGGCAGGCAGGCTTCCCCGCTGCACCACCATGCAACCTGGAGGCAACCATTGTTTCCATGCCGATCTAGTCCCACTACCAGGATTTATTTTATTTTTTAAAAAAACTTTTATTTTCACCGGCGGTGCATCCCCAAAATCAGGTTTGGCGCGCTTCTTCTTCTTTTTTTTTTTTCCGGAGGGCTGGAAGAGCCTTTGCAAGCTTGCTCTCTGCTGCTTTTTTCTTTTCTTTTTTTCCCCGTTTCCCCCCTTTCTTTCCCTGCCTGCAGATGTTACACACAAAGGGCTTGACCCACCTACCCTCCCCTGCCGCACCGCCCTCGATGGGCTTCCCGGGACTCCGGCTTTTCCGCCCGCTCCCTTCACTCGCTCACTCACCGTGATGCGTGGAATGTTTTTCTTCCCTTGGTAAGACATCGCGACCTTCTTTTCCCCGGGGCGGGCGGGGGGGAAGCAAACTCTCTCCCACGCAAAGGCTGGATTCCCGCTGGAGTCCTCGGGTGGGATGGGGGAGGCTTCCCTCTCTTCCTTCCTCGCGAGTTTAAAAAGCCACGGTCGCGGGTTTCCAAGGCGGGGGATGCAGCCCGACAGCCCTCCCTGCTTTTGCACGCCTTAGAGCTGCGGAGGAGGAGGAGGAAGAGGAGGAGGAGGGCTGGCTGCACAAAAGCCCCCAAAGGCCGTGCAAAGCTTGCAAAAGCAACTCAATGAACCCCGCAAAAGGAAGAGAAAGAGGCGGTCGCCTCGCCTTCACTCTGGCCGCTCCGAGCCCTGCCCAGCCTCGAAGCTGGCGGAGGAGGAGGAGGAGGAGGAGGGAAGCAGCGCAAAAGAGACCCGCCGCCGCCGCTCGACAAGACACAAGCCTCCGCACAAGGAAGGTCCTGCCGCGCCTGCGCGCCCCGCCACGCCCTGGACTCTGGTCCACAGCGAGCCCGGGACCCGCTTCCGCAGCCGATTGGCTCAGGCCGTCGGCGGTATGCAAATGAAGCCCGCGGACCGCCCAATGGGAAACGCGCCGAGCGGTAACATGTAAAGTGGCGCAATGAAGCAGCCAGTGGCGAGGCGAGGCTGCAAGACTGTGGGGAGGGAAGGGGGTGGAGGGGGGCGGTAGCGCGCAGGAGGAGAGAGCCGGACCGGGGCTGGGGATGGAGGGAGGCGGGGAGCCGCTGCAGGGTCAAACCGGGGGGGGGGGGGGGGAGTTGGTTGGAGGGCTGGAGCGGCGCTGTTTGCACGGCTGCATTAAAAGACACCCGCGGGAGGGAGAGAGGGAGGGGGGTTGCGGGGTGGGGGCGGCTGCTTGGTGTGATGCGTGCATTTTTTTTAAACCCCCCCCCCCCCTTTGCATGGGCATCTCAGCCTTGCAGCCGCCGCGGTCTACCCCGTGCAAGCCGCGGGCGTTGCACGATCGGGGCGCCGAGTTTTGCAGAGGAGGTAGAATAGCGCGGCGGCTGTCCACGCCCTGTTCCTTGCCAGCCAGACAGGAGAAGGAAAAAAAAGGGTGGGGGGAGAAAAGGAGGGAGAGAGGGAGGGGGCGGCTGGGTCTTCCTGGCCTTGGCTGGGCACGCTCCCTCCCCCCCCCCCCCAATCCCTTCCGAAAGAGGCGAGAGGCGTTTCGGGCAAAGGTATTGTGGGGAGGTTTTGTTTTTTGCAGCAGGAGAATAAAAAGGCTCTAACAGACCCGGATTGTCGCGCCCCCTCCCCTCCTTTATTTGTCTGTCCCTGGCACGTCTGGTCCCTTTTTGTTAAACCCACTCCTCTTCCTCCCGTGCAGCTTCTTTAAAATAAATATGTGTGTGTATGTGTGTATATATATATATACATACATACATACATATACATATATATACATATATATACATACACACACACACACACACACACATATATATATACACACATATATGTAATTTTTAAACTTTTAAACGTTCCGGAGATCATGATGCCTATTGCTTCTTCTACAACTATACCTGGAACTCACATTTTTAGGAATATATATATATGCAAGAAATTAAAATCTCGGCTGTTTTCCCGCCTCATGTTAAATAAGTTAGTTAAAATGTTTAAAATGCTGGTTAAAATCCTAGCTTAAAATCTTCCAAAATTCTTACAGAGCACTCTGCAAGGTCCTTTAAAACTAAAATCTAAGCTAGAAAAAAAAAACGTTTAAGGTACTGGTAGGATTTTAGCTAAGGTTTTAAAGGACCTTGCAGAGTGCTCTGTAAGAATTTTGGAAGATTTTAAGCTAGGATTTTAACCAGCATTTTAAACATTTTAACTAATTTATTTAACATGACGCGGGAAAACAGCCGAGATTTTAATTTTTTGCATATACACACCCGCAAAAACTTAAGAAGACATACATATATATATATATATATATATATATATATATATATATATATATATATATATATGTTTTCTCAGGTTTTCGCGGGTGTTTGTATGTAGGTCTTTGGTTATTCGGGTCTTCTCCCACGTAAAATTGGAAGTGTCTTGGCGACGTTTCGACGAAGTCTCATTCGTCATCTTCAGGCTGGTGTTCTCGGCTTCGTGCTTCCAGGAGCAATGTGGGATCGTAGCTGTCTCTTCCTTTTAACTGCTAGTGGGGGTGTGAGCTGATTGGGTGGGAACTTGGCTGTGTTCTGATTGGGTGGAGGTGTGTTCTGATTGGTTAGGGGCTCGGCTGTGCTCTGATTGGCTGGGGGTGTGTTCTGTTTGGGTGGGGGCTTGGTTGTGCTCAGCTTAGTCTGAGTTGCAGGGGGATTTGAGCTGGTGAGCTGCGTTGTTGTTGTTTGGCTTCGTGTTTGTGGCCGTGCGAGCTCTTCATGGTGGGTGTCAGTCTGCTTCATGTATGGATTGGAGAGGTTTAAAGTGGCTAATGATGCAGCTGCAGTCTGGCTTCTGGTCCTTGGTCGTGGCTCATTATCAGTGTGGGTTTGAGTCTGCTTTCTGCGTGGATGTGTGGTGGTGACATCCTGTGTGGCTCTCGTGAGTGTGGGTCTGGTGTCATTCGTCGTGTTAGGGACCCGTTTGTCAATAAGGGCGGGTTTCCAAATGGCTGGTAGGCGGGAGGTATCGTCTCGTTTGTTCATGCTGTGTGGGCGTTTTTCTATCTCGATGGCTTCTCTGATTATTCTGTTGTTAAAGTGTTCAGTTTTGGCGATAGTTCTGGTCTTTTTAAAGTCAATATCATGTCCTGTGGCTTTAAGGTGTTGGACCAGGGAAGAAGTGGGTTCTTCTTTTCTGACTGAGTTCTTGTGTTCTTCTATGCGTGCACTTATTCGTCTGTTGGTTTGTCCGATGTATGTGGTGGGGCAGGCGGTGCATGGGATTTCATATACTCCTTGATTTTCTAACTCTATTTTGTCTTTGGGGTTCCTTAGGATGGTGGATATTTTTCGGTTTGTGCAGAATGCTGTCTTGATGTTATGTTTGTGGAGGATTTTGCTTATTCTGTCTGTGGTGCCTTTTATGTATGGGAGGAGGGCTTTGCCGTTTTCTTGTTCTGTGTCTTGGATTTTAGTGGGGGTTTCTTTTTGGATTAGGTTGGTGATCTTATTTCTTTGGAATCCATTGGATGTTACGTGGGAGAAGACCCGAATAACCAAAGACCTACATATATATATATATATATATACACACACACACACACAGACGATTCCTTTCCCCAATTTATAGTTTTGACTTTCTCTCTCTCTGCTGAAATAGAAACGAAATTATGGGTTAGGGTAAAGCTAGGCAGAAGGAGGACCCGCGAATGTAAGATTTCTGCGCTCTGAAGCAGAATAAAACCCGGGAAAGAGATGGCTCATATCAAAAGCTGAAATCTGGTTGGATTTGAAAACAGCTGGTTCACACGTGCAAGTTTGGAGGAGCTGAAGGTTTTTGCACCTGTGAATGAACAGGTTTATTTTTTATTTTTATTTTTTTTTAATTTGATTTATATGCCGCCCTTCTCTGGAGACTCAAGGCGGCTTACAATGCGTTAAGCAATAGCCTTCGTACTTTTGTATATTTTTTATACAAAGTCAGCTTATTGCCCCCACAAACTGGGTCCTCAATTTACCTACCTTAGAAAGGATGGAAGGCTGAGTCAACCTTGAGCCTGGTGAGATTTGAACTTGCAGTAATTGCAGGCAGCTGATGTTAATAACAGTGCTTTAGTCTGCAGCGCTACCAGGGCTCTTTTTTAAGGAAATAATCGAGTCGGTGTTGTATACAGTATAAGGTACAACACAAAAGAATTGACAGTCTTTAGGGAAAGGAAACTAGAGGTGGCAAAGAACACAGGAATTAGGAATTAATCCATGCTTAAAAATAGTCTTTCACTTACATTTGGAAGCAGAATTCCCACTGCTGAGCAAGACGGTCGTTAAGTGAGCCGCACCCAATTTTGCCAGGGTTAAGCGAGTCACTGCAGTTGTTCAGTGAGTCACACAGTCATTAAAAGGGAATCCTGGGTTTTTCATTTGACTTTGCTTGTCAGAAGCTAGCAGGGAAGGTCACAAATGATGATCGCAGCGCACTCTGGGATGCTGCAACCATCATAAATAAATGTAGGCTGCTCAAATTTTGATCAAGTGACCATGGGATGCTACAACAGTCATAAGTACAAGGTTGTAAGTCCCTCTTTTCGGTGCCCTTTATAACTTAAAAAGTTCACTAAACAAATGGTTAGAAGTTAAGGACTGCCTATAAGGAATCATGCAAATAAACTCAAACAAAAGTTACTAGCTTACCAATTGTTTTAAAATAATTAGATGGTTAATAAGTTCTTAGGTGCTTTACTGGTCACCATTGAAATGCAGGTAAGGAAAAAAAAAACATCTCCAAGGAATGATGCAGAGAGATCTTTTTCTCTGCATTTTTGTGTTTTGTTCCAAGATCTCTTTCCCAGCACCCATCCCCAAGGCAAGTGACCAAGAATAATAGAGATCCCTAAATCCATTTCCTCTTGGGTATCAGGAAATGTTAAATTATCAGACAAGGTTAATATTCGGAAACTCTGGAGCTGATCTACATAACCCATGAAAATCTGAAATAAAATTTTGGGGTCTTCCTGCCATGTTTTCAAGTTATCTGCTGCACCCTTGATTGATTGATTGATGATTAATTTATTGATTGCACCAGAAGGCAAGACAAGAAACAACCGATGGAAACTAATGAAGGAAACAAGCAACCTAGAACTAAGGAGAAATTTTGTAACGGTGAGAAAAATTGATCAGTGGAACTGCTTGCCTTCAGAAGTTGTGGATGCTCCATCACTGGAGGCTTTTAAGAGGAGATTGGGTAGCCATTTGTCTTGAATGGTCTCCTCCTTGAGCTGAGGGTTGGACTAGAAGACCTCCAAGGTCCCTTCCAACTCTGTTATTCATGCTATTACTACCTGGAGTTTCATCCAAACTTATCAAATTGTTCTTACCCACCTTCCAAGGCCCGAAGCTCTTTATGATTCTCCAAACCAGTCTAAAACTTAGCACCAAATTGTAATTTTGAAGGCCATCAAATGCAGAAAATTATTAAATCCATGGAGAATGATCCTGTTACCTGTATTTATTAACCAAATAGTTCTAGCCTCTATCCTTCTTTTGAACTGCAACTAGGAGGACATTTTAACCAAAGCAACATTTATATTAGGGCTGTACAAGTATTGAAGCTGCCCCTGGATTTGAGGAAGCTCTGATCCCAGTGCTACTGGAAATTAAAGCCCAAGATCAAAGCAATACTCTCTTAAGGGCCAGAACTGAGCAAATGTCACACTTTGTTCTAGATATTAAGCAGATCTCCAATTCTGATGCTACCTGGATTGAGTTTGCCCATTTAATGTTTCCATTTTAGAAGATGCAACTTGATTAAGACCACATTAAGTTACAGGTGGGCATCAGTTCATGCCAGTTGTCCTGTCCCAAGGTAGTCGAGCGTCTTTCAAGACATCTTAGCTTTTGCACCTTTGCTATTAAAGGTTCACAAGAGGGTCACAAGAGAGTGCGGTGTTTTGGTTTCAGCTTCCAAAAGGTGCTTGGGCACCCCTGGAATGCACGTAAAATCCAGGTAGAGTTTTTATCACCGGTGACCACTCTTGACTTTTTGACCACATCCTATGGCAGGAGTCTGCAACCTTGAATACTCAGAGCCATTTGGACCCATTTCCCACAGAAAAGAAAAGACCGGGAGCCACAAAAACTGGGTGGGCGTGGCCAACTCGACATGACTCACTCCCACCCAGTCACATGACACACCCCTAGCCATGCCTGCCCAAGTTTTGTGGCTCCCATGTTTTCTGAGGGAAACCGATATCTCTCTCTGTGTGTCTCTCTCTTTGTGTCTCATATCTATCTACCACCCTACCTCTCTCTCTCTCTCTCATATATCTCTCTCAGGCCAGGCGAGGAGTGACTGGAAGGGAAGGGCGAGGGGTGAGGCCAGCCAGGGGTGGGTTCAGCCGACAGGGAGCCACAGCAGGGCTCCCTGGAGCATGCGGCTCCAAAGCCGCGGGTTGCCGACACCTACCCTATGGACTTCCTACAGCCGTGATGGCGAACCTATGGCACGGGTGCCACAGGTGGCACGCGGAGCCATTTTGGTGGGCACGCAAGTATTGCCCTAGCTCAGCTCCAGCGCGCATGCACGCATCAGCCAACTGATTTTCAGGCCTTTTGGTCCCACTGGAGGTCGGGAAACTGGCTGTTTCCAGCCTCCGGAAGGCCTCTGGGGGGATGGGGAAGGCTGCTTTTGCCCTCCCCAGGCTCCTAGAAAGCCCCTGGAGCCTGGGGAGGGGGGAAAATGGGCCTGCCGGGCCCACCGTGCCATCGCGTGCCAAAAGCAGGGGAAAATGGGGGGGGTCACATGCGCATGTGCGGGAGGGCGGGGCGCATTGAATTATGGATGTGGGCACACGCACCCGCAACCCCCTCACGCTCCCCCCGCTTTTGGCACGTGATGGCAAAAAGGTTAGCCATCACTGTCCTACAGAATGTAAACAATGCATTGTCAGCATTTTCTTAAAGCAACTTTGTCTTTTCCTTTTCCTCTTTAATTGTAATGCTTCTAATGCCTTTATGTTTTTAAATTACAGGTAGTCCTTGACCTATGACCACAGTTGAGTGCAAAATTTCTCTTGCTTAGCAAGTCAGCTGTAAAGTGAATTTTGCCCCATTTTGCGACCTTTCTTGCCACTCTTGTTAAGTAAATCGCTGCAGTTGTCACGACTGTTAAGTAATTCTTAACAGTCTTTCCCATTTGTTGGTCATCATAAATATGTGTCAGTTGCCAAGCATCTGAATTTTGACCATGGGGATGCTGCAACGGTCATGAGTGTGAAAAATGGTCATGAGTCACTTTTTCCAGTGTTGTTGAAACTTTAAAGTGAACTGTCGCAAGTCAAGGACTACCTCTATTGTAAGCCAGCCAGAGTCCGTGAGAGGGATGGCATATAAATTAACAAATAAAAACAAATCTTAAAATCCTGTAACTACCATCTGCAGCTACTGACTATCCCATGGAGAGATCCAACTGCTTACAAGCATTGTAGACACATGCTGCACTTACTGTCATGCTCTTCAAAGCATCTTTTGGAGACTGAATCTCTATAAAAGAGGGAAATTGAGACACCATAGTACAAAGGACAGCAAGAATATATAAAATGTATGCAGTTGTTCCCTTGGCATCAACAGCATATAGCTGTGAGACAGACTTTGTAAGTTCCTACTTCCTGCGCTCCAGTAATTTTTTGGAAGTGGTTCTAGTGTCCAGTAAAGATTCTCTCAGGAGGAGATCATCAATATGGATCCAATCCTGAGCTCTCTGTCTTGCAATTTATAACCAGTTTCTGACCACCTTATGGTGGCTTGGCTTACGTGCCCATGCTAAGCCCCCAATGCCGGGTGTTTCGTTTTAGCTTAGCATGTGGTGCAAATCCAACTCCTGTGGCTTGTGAAGAAGGATTTGAGGCTTAATGTGCTGCGCTAGGAGTCCAGCTAATTGTAGCTTATTCAGCAGACCATGGTAAACGAGAGCTTTGCCAAATGTGTGGCCTTACTTATTTAGCAGGCAGCCCAGGCGTCTTGGAAAAAAAAAAAAAACTCGACTGGGATATATTTGCAAACCACTTCTTGGTCCCCCTCTTCAGCCAGTCTGATGTTCTCCAGATGTAAAGCTTAGTTCAGTCAATCCAACTTGAGATCCAACTGATTTGAAGAGTTACTGGGAAACAGGCAAGCTGTGAGGTGGTTATAGATCTTGTCCTTCAAATCAAATCAAATATCAGATCAAATATTTGTTCTGGTCTCTTGACTAATAAACCTTTTGGTTTGAATTGATCTTGTCATTGGGACAGGCAGACAATCAACATCTGGGCTGACAAATTCCAGGGATCGGCCGCCACTAGGCATCTATTTGGGGAATCCATTTCTTTCAATAAATGCAAAGCATTCGAGCATCTGCTTTGCTGTGTAAGAGAATATGAAAACTATGGCATTTTCTTGCAACTGGACCTAAATCAAGTCTTGATTTGGCTTTCATAAGTTTGATCCTTGCAATTCGGTATACAGTAGTACATTTACAGAGTATAACTTTCATTGGCGTTGAGTAGCTGCAACATGTTATGTCATAACATGGTTGAGTTTGGGCTTAGAATGATTTGCAAACCCTGGTGTATGCCAGGATAGGTAGTCCACATTTAGCGACCATGCTTGGGACTGGCAACTTGTTAAATGAAGCAGTCACTAAGTGGAGCACAACTATGCTTATGACCTGATTTCAATTTGCCTTTGATCTACGGACTTTTGAAGGTCGTATATTGGTTAGATTAGTTGAGAAGTCAGTTTTTTTATCACTGTTGTAACCAGTGCTGTGGAGTCGGAGTCGGAGTCGGAGTCGGAAGTAAAAAAAACTGAGGAGTCGGAGTCGAGGAATCGGAGTCAGAGGAAATTTTGGGTACCTGGAGTTGGAGTCGGAAGTAAAAAAACTGAGGAGTCGGAGTCGGAGTTGGAGTCGGAACATTTATCTCCCGACTCCACAGCCCTGGTTGTAACTGAAATGTTACTCAGTAAGGACTGCCTCTCAATCATCATGGTTTATTCACTAAACTATAGTTCAACTGAATCAGTGTGATACAGGAATCAGGTCTATTTTATTTGGGTGGCAAAGATTTCAGTGGCCGCCATGAAAGCCAGATTCTAACTCTGTTGCCATCTAGTCCTCCTCTGATTTTTGCAACATCATGGGATAGCTTTAATGCGAGTGATGCGGTATCCCAGAGGTGGATCTCCCACCTCACAATCAGGAGGCTGTGAGTTCGATCCTAGATAGAGGCAGATATTTCTCTCTCTGGGCACAATGAGAATATATCTGCTGAACAAAACTCCGCATTAGCGACAGGAATGGCATCCGGCCATTAAAACACTCTGCTAGTTCCATTCAGTTGCCCAGACTCCACCCCACAAGGGATTATGGGGTCGTTAAATGAAGATGATGGGATAGTTTTAATCTGAACCAAGTCCCAAAGATCAATAGAACTAAACTCTCAGTTAAATAGACAAATCAGTAGCCCTCCAGATTCTGTCCCAGGAGGATCTCAGCAGCCTCTCCACACGGCTGAATAGCCTTCACAAAACCAGAAATCTTCTACATGGTTTGCCACCGAAGAGAGCTAAGCACTGAGTCCACACTGCCTTCACTTCTCATGCTGTGTAATATTTCCTAGTCAAACCTCAAAGCGTACAGGTAGTCCTTGATTTAATGACCACAACTGAGCCCAAAATTTCCATTGCTAAATGAGAGAGTGGTTGTGAGTTTTGCCCCATTTCACATTTCTCGCCACAGTTGCTAAGCGAATCACTGCAGTAAGAAGTTAGTAATACGGTTGTTAAGTGAATCTGGCTTGCACATCCACGTTGCTTGCCAGGTTGCAAAAGGTGGTCATATGACCTGAGACAGTGCAACCATCATAAATATGAACCAGTTGCCAAGTATCTGTGCCATGTTGGCATAGTGATTAGAAACACAGTTTTGCAGGCTAATTCTGCCAACTGCCAGCAGTTCAATTCTCACCAGTTCAAGGTTGACTCAGTCTTCCATCCTTCCGAGGTTGGTAAAATGAGGACCCAGCTTGTTGGGGGAAATATGCTGATTCTGTAAACTGTTTAAAGACGTCTGTAAAACACTATGAAGCGGTATATAAATCTAAGTGCTATTGCTATTGCTATCTAAATTTTGATCCCATCACCATGGGGATGCTGTAACTCTCCTGTGTGAAAAAGAGTCACAAGTCACTCTTTTTCAGTGCTGTTGTAACTTTGAACGGTCACTGAATGAATGCTTGTAAATTGAGGACTACCTGTACCAGGGATGAAATCCAGCAGGTTCTGACAGGTTCTGGAGAACCGGTAGCGGAAATTTTGAGCAGTTCAAAAAACCGGTAGCAGAAATTTTGAGTAGTTTGGAGAACTGGCAAATACCACCTCTGGCTGGCCCCGGAGTGGGGTGGGAATGGAGATTTTGCAATATCTTTCCCACAGGAGTGGGGAGGGAATGGGGATTTTGCAGTATCCTGCCACGCCCACCAAGCCACGCCCACAGAACAGGTAGTAAAAAAATTTAGATTTCACCACTGACCTGTACTGCATACCATCTAATTCTAAAATGTTGGCTTAATCTGTCCTCAAACTCAGAAGGTTATTCTTTTTTTTTTAAAGAGATCTAAAGCAAGGAGTAGTAATGGGAGTAGGTAGTAGTAATGAGAAACACAGTGAAGGCAAGAGAACTATGTACATAGTATACAAGAACTCAGGCCTGAGATCTAAGAGGGAGGAAGGAAAATTAAGTACTACTCTAATAGCAAAACAAGATGGGGAGAGGGTCTTTGCAATTGAAGAGACACCCCACTGCTACCACCCTGCAGCAGCCTGCTAGAAGAAAGACCCTGTTTTGGTCACAATTTATAGCAACATCTTATCCTTTAGGACATCCCAGGCTTGAGTATATGGAATTGGCCACACCTTGGCCATGTACCAGAATAAAATTTGATTATTATTTGATAATGCCCCACCCCGCATGAAGGTGAAATTATTAATGCTGTGGGAGTTTCATCACTGGAGGCTTTCAAGAAGAGATTGGACTGCCTTTTGTCAGAAATGGTGTAGGGTCTCCTGCTTGGGTGGGGGGGTTGGACTAGATGACCTACAAGATCCCTTCCAACTCTTATTAATCTGTTAATGCTTTGCCATTTATTTTTGAGATTCAGTTGGGTTCCCTGATCTGAGTGTGATCAAAGATTCTCTATGCTGAGAAGAATGAAAGAATTCTCCTTTGGTCACCAGCCAGAAACTTCCTTCGTCTGCCACCATTTGCCTTCTTAATGAGTTATTTGTTTTCCTGACCTCCTTTCTCCTTATCTTTGAAATAAGCTCTTTAAGCTCCTAACTGCAGTAAGTAAAGAGAAGTAGAGTTCCACTACTTTGTTCAAGGTTTTCTTTTCCCCCCACAACATTTGTACAATTGTAAAATGATGTTCCCCTTTGCAGTCTAAAAAAAGAAAAAAAATGAGGGATGGGACATTGGACTTTTCTTAATTATTACCAGTTGCGCTGCTGGTCATTTTTCACTATGAAATAAGACATTTAATTGCTAGTAAATTGCTTTATGTTTCATGAGTTCTATCAGTTCTCTTCCCCTTTTCTAAGATTATTTTTCCCCTGGTTTCTTTTATGCCTTCAATTACATTGGTGTTAGTCGCGAAGTCGTGTCCAATCCATTGTGACCCCATGGACAACGTTTCTCCAGGCCTTCCTGTCCTCTACCATCCTCTGGAGTTCATTTAAGCTCAGGCCGACTGCTTCAGTAACTTCATCCAGCCACCTCGTTCTCTGTCATCTCCTTCTTCTTTTGCCCTCAATCATTCCCAGCATTAGGCTCTTCTCCAGTGAGTCCTTTCTTCTCATTAGGTGGCCAAAGGATTTGAGTTTCATCTTCAGGATCTGGCCTTCTAAAGAGCAGTCAGGGTTGATCTCCTCTAGGACTGACTGGTTTGATTGCCTTGTAGTCCAAGGGACTCGCAGGAGTCTTCTCCAGCACCATCGTTCAAATTATACTTCAATTATACTTTCAATTATACTGTCTGAAATAGAGAACATTTGGTGCTATTCAGTTAATTTAAACAATTTTGTAACCATCTCCCATATGTTTTAGCTTGTAAGTTGTACAAATGAGGTTTAAGAGGAGGACAAAAGGATCTCAAGAAGCCACAGCAAAATCCCAACTTTGTACAATTGGACATCCCAGCCATCAGGAATTCTGAAAGTTAAAGTCCACATATCTTAAAAGTTTAAAGAGTTGCCAAGTTTAAGAAACTCTATGGCCTCGATTACCAAATACTTTTCTGTTGGTTGGAAGGTGCTAAAGGGAGAGATCCGGAAAATAAAATGTTTCTAATATTGGGCCCATCCATTATTTTTAGACAATAGATCATGCAAAAATACTGTAGCTGTAAGAAGAGGAAGGTTTCCTGTCTCCTATCCACCTCTCCAAGCCAAGATATTCTCAAGATGACTGCAAATGAAGGGGTGACTTTTCTCATTTACTCTCTCTCTCTCTCTCCCCGTCTTGCCTACATACCCCCCAATGGATGCTGTTAGCTATCATGTAATGTGTATGTCATTATGAATTGTGATTTCGGTTGAGACAATTTAGGCATGCCTGCAAGATTGATTGTAAAGTCATCATGGATGCCAGTTCCTTATTTCATTTGATGTGGATTTTTCATCTTCTATAAAGTTACAGTAGGTGCTTTTATTACTTGATACTGTATGAATTTGGTAGTGTATATTTTAATAAATAAAGTTATATGGGTGTATGACTGCCATTAAGATTGATTTGATTTGAAACAAAGGCAGTCTGCTAGCCTTCTGATAAATGGACATTTTGTGGCTGGCAGCCATTTTGTCAGAGCGCTTATTTATAACATGCTTTTAAAAACCTAATGGACCTATTCTCGGTGTATAGTATTTCAAAGAAACTCTATCATAAACACCCAGTCTCATGATTACAGCTTCTTTACTAATGTCTTTAACATCTTCAGCATGTTATTTGCATCTTTTTCCTACCATCACCACACAGAGTTGATGCTATCATTCAATATTCACTCTCCATCTCCATATCTATGGAGACTTTCAATCTTCCAGTTTCATGGTTGTCCCAAAGGTGTTTTTTCCACCAAGCAACTGGACTTTCTTGGTTTTTTAAAAAAAAATTGAAAACATTTTATATCTCATCAAAGAAGCTCATCCAAGAGAATTTAAGAAACTTCTTGGATGAGAAGTGAAATGCTTTCAATGAAAAAAAAAACCACAGGAAAGTGCCTTGTGGGAAAGCACCTTTGGGATCTCAAGCTCCATAATTTTTTTTTTCAGTTGTATTTGATTCAAGTCCAATCAGTGAATATATAATCAAATTAACATCTTTTTTCCACCCTGCATGAATTGCTTCATGCTTTCTAAGACCACTGACGTCACAGAGATGAAAATGTTTATAACCATGTCCATGGAACTCTAACTAAATCAGGGGTGAAATCCAGCAGGTTCTGACAGGTTCTGGAGAACCGGTAGCGGAAATTTTGAGTAGTTCGGAGAACCGGCAAATATCACCTCTGGCTGGCCCCAGAGTGGGGTGGGAATGGAGATTTTGCAATATCCTTCTCCCAGGAGTGGGGAGGAAATGGGGATTTTGCAGAATCCTTCCCCTGCCACACCCACCAAGCCACACCCACAGAACCAGTAGTAAAATAATTTGAATTTCAGCACTGAATTAAATGATGGAATTAATCCATTGTCTGACGTGATAAAGCAAAGAAATATTGGAGTAGAATTCACATCTTAATACAGGAGATTCTCAAAGTGAATATAATGATAAAACTAGAAACTTTTCTTGTGGGTTTAATGGAAAAAGCCTTGGAAATTTTTTTTAGAACTTTGATGTTATACAGGTACATGTTGACAGCAGCAAGATTACGCACATAAATGGGTGGATACTTTGATTCCCATAATGAGCGAATGGCTGCAAAAGGTGATGGAGTTAGCAGAGATGGCTAAATTGACTGCTTTGATTAAAGGAAAAAAAACACAATTACTTTTATTTCTATGTGGAAACAGATTTTGGACTTTGTGCTTTAGGTGGAAAAAAATGAAACCTTGATTTTGGGTTTTACTGATTGGACAGATTTGTTGTTATAGAACTGGCTACTCTATATTACTATATAAAAGTAAAAAGTTGAGGTTTGATGCTATTATCTTATTCTACTACACCAAAGGGAGTCGGAAGTCAACGTCTTGCCTTTCATTTTTTCCCCTTGCCATACACCTTTCCCTTCTCCCTCCTTTATTTTCTTACTATTTTCTTTTGTATTTTTGTATTTTGTATTATAAACTAATAAAAAAGAAGTAATCCATCGTCTGAATTGGCACAGACCATTGAACCATAAATGAGCACTCAACTCCAAGTATCCAAAGATTAAGAATAGCCTGTTGCTAGCCTAGCCTAGCCTGTTGGATAGATGTATCTACTAAACCAGTGTTTCTCAACCTTGTTGGCTTGAAGATGGGTGGACTTCAACTCCCAGAATCCCCCAGCCAGCGCTGCTGGATGGGGGATTCTGGGAGTTGAAGTCCATCCATCTTCAAGCTACCAAGGTTGAGAAACACTGTACTAAGCCCTTTTAACAACCCTGATTAGCACTTGGCTCAAACACAGTCATTGAGACAATCAATTTGAGACAATAAGAGCCTTAGACTAAAGCACTGTTAAGTAACACCAGCTGCCTGCAATTACTGCAAGTTCAAATCTCACCAGGCTCAAGGTTGACTCAGCCTTCCATCCTTTCGAGGTAGGTAAAATGAAGACCCGGTTCGTGGGGGCAATAAACTGACTTTGTATAAAAAAGAACACCACTTTTGGGGGGGGGGGGTGAAAGCCCTACTAAGCAGGTATATTCAAAAGTATGAAGGCTATTGTTTAACGCATTGTAAGCCGCCCTCCAGAAAAGGGCGGCATATAAATCGAACCAATAAATAAATATATAAATAAATAAACTTGGAATAAAAGCAAGAATCAGTTCTTAAATTCCAATAAAGGTAATCCTCGGTTCACAACCCTTCGTTTAGTGCCTGTTTGAAGTTACAGTGGGACTGGAAAAAGTTGAGTTATAACCAGTCCTTGCTCTTACAACCATTGCAGCATCCCCCAAGGTCATGTGGTCAAAATTCTGGCCCTTGACAACCGGCAAGTATTCACAATGGTTGCAGCATCTCGGGGTCATGTGACCACCATGTGAGACCTCCCCCGCCAGCTTCTGAAAAGCAAAGTCAATGGGGGAAGTGGATTTGTTAAATGACTACATGATCCCTTAACTTCAGTGATTCACTTAACAATCATGGCCAAAGGTTGTAGCTGGGCACAACTCACTTGAGAACCACCTTCCTAAGCAATAGAAATTCTGGTCCCAATTGTGATTATAGGTCAAGAACCACCTGAATGAGCAGCAAACTATATTTGTCAAAAATATTCATTTCACTAGGCATCTCCCCACCTTTCCTGGTGTTGATCACACCCAACACGGGACCACCTGCTGCCGCAAACGGCCTCCCACCGGCCGGTACGCTCTCATAGAGAGGGACTCCTCCGGGTGCCGTCGGCCAAACAATGTCAGCTGGCGGCCCCCAGGGGAAGAGCCTTCTCTGTGTGGGCACCTAATATCTGGAACGAGCTCCCCCCGGAGATACGGAGGATCCTGGATCTACGCACCTTCTGCCGTGCTCTCAAGACCTTTTTATTTCACCAAGCTGGTCTGGCCTAACCTTTCCCATTCTTTTTAATGTAAATTTTAATGTAAATTTTAATTTGTTCTTAACCTGGGGTTTTAAATTTGTCTTGGGCTAAATTGATTTAATTCGATTTTATTTCTGTTCTTAATTTTTGGATTGTACATGTTGTATTTTGTGCCTGTTCACTGCCCTGAGTCCTTCGGGAGTAGGGCGGTATACAAATTAAATAATAATAATAATAATAATAATAATAATTATAATTATTATTATTATTATTACACTTTCAACACATTTCTTTCAACTCTTCACAATGTGTTATGAATGGGAAACAGGACACCGATATACAGAACCATATCTCTTATTCCCATCTAATACTTCATAACCAGGATAAAAATTTGGGGTGGGGGTGGGAGGCAATAATTAGAGAAGATGATTCTGCCAAGTAGAACTAATGGGTGGAGAGGATTCCTTGTTAATCCATCTTGGTTTGCAAATGCATGCATATCCCTCTATTTCACACTGCACTTTTAAGAACTGGAAGAGCTCTATCAGATGATTCCATCCAATGTATTGTGGATAGAGATATACTTATTCATTCAGTGATTTATTGCCCTATGGTTTCAAAGTGTTTGCATCACATAAAGCAGCTGACAGGGACTAAATCACAACTTAAGATGTTCAGCTGCCAGGAACTCCTTGGCTGTGGCCTCAGAGCTGAATTGCTCTTTTTAATATGTCAGAAGAGGAAAAGTATTAAATGCAAAGGCAGCAAACATATGAAATGCATAATTTATGTTTTACACTCATCCTACATTCACAACTGCATCGATAGTGTATGATTTTAACAGATAATAAAAGTTTGGCAATTAAATAGGAAATACAGCATACAAAGTCACAAGATGGCAGAGCAAATGCCTCAGAGGTGGGTTTCAGCAGGTTCTGACCAGTTCTGGAGAACTGGTAGCAGAAATTTTGAGTACTTCGGAGAACCAATAGTAAAAATTCTGACAGGCCCCACCACCATCTATTCTCTGACTCCCAGCTGATCGGGAGGAAATGGGGATTTTGCAATATCCTTCCTCTGGAGTGGGGAGGGAATGGAGATTTTGCAGTATCCTTCCCGTGCCATGCCCACCAAGCCACGCCCACCAAGCCACGCCCATCAAGCCATGCCATGCCCACCAAGCCACACCCACAGAACCGGTAGTAAAAAAAAATGGAAACCCACCACTGAAATGCCTGGTAGCATTTTGCAAAGCAGTTGAAAATGTGCAAGAAAAATAGAACTTGAAGTGCACAGAGAAAACAGTAGGGGTCAAGAAAGTTGATGCAAGTTGGCCCCTTCCACACACTTTCTATTCCTTTCCTGACAACCTGTGAACCCATTCTGGGACCTTCCCTGAAATTCATAGGAAGGAAGGGTACACACTAGAAAAGATGACCTCTTGGTTGTCTTCAATCCTTTCCAGCATTAAAGGTAATTGAAGATTGGGTTCAATCTTTGAAATTGTACAAAGAAACTGTCTATCACTCTACCTTTTGCAAAATCTTCTGGGACAAGAACTCTTTCCTGCTATTCTAGATCGACTGAAAGTTCTAGAGAGATAGCCTGCATACATCACTTTGAAGCAATCCTGCTTAGGTAGAATTACAGATAGTCCTTAACTTACAACCACAACTGAGACTTGAGCTACTGTCAGTAAGCAGTGTGGTTATTAAATGAGCTGTGTCTGATTTCATGACTTCTTATGTTGAGGTCGTTAAGCAAATCTGGCCTCCTCCATTGACTTTGCTAATTGGAATGCCTTTGCTGGAAGGTTGTGATTGCCTGATCCCAGGATGCGGCATCTGTCATAAATACAAACTGGTTACCAAGCACTTGAATTTTGATCACTTTGACCATGGAGATGCTGAAACAGTCACAAGTGCAAAGACCAAACTTATGTCACATTTTTCAGTGCCATTGTAATTACAGTAATGGCCAAAATTGTGGAAACCTGTTGGGAAAAGTGTATTTTCTAAAACTAACTAATAACAGTGCTTTTTTT
The DNA here is from genome assembly GCA_022577455.1 of Arizona elegans. Taxonomy (NCBI): domain Eukaryota; kingdom Metazoa; phylum Chordata; class Lepidosauria; order Squamata; family Colubridae; genus Arizona; species Arizona elegans. The sequence continues at coordinate 3,325,450 of JAKOOJ010000013.1, read as the reverse complement.
TTGGAGTAGTACCTTCAATGGAAAGATAATTTAATCAAGAATGTAATGCAATAACCCTTATGAAGGATTTGCTATTAGAATAGCAGTTACAGTATAAAGAAGAAAAGTGAAACATGTAGAAAAAATGAGATATACAAAAATGACAGAAAAAACGAGATATGCAAAAATTATCACCATGTCAGTTAATACTTAGTAGGGTAACCTTTAGCATGAATTGCGGCCTTACAATGTCTTCCCATGGAGCGAACCAAGTCTTTTAGTTCTGCAGCTGTTATAATGTGAAACCAAGATGGAATGATTGCTTCTATTAACTGGGTTTTATTGCTGGGTTGCTTCTGACTAACAAGTTTCTTTAGTCGGATCCATAGATTTTCAATTGGATGAAGGTCTGGACTATTCCCAGGCCATTCCAGCAGTGGAATAGGATTATCTTGAAACTCCAAAAAGAAAGTGGTGTTATTAGCCATCAAACCTCAAAAATACACTTTTCCCAAAAGGTTCCCACAATTTTGGCCACTAATGTATGAATGGTTATAGGTCAAGCACTACCTTTAAACCATGTGTCATTATGGTTGTATATATTTTGATCTTGTATTTTATATTTTACATTTTATGTCATATAGCATACCTTATTTTAATTTTAATTGTGATACTTCTGACACAAATAAATAAACAAACCTCATGGCGGGGTTGGGTTTTCTGAGAAAAAAAAAGGTGGGGAGGAATTTGCCCATGGTAGTTATCTGGTCATCAAGATGCATAGCCAAATCCAGAGTAACCCCAAATTCTGAAGCCAGTTCTTCAAAGAGAGGGCTACTTATTAAAATCAAATAGCAGAGTTTGTTCGTTTCCTTACCAGAAGTAAATGCAAGGTGGCGCATTGGTTAGAATGCAGTACTGCAGGCTATTTCTGCTGACTGCCTGCAATTTGGCAGTTCGAATCTCACCAGGCTCAAGGTTGACTCAGCCTTTCATCCTTCCAAGGTCGGTAAAATGAGGACCCAGATTGTTGGGGGCAATATTTTGATTCTGTAAATCGCTTAGAGAGGGCTGTAAAACACTGTGAAGCAGTATATAAGTCTAAGTGCTATTGCTATCTTGTCTGGATTGAATTTCATTTGATTAATCTTCATTTGGGCCATCTCCCAACTACAGAATTGCTTTGCCAAAGACAAGTAATCAAGAGAAATAGAGATGTATAATAACTACATACAGCTCTCCTGCATACTATTTTGAAAACAATTCCCGGAAATGATAAGACCAGTCATAACATGACATGGCGTTCCCATGTAACACCCCTCCTGCGCGAGCTGCACTGGCTCCCGGTGGTCTTCCGGGTGCGCTTCAAGGTTTTGGTTACCACCTTTAAAGCGCTCCATGGCTCAGGACCTGGGTACTTGCAGGACCACCTATTACCACCAATAGCCTCCCACCAGCCGGTACGCTCCCATAGAGAGGGGCTCCTCCGGGTGCCGTTGGCCAAACAATGCCAACTGGCGGCCCCCAGGGAGAGAGCCTTCTCTGTGGGGGCACCTACTATCTGGAACGAGCTCCCCCCGGAGATACGGAGGATCCCGGATCTGTGTACCTTCCGCCGTGCTCTAAAGACCTTATTATTTCACCAGGCGGGCCTGGCCTAATTTTCTCCCTCTTTTATAAAAGATTTTTAATTTTTTAATATCTTTTAGTATTTTATATATTCAAATTTTAAAATTGGTTTTAAATTGATTGGGGTTTTAATTTGTCTGGGCCAATACTATTTAATTTGATTTTAATTCTACTTTTAAATTTTGTATGTATGTATCTTATTGTTTGGCTGTGCACCACCCTGAGTCCTTCGGGAGTAGGGTGGTATAGAAATCAAATCAAATCAAATCAAATCAAATCAAATCAAATCAATCAATAAATAAAATAAAATAAAAATCTTAACTCAACCAGATGATCACGAGGCATATTATTTCTAAAAATATGAAAAACCCAACAGGATCCATAGAAATGTAATTGTTTTGATCTGAGATAATCTCCTCAAACATTGCGGGAGTCTAGGTAACCCATTTGTCCAAGAATCTAGTGATGCATTATTGTAAAAAGCTCATTCATACATGGAAGATTTTCCTTGATGTGAAAAAGCATTACTATGTAAACATGCACGCATAAAGATTAGCACAAATCACAACTGGACCTCTGTTTGAAATCCAGAATCCCAAATCTCATGTACCCCCAATGGCTGCTCAGAAGCAATCAGAACACATGGACCTGAATTTCCTCATCTTCAATAAAGATGCTGGACCTTTTGTTATTGATACTACATGCTACTGCATCATTCCATATTTTCTAAACATTTTGTAGGCAGATCAATGACTACAGATGCTCATTCTCATCCTTTTAAAATGTTTTCCTTTGAAATCTCCATTTCTGTGTTCATTATTAACATATCCCAGAAAGTACACATAGACGTACAATATAGTATGGTGAATAAAAAAGAGAGCATTTAGACATGTCGATTAACCATTTAAAAGAACAGCTATAACTATAAAGTTCAGGACCTAAAATTATACCACATGTGAATCAGGCTTTTATTGCAGCAAGAATTTTAATTTGAAAAAGAAGATTTCTGAGGTAGATTTAGGGCTCGGTATATATTGGTTGTGGTGCCTTAAAGGAGACATAGTTTAAATAAGATCTGCTTTGACAGCTAAATCTGGATCCAAATATTTGTAAAACTGCAAAACATTCACATTATATGTTTCTAGGATGTTAAAATTGAGTATAATACATAATCAATTTAACATTTACTCTTTATTATAGTGTTTTCTACAACCCATAAATTTAAATTATTGTCTTCCCAAAAAAATAAAGCCTTGCTAATGAACATTGAATATAATTTTATTAAGAAATTTTATTACAGAAAATTCAATATATTATATTGCATATAATAACTGCGGCCAGAATCACCTATGCACAAAAAACGTTAGCACTTCCTCCGATAGAATGGTGATAAAAAAGGTGCTAGAATGTGTGGAAATGAACAGGCTAACAATGGAAATAAAAGAAAGAGGAGAAATGGAATATTATTTGATTAGGGACAAATGGTATAACTGGTTAGAGAATAGAAGTAAAAATTAAGAACATAAAGATAATTTAAGAGGTATTTTTTTAATTTGATTTATATGCCGCCTTCTCCGGAGACTCAGGGCGTCTTACAATGCGCTAAGCAATTTTAAAGTTAAAAGGTAATATATATTAATATATAAATATATATTTATATATATTTATATATAATTTAATATATAAATTTATATTAATATATAAAACACATATGTATATAAATGGAAAGGAAGAATAATGAAAATAACTGATATGTACTTATGAGTGATACTGGTACTGGAGCGCTGTAAAGATTGAAAATGTCATATAAAATGAAGAAAACTTCAATAAATTTTTTTTAAAAAAAATTATTACAATAGTATAAACAAACTAAAAGGAAAAAGAGTAAAAAAGAGTAAAAAGTGCAGAAAAAAGAAAAAATATAATAAAAAAAACTTTCAATCTTCATCACAACAAATATAAACAAATTTAATAACACTTTAATTTAATAACCCTTAACCTTTAAGGTTTCAAACATCTCTCTTCATTCCATAATTCCATTCTCTATCTGTGAGTTAATCCATAAAACACCAGCCTTTCGATTCAGGTATGAACAAAAAAAGAAAAAAAAATCCATGAAATGTCTTATTTTAACTTTTATCAAATAAAACAACTTCATATTCCTTCCTTTACCGCTAGCAGTCTTAATCTTCGATGCAATCAAATATTGTTGAATTTGATTTCAATTCTTTATCCCTACACACAGATTTCTTCAAGGCTTTAACTAATCTCTTGTGTACTGTAGATCCAGTAAAAAAAATTCCCAGTTCATTTTCTTGGTTTATCATTTTTATTTTCCTTTCAATTTTTAAAACTTCAGCTGGTTTCTTTTGTATATCCAGCAAAGGATTCTTTTCCAAATCATTCTAATGGCCTGTCATTTGTAGTTCCACTTTTCAGTACTTTGTCCTGTCAGATGAAATTTGCTCTACATTTATCATATATCTTTGGACATTGTCTAGCCATAGAAGCAGACATTGTATCTGACTTTGTTGTTATTGTAGTTACTAATTTACGGTTCCATTCTTCAAAGATCTCTTTAATTCTTCCAATATTATAATATTTTGTGTCATTTTCTAAGTCCCAGTATTAATTGACATCAAGAACAAGCTTGTATTTTGTTTTTCATCTGGTTAGAATCTTTACTTCCCTCTGTTATCCAGTTTCTACAATCATCACTTATCTTTGGTTTGATTTACAATATCCAAAATATCCAAATTAAGTCTGTTCCCCATAAGAAACTATTTATTTTTTATATTTAATTCCAAAATCTTATAATAAAAGTCAATTTTCCAAATTTATCTGGAACTTTAATCTGTTCATAACGTTCTTAGATCAAAATCTTATTTAGCCTTTTGCTGTTTATTTGAAATTTATTAAGTGCTTAGGCATATAATTAATTTTTCTTTCATTCAGAGTTGAAGGTAAAGTTGATATAGACCTTGAATTTGTAATTCTGAAGGCCTCTAATAACTTAAAATAGTTACTAGGCAGTGATTAGAAAATGAGGTTAGCGAAGCCAGTGTCCTTCGAAAAGTGCTGCCAGTTGCATGCAAGATGGTGATTCCCATCTTCTGGTGCTTAAACCCTCAGAAGTCCACTGTCTTGCAATCCGCTCACAAGAAATAGCCATCTGGAGCACACATGGGTGACTTCCCATCTTGTCCTTATCCAGAGAGGTTCCAAGAACTTGTCTACTCACCAATTCCTTGGTTTTTGCCTTGGTCATTGGCTTTACAGAGATGTCTTCAGTTCACCATACCTCCCCGAAAAGTCCAAAACTTTGCTAATGAATTGTCAGACTCCAAAATTCAACAAAAAGTCATGTGTTGATTCCTCCAGGCAGATTTATTTTTGTTCCTCACTCATAGACAGAATCTTGCCAGACAAAAGCAGACTGCTAGCCCCGTAAAGCATACATTCTGGCAACTATTACAGAGTTGCTGTATTCACCCTCTTTTTCGCACACAAACAAGAGTTGCCTCTTGCTCCTCTGCAATGTACTCTTTTCCTGCTAGGAATCTGGACTATCATGAGCTCTAAACTTTGATTTGTGGCCAAAGACGTCACCTGGGCCCAATCTCTTATGACTTATTCCATAAATCCTAATTAAGGAAACTGGCTTATTTCAAAGTGTGAAGCCAGTCACTGAATCCAGGAGCAGCACCACAAAAGGGCTGGAGCTACAATCACACAGTTGCAATTATCAACCTGATATTTAAAAAACAAACAAATTCATCTTCCCCCATTCTTCTTATCATTTAAATGTAATATATCTAAATCCAGATTTTAAAGTAGGGGGCATAAATTTGTAACCAAGAGAATGGACAGAAATCCTGGAAGTCAAAGTTTAACATCTGGAGAGTCCAAGTTCGCTTTAATAATGAACTGCTTGCAGCAGATTTTATTGTTTATATTTTTGTAGGGCACCTGTAAGCTTTATGCATATGAACAAGAGTGCCAATTATACGGACCTTTAAGTGCAATGCAGCAGACAGCTGCAATTTTTATATGAGAGGAAAGATTCAGAGCAAGGCTTAGGAGCAAGTGCAGCTACGCGGTTGCCAGAGGAAGTACAAAATAGTTGAAGTTCCTTAGCTAAATATTATTCCAGTATAAATAAGTAATCATTTCAACCCAGACACGGTTCAAGAGTTCATATGATTGCTGGTAAGACAAGGCTTCAGACTGGATGCAACCACTTTGAAGACTATCAAGAACACTCATGAATAGAGCATCTCCATCCATCGCATGTAGAAAATCTCGGGTTCAATCCACTGGGGATTGGGGGTGGATTTAATTGTCAGAAATTCTGGGAAGGTGCATTAATTCATCACAACAATAGCCATAGAGAAACAATGATCCAACTCAGCAACCAGATTCTTATGCTACAAAGTTCCATTATCATTGACCTATAGGCTTTGTTAGCATAAACTCAGTGGTAAGTCTGGACTACAGTATACGGTTGTGGCCAAAGCCCAAGTAGTGAGTACCAAACACAATTCAGTTCTCAGTCCAACTTATTTTATTAAAACAGCTGAGAATTAATTCATTTTCATTCATTCATTTATTAGATTTGTATACCGCCCTACTCCCGAAGGACTCAGGGCGGTGAACAGGCACAGAATAAAACACATAAATACAAAAGTTAAAAAACATAATTAAAACCAAATTAAATAATTTCGCCCAAGACAATTAAAATTCCCAATAATTTAAAAACAAATTAAAATTTCAGTTTAAAAAATTTAAAAGAAAGGGGAGAAAATTAGGCCAGGCTGGCCTGCTGGAATAGGAGGATCTTAAGAGCACCGTGGAAAGTGCGCAGATCTGGGATCCTCCGTATCTCCGGGGGGAGCTCGTTCCAGATAGTGGGTGCCCCCACAGAGAAGGCCCTCCCCCTGGGGGCCACCAGTCGATATTGTTTGGCTGACAGCACCTGGAGGAGCCCCTCTCTATGAGAGCGTACCGGCTGGTAGGAGGCTGTTTGTGGTAGTAGGCGGTCCTGTAAATAACCAGGTCCTAAGCCATGGAGCGCTCTAAAGATGGTAACCAAAACCTTGAAGCGCACCCGGAAGACCACCGGGAGCCAGTGCAGCTCGCGCAGGAGAGGTGTCACTGGAGCACCATGTTGCTCCCATAACCATGCACGTGGCCGCACTCTGCGCCAGTTGGAGTCTCTGGGTGCTCCTCAAGGGGAGCCCCATGTAGAGAGCATTACAATAATCCAGGCGGGAGGTGACGAGGGCATGAGTGACTGTGTGTAGGGTGTTCCGATCCAGAAAGGGACGCAACTGGCGAATCAGGCGAACCTGATGAAAGACCCTCCCAGTCATGGCTGTCAAGTGCTCTTCTAAAGACAGCCGTGAATCCAGGAGGACGTCCAAGTTGTGAGCCCTCTCCGTGGGGGTCAGCGATTCGCCCCCAATAGTCAGCGATGGCGTCAACTGACTATATCGGGACGTTGGAAACCACAGCCACTCGGTCTTGGATGGGTTGAGCCTGAGCCTGTTCCTCCCCATCTAGATCCGCATGGCCTCCAGACACCGGGACATCACTTCAAGGGCATCGTTGGGGTGGTCTCATCTTAGTCCAAAACAAATTCTTCATAACCAGTCTGTTATTATCACCAAACTTTTATGTCTTTGGCAACCAGCCAAAGGCTTTTCTTGGGAAAAACCCCACAAAGTTCAAGAGACACTGACAAGAAGCACGGGAATCAACGTTGCTTTTCTACAAAGAACCCAACGGCTCATTGCTGCTCTTTTAAGCCTTCTGGGAGTGACCAATCATCTTCTGGTCTTACTCCTGAGTTGTCCTTTTTTCTTCAGCTGCTCTTGTCTTCTGGCAGCTCATCGCATGCGTGCACTAGGAACAGGCTCCTCCTGTTCCTCTGCCTCTCTGCTGTCCGCCTCTGGAGGCTCCGGAGTCCGTGCATCGCTCCCAGATGGCCTTGGCCCCATCTCTGCCTCCGATGCAGAGCCCTCGTCCAGGCCTTCCCTTGACTCCAGGACTGGCCCATTGTCCTCCCCAGCCTCATCACTGTCTGACTCCGCTGCCAGGTCCACAGGCTGCTGGCGGACCACAACATATACAATAAATTGGTTTGCATAACATCAGGCTTTCAGGAATATCGACCCTGGACCTCTCTGTGTCTTTTGACAGAGCTAGGAAACTCTATGACAAAGGTACATGCATGATTCTTATTCTAGTAACATTTCCCCCAAAAGACAAAGTTAGATGTGGCATCACCAAACAATAAGCAAGTGGATACCTAGTTTATTTTGGTTTTAAGCATACACTTGTGGGAGACTTCACTTTGGAGACATCATCAAAACTGTGTGTTCAAATCCATCTATAGGTTCGATGGACCTTTGCACTTTTATTGAATTATCAGATTGAATCAGTTCAATCTGCAAAGTTTAATAAATCTTTTGAAATGCTTCACAAATTCATGTCAGCTGTTGGCTAATTTGCATAGTGTGCACTCCTTAGCTACCCATCCTCTACAGTTTCTAACAGGTCCAGTAAAACTATACCTCCTTCCCTCCTTCCTCTTCCTCTTTTGCACTAGAAGGAATGTTCTGATTTATAATAGAAGTTTAATCCAGGTTTGTACTTCAGCAGGATGGGAAAAGGGTAAAGATCTCCATTGATGTGAGGTAGGAGACCCATGCTTGTATTTTAAAAATAATTCACACAATTGCTAATTACATGAATACAGTCTACTTAGATTAACTCTCATACATACACTTTTTGATGTATACTTGAGAAAATAATGTGTACACGATTACTTTAAGGCAGGGGTATCAAACTCGATTTCATTGAGGGTGGCATCAGGGTTATGTTTGACCTGGGGGCGCGTGGTCAGGATGGGCATGGCCAGCTCGACGTCACTCATGTCAGGGGCACCTGTGGTGGCACAAGCGCTCTGCCAGCAAAAACAAAGCTCGGGAGGGCTGCACAGAGCTGTTTTTGCTGGCAGAGACACCGCGGACTGGTCCTTCGCTATTTCCAGGGCAGCCCCGCGGGCCAGATCTAAGCACACCTGCTTTAAGGCACTGTTTCTCAACACTGAAAACACTAGGGAAATTCTGGGAGCTGATTTTCCCAGCATACCTAGAGCTGCCAAGGTTGAGAAACACAGCTTTAAGGAGTCTACTTGTTAAAGTCATCACAGCTCTTAAAGCAGCTATGTCTTGTAGAGATGACTAGAAAAATCTGAATTATTTTAGAAGCAAGCATAGCTTTTTCCCAAAAATACCATTGGATCCTAACATTGTTTGCCCATCAGATGTATCCAGGAAGTCCATGCATCAAAGAGAAGAAAGCGGATACTATCCTTTTAACATCTGCCTCTCCCAGCAATTGCAGTATAGAAGTATGTGTACTTGTAAAATGAATGTTTTCATCTCTATGACAAATAATTAGATTTCTCCCGAAAAACAGTGATTCAGGAGGCTTCCTGAGCTCATGGAATATTACTAGTCAACTTCTTGGGAATTGAGTAGCTTTCTTAATTTGAATCACAAAAGGTGAGCCAGAGATGCAAAATTGGCAGACACCATTTTTTTTTCTTGGTTTTTTTCCAGACCAGAACAAATACTAGAGCGATATGTGATATGGAAAACACTTCATTGCAGTCCAAGTCTAGAAGCCCTAGAATTGAATTTCTGTCAGATCTCCCCATTCTCGGTATATGCATTATCCATGTGAACCTTGAACAGGAACAAGCTGAAGGTGTAGATGCAACTTTTGTTTGTCAATTCGTACTGTACATCCTGTCGATTTCATTTGATGATGATGATTTTTTTTTTTAAGTTCTCTTGGCAAGTAAAGCATAAAAGTTCTCCTCCTTTTTCTCTCTTCCTCAAGGCCAGACTATGAACAATATTGATGCCTTGCATGGAAGAGTGAATGCAGAATAATTATAGCTGGCCGAGTTATTTTGCATAAGAAACTTCCTTTTCCTGGGAGTAAATATACAATAAAGCACATGACTCACAATCTACTGCCCCATCAATGACAGACAGAACCAGCTTTCTGAGATAACCACTTCCCTCTGCCTAATGGTAGGGCTGGAGGGAGAATTGCTTGGTCATTGTGCAATGAATGCAGGTTGCCATCTGAGCAACATTATTCATAGATCAGTACAGTGAACCCTTTACAGAAAAGATACCAAGTTTTGCTGGAAAATGTTTTATATCAATTTCTATGGTTTGTATGAATTGAAGCTGTCACGGTATCTTTCCCTTTAAGAAGATGGAACACCTCTATCTAGTCATCTCATTTCTGGGACTTGCTAATGTGCAAAACTTTAGCATCCATAGCTTCTTTAATTGAGCCATTGGGCTATCATAATATAAATTCAAAACACCACAGAAGTCGATGGGTCCATTTTTAACATCTTTTAAAATGAGTCATAGGTTGTGCAAAAGAAAAATTGGGTGTTTATGAGAAAAGCAAAACCAACAAAGCTCATCTTTTGTATATATCAAAAGTCCTCGATTAAGGAATTTACAGATTAGCATGTGAAAGTCCTATTTGAAACTCTGAAACCATGTGTTGCCATGACTCTGTTAAGTCAATAATGAGTACAAAGAAATTTCACACTTCTGGGTATTATAGACCTGTTAGGTCTGCTATGTGAATATAGCCAGCCTGTGTCTGTTATTTGGTTTCAGCAGCAGATGGCAGTATCCAGGTCACCTTAACTGGTCTGAAACAAATGATGAGCAGGAGAACATGGATCTTCTAGTTCTTGGACAAGAAGCCATCAGGAAACCTAAATCTTGTAAATTAGCCTGAGAAGCCAACAAGACTCTTGAAGAAGGCAATGGGAAGCCATTTCCACATTGTAACTAAGAACATAATATGGATATCTTTATCCATCTCAAGGACTTTTAAAATATATCTAATGTGCCTGAAGATGCCCAGTGTTGAGGTAAGCACTGGTGTATTGAGGAAACATTTTTCCCGACATATGAAATGTGAGATTAAGTCATCACCTATAAAAATATCTCTTGAAAGATCTGCTGCACACACACATACCCCATTCTAATGCACATCATTTCTGGACCAAGCCATTTGCAGGATTTTTCATAGTGGCATCTGGCAGCATCTCTTCCCCCAAGTTAAAGAATATTTGGGTTATTGATCTCCTACTGCAGTTGTCATCATGACCTGAGCAAATTTCTTACCCATTTGCAAAATATACACTATTTTGCTATTTGGGCATGGTAGTTCCTTCATGTCTTTAGGCCAGCGTTTATCAGGTTGGACATCCTTATTGTTTTGGACTACAAATCCCATCAACTCAGTGAATTCAAGACACACATGTAACTGGGAGAAACGTACAATCTATTCTGTGCATTTCCAGAACCCAAAACCAGACTTCAGTGAGCTACAAACCTGGCTGGACAGACCACCATTGGCTCCAAGTTAGAAAGATCTTCTACAGGACTCCTCCAAGGGAAGGTTGGGCAAAATGCACAATAAATAGTGTCTCCTATTTGTTACCAGTGATTAGATAAGCATGGTCCTTTAGGGTTCAGAACTTTTTATAGTTCTCTCCTAAAGGGACTGATAGCAGAAAGGAGTCCCGGGGTCTTAGAAGGCAGAGGTCCAAAGCAACCTTCCATCATGTGAGTGATGGCTTGATTTGACCCTGTCATTATTTCTCTTTGGTTTACCATTCAGCATCTTTGTCTAGCAATTGCTTACTACAGCTCTGGACCCTGCATCAGGTGGGTGGGGCTTTCTTCTAGCTCAGCTTGCAGCTCAGAGCTCCGATCTCCCCTTAGCAAGAAAGAAAGAGTGGGGGGTGTGTGGGGGGGAGAGAAAGGCAGCGCTGGGTCTGTTGGTTTTTCCGCCTGTCTCCCAAAGACGCCCCCTCGGTGACCGCCTTTGAAACCTGCCCGGTTTACCCACCTTCCCGGCCTCCGACTCACCTTGTCGTTGAGGTTCTGCAAAGCCTCCTTGCCGGCGGTTCTCCGGATCTCCACCTTCCTACCTTGTTGCCACGAGGAGACGGAGGGAGCGTCGGGTCCAAGGTGAGCCACGTCCCGCTGCTTGGCCACGATCTTGCCGGTGGGAGAGCCGCGTCCGCTGGAGAGGGAGTCGAAATCGATGGTCTTGTTCTCCAAGGAGCCTTCCACCGGACAGAACATGCCACAAAATTTCTGCCGGGGTTTGGGGCTGCCAGAGCCCAGGTTTTTGAAGAAGGCTGGGACTTCCTCCTCCTCCTCGCCGCCGCCGGCCTTGGCCGCTTGCTTCTTCTCGGCCATGGCTCGCTCCGGGGCACGTCTGGCCTCGCCCGGTTCGCTTTAATCCTCTGGAGGAGACAGAAAGCGGCGGAGAACAGGCCAGCCGGCAGCCTCGAGGCGCGGAGTCTCCGGCCCTGGCTAGAAGCGGGGATAGGCAGAAGGGAGCAGCCTTTTGTATCACCTCTCCCCCGCCTTCGTAGATCCCAGGCAGGGTAGGTTGGAAGGGGAGCCCCGCAGGCTGGAGCGCCGGGAAAAGGCGTGGAGGGGCGGGCGAAGATGGTCGGTTGCAAGCGCAGCCGGCGGGAGGGCTGGGTTCAAGTTCCCAGCAGCCAGATGAGGAGGAAGGGGCGGGGGTGTGTGGGAGCGGGCAGGAAAGGAGCGGAGGGCGAGGGAGGGAAAAGGGGTGAGAAAGCCCCACTCACTCTGCAGCAGAAATTAAGGATTGATCCGGAAATGAGGTGACAATCGGAATTGGCGAATTGGGCTGGACCAGCTGCTTCGGAGGGGAAGCCCCGGCGCGCTGCAGCTCCTACAAGTGGTAGGGAAGAGGAGGGGTGTGTGTGTGTGTGTGTGGAGGTGCCGCAGAAGCTGATGCACCCCCTTTTCTGGAAGGCAGAAGGCTTCCTTAATTCAGCCACACCCAACTCAGGGAAAAGCGGGCGTGGGAATCCTCGGAGCCCACGCCCCTCTGCCTCTTTTCGCAGACTGTCTTTTTTTTTTTTTTTTCCAGGAACCGGTGAAAGAGAGACCCGATTTGGGCACAGGGACCGGTGCGGGAGAGAGGGGTGGAACTGCCGGGTCAAAAAAAAAGATGGGGTGCCACTGCAGTGGCTTAAAATATTCCTCCCCACCCCACCCCACCCCTTGTTGCTGGCCGTGAGAAGAAAAACCACTGACAAAGCAAGGGAAGAGAATTTCTTGGCGGGGGCGGTGTGGAGGGGAGAGTCAATTTTCAGAACACAAAGATTTGACCTTGACAAGGCTGGCAAGTGGATCTCTTTTGTGTCGCTAGATAAATCAGCTGCTGGAAGGTACATTGAACGTGCATGTTTTCCTATGGTCTTGATCTACGGTATATTATTCACTCCTGCCTTCCCGCAACCAGGTGCCCTTTAGATCGGTTGGAAGGGACTCCTACTCTTTCACCACCCAACACGACCCATCAAACTTGCCTGAAAACTCCAGGTCAAGGAAGACAATTTTATTTTTTTAGACAGCTCCTTAAAGTCTTAGGGATGTATTATTTCCAACCCGGTTGCTACCTAAAACCCTTCACCCCTAAATGCAGTATTGCTGATGTGCAAAGTACATGTTCTGTAGTACTGAATTTTATTTTAACAGTGGAATTAACGGCCAACACTAGGATTTCAAAATCAGGTTCTCTCTTTCTCTCTCTCCCCTTCCCTCTATCTTGTAGTCTTTCCCCTCCCCTTTTACTTTAATCTTCCTTGAGGAGGAACGCTGCAGAACTCAAAAGCTTGAACGGGAGTTTGTGACATCTGAACAGATCGAAGAAAAGGATTGCCCTAAAACAGAATTTTAATCCCTTCTTCTATAGGCAGAATAGGGCTGCGTTTCCATATTGTGGACTGGGAATAAAATTGCCCTGCACTCATTTGTGAAAAGAGCCTTATTCAAACGTTGCCTAAACACCATAGCTATTGGTGGACAAGTCTACCCTCGTCAAGTTGAACGAGAGAACTGTTCCTATTTGGGCCGTCACTGTCGCTGTCCCTTCAGCACCACGTGGAAAAGGAAAACGCTTCTTTCGGAAGTGAGCACTGAAAGATTTTTTTAAAAAAATGTATCCCACCTTTATTACTTTTATAAGTTAACTCAAGGCGGTCAACACACCCAACACACCTTCCTCCTCCTGTTTTCCCCACAACAGCCAATTATAAGGTGAGTTGGGTGAGAGACAGTACCATAGTCAACCAACTGGCTTTCATAACTAAGGTAGGAATAGAACTCTTGGTCTCCCCATTTTCTAGCCTGGTGCCTTAACCACTAGCCCAAATTGGCTCTTGGTTACCTATGAAAAGTTATCTAATCACAGCTGTTATCTTAGCAAATACAGACAATGAGAGAGAGAATCGATCCTCCATTTTCGGTGCATAAAGAGGTCATTTCACAATCATTTATCTCCATTAATTTTCTATTATTGACAAGGAGATTTAGAATATTCCAATTCCAATTAATGAACCTTTGCAGATGGCCATGAATATGAAATATATACTTAAATAGATCTGTAGACACAGATTTTCTAGAATCCCCAAGATAAATTAGCATGAAGCGCTTGACACGCCCTTCACATAAGGTAATTCAGAATGCTGCTCAGACGTATTATTACTTTTAACCTACATTGTGTTATCCAAATGGATTTCTCCAAGCCGCTTATTGCTATGCATTATTCATTATTTGAGATTCATGAATTTAAATGTTCAGTCTGTCTCTCCCCATCACTTTCTCAGCCTCATCACCCTATAACATACATACATACATACATACATACATACATATATATATATATATATATATATATATATATATATATATATATATATATATAAAGTATCCAAACCCTAGCTTTTATAATGGGGCACCATGTATATATCAAAATAATGGTGGACACAGGACAAAAAACTTACTATTTTAAGAGAAAAGTGACTTCTGAGAAAAATAATTTGAGTTGGGTGATGTTCATGCATGTACTGTGGGGATTAATGAAGAGGAATGCATGTGGGGGTGAAAGTTGTTTATCCTTTTTTTTCACCCTTCAAAAAAAAATAGCACTATGGTGTATTGGAGAGTTCTGTTGGTTCAGCTGTTTTGAGAAGACAGAGGGCAGCATATGGTCTACCAGAAACACAAAAGTCTGCATTATTGAAAGCTTATAAATATTAATACCACTATGCTGGCTAAGTAGTCAGTAGAAGCCGCCAATGGAGATTTCAAAAGAAAAGTGTTGAAAATAAGATTTTTTTTGCAGAGTACAGAATAATTTTCATAGATCACCAGAGACAAAGCTTGGCTAGAAGCAGTGATGCCAACAATAATCTACACACAGTCAAACATAAGACCAGGGAAAGGTGTATTGTAATTGTATCATTAAACGTTAATTCCAAAACAGAATATTCACAGTGAAAGGGATTCACAGAAGAGTAATAAGTGGACTTATTCCAGAAGTCAATAGAAAATCATGTTAGATGTAATACAAGAGAGCAAAACTGAAAGTGAAAGGCAGTTATAAAAAAATAAGAAATAATAGCTAGAAGTGTATCAAGTACTCACAGTTTAAAGTATCATGACAGCAAATCACATGGGCTCACAAGCAACAAATATGGCTTCAAAAAAAAAGGCTGCTTTCAAACAGAGAGCTTTATATTATAGGCTGTAGCTACTCCACCATTACTCAGTGGGTGTTCATTAAGTCTGATGTGACTGCAAGCCATTTGAGGTATCAAAGTACTCTTAAGTAGATCTTTATTCTGTAAGGCTCTGTCCCTCATATCCAAATATTTTTGCTCCTTTTTCCCTTTTGGGATTCAACTTAACTGTGCCATCAGTCATGTCCAATGGATGGCTGTACTGGTGAGATCAAGGTATCCTCAAGGTGACCATTGAATCCCATCTTTTTTAGTTTTCTCATTTGAGGCAAAGTACTATTTAACCCAATGAGTAGAAAAGACCACCAAATGCATCTGATTTGTCACATTTTGAATCTAACAGTAATGCATGCTATAGGGCAAATCACTATTTTTTTTTTAATTTGATTTATATGCCGCCCTTCTCCGGAGACTCAGGATGGCTTACAATGCATTAAGCAATAGCCTTCATTCTTTTGTATATTTTATACAAAGTCAGCTTATTGCCCCCACAAACTGGGTCCTCATTTCACCTACCTTAGAAAGGATGGAAGGCTGAGTCAACCTTGAGCCTTGGAGAGATTCGAAATTGCAGGCAGCTGTGTTAATAACAGGGTGCACTAAACCACTGTACTATCAAGGCTCTTTTTTTATTATTATTAAGTCCACAGTATCATATTTTGAACTATATTATGAAGAATAAGGAGGAATGTACTTCAGATAATTACCTTCACCAAGAGTAGCTGCTAAGAATAGAGATGGATCTTGCAAAATAAGCCCTGGTGAGGTAGGACAGTTGGTGCAGCTAAGGTATGTTTAATAGATGCTACTCAGATAAGTCATCAAATTTAATGGGTCTTACCTCAATTGTAACATGGGAGCAAGTTACAATGGATTCAGTGAGTTTATTTTTGTCTATGCACTTATGGAACTTGGATATAACTCACTATCAATCCATATGTGTCATATGGGGGAATTTGCACCAATGAAGATCTTCAAATTTAAAGGATAAAACCTTAAATTTTTACTGGTGTTAAACACCAGATACAAAATTTTAGAACTGTGCTTCTAATTACATTACTGTATTACCATTACTTTTCTACCAAGGTGTTATTTGAGTTGTTTTGTGCGTCTTTGAACTTTTTGTCAAGTTTTTGCAAGGATGTTTAAAGGAAAAGATGACAGGAAAATCTACAGAGGTAAGACATGAAGTTCTTCACTTACCTTACTGTTAAAGTGACCAAGAGCTGTATATGTGAGTGTTGTGCATTTCATTGTATAATCATTTCACAATCAGACTCTAGAAACTCCTGGCCATTTCTTTTTAATGCAGGTAAGTTTTTTAAAAAAAATCATTTACAATTCTCGATTTTCCTAGTGGATTTCCATAGCAGTAGAAAGGTTCAACTCTTACCTTTCAAGAGCAACCAAAATAATTGCCATTACCTGTGATGGATATTGTACCTGGATACATGTTTTTAGCTACATGGACATCATTATAGTATTTGGTTTATGAAGTTGCATTGATCTCTGTTACTGGTTCATTGTAATTTCAATAGAAGTTTATACATTTTAGGAATCATATGTTCACAATAACTTGGGTTTCTAGAGAGAGTCTGGTAGGTATTCACTGGTAGGTAAACAGACAGATAAATGCATTGATAGAAATAACTTTCCTAATTGTTTTCTGTTTATCTTTTTATGGGTGACACTTTGTTTAAATGTGACATGCATAAAAAATGGCTGGAGTCTTGACATTTTTACCATATTCTATAGATACCCTTGGATACATGGTTGAAAACAACCAATCTCATCCAATATATCTACTTATAACCACATTAATGGGGTCAGATGGTCATAGAATTTACAGTTTTAAAATATATTGTTTAACTCCTCTGAATTCATCAACATGGTGGCAAACAGAACACAGCAAGATTTACAATATTGTATATTTTCTATATTATATGTACTTTTCCATTTCATCTTCTATTTTTTCCTAAAAATCAGCATTTATTATTACCCACTGAGCCTACTTAGTCACTTTGGGCCATTTGGTGTCAGCCCTACTAAGTAGACCAGACCAGGAAGACAATTCCACAGGAAGGCTAAAACTACTTATATTAAGACAAAATTGTGTAAATCTGATTACAGTGCAGTAAACATTTCGCCTGGGCAATTGAATCCAAATGCTACCGCATTAGATTGGACTTGACAAATGCTTCAACCACTTTGGGTTAGGTAATGGTTCCTAGAAGTTTCTATCAAGGTCATCTTCCTTAACTCTCTACATGTGTGAAACTTTGTCTTTGCCACTGCTCCCCTCAAAAAAATTCTGCAACCTATACATGCCTCCATCCTGTGTATGGAAAAGGCTATAAGCACTTGGATAGCATGTTCGCTGTTCTACTGCATTTTCTATTGGGTTTTCCAATGCTCAGTTGATGCTATTTCACAACAGAGCAAATGAATATACATGACGTTACTTTGTGTTATTGTGCTACCCTACTGATTATAATTATGTTTATGAAAGGAGCTGTTTTGAAACATCTTTATTTACTACATCTGACTGATACGAGGGTGAGCTAGTTGTTCCTTTGAAATGCTTTATGTGCCTGAATCAGTTTAGGAGGATTTGAGAGTGAATAGCTCAATACAAAATTTGCTTCAATTAATAATGGGTGTTTTTGTAACTTGTTTATTACTTCATTCCTGTCAGTTTTACGAAATGGGGGGGGGAGGAAAAACCAGATGCACAGTGATTGCCTCTCTGGGAAAGAAACGGATCCCTCCAATGGGTGATGTTCCTAGTCAGAGATGTCGACAGCAAACTAAGAATTCCATTAAAATGAAACGTCCATGATGACATCATAATGCAAACTCTAGTCTTACATGTCATCATGGTGTCACAATGTGCATCATTTGCCTCCCCTCACTCCAAGCACTGATCTTAATTAGCACATAGAATTGTAACACGTTCCAGAATACAAAAAGTCTTTTTGCACCTTAAAGATTAACCAAGTTAATATACCAGAGAATCCTCTTAATATTAGGATCCCTAGTATCAGGTTGAGATAGGAATACACAGACAAACATGTCCATGCACCCATGTATGGATAGGGGAATAATAATGACTGAGACTAGAGGAAAACAAAATGTAGGAGGGGCAGATAGTAATCATTACCAGGGGTGGGCTGCTGGGGGTTTGGAGTGGTTTGGGAGAACCTCTAGCTAAGATTTTGTGCAGTTCGGAGAACCCCCAAATCCCACTCCTGGTTGGCCCTGCCCATCCTGCCCCTCCCAGGAGTCCCCACGTGGCCAGTTTTGGATGCAGGTAAGTGCAGGCTGCACACAGAGGCTCAGGGAGGGTGAAAAATGGGCCTACCGGAAGTTTGGGAAGGCCAGAAACGGGCCCATTTCTGGTATCCAGAAGGTCTCCGGAGTCTGTTTTCGCCCTCCCGGAGGCTCAAGAAAAGCCTCCAGAGCCCGGGGAGGGCAAAAACACCCCACCACCACCACTGTGGTGCAGGAGGCCAACTAGGCCATGTCCGCCACGTCCATCCCCACCCAGCAACCGGGTAGAGAACCCCTTGCTAAAATTTTTGAAGCCCACCCTGATCATTACCCTTTTGACTATCAGAGCAAGTCTTCTTCATTGGGACACTTCCATGGAGCTTTCTTGGCCATATAAGAATGCAGTTTGCCATTGACAAATTCTACAGTGTTTTCTCACCTCCCAATCTTCCTTTAATAAATGTCATTGGAAAAACAATTGCTCAGTTTCTTGAACTGGGGAGCTGATTAATACAGATAGCACGACAAGAGTTCCCTTTCTCTTCAACAAGAATTATAAGGAGAAAACGGGATGAGAACATAGGAGCCTTAATCAATCACCGTTGATCCAATAATCTATATTACATTAAAGTTCAGATCAGCATGGATGCGAATCCAAAGAAAAGAATTTCTTTTCTCCGTGAAAACCCGTGAAAGAATACTCCTATTTGTAGTTGGTTGTCTGCAGCTTTTTCAAACCGTTCCTCTCTCTCCAAATTGTGACATGCAAGCTGAGCAAGCCCAAAGCAGGAGTTTCTGCATAGTCTCTTTCATCAAAGCTTTGCTCTCTAAATAACCGAAAAGAAAAATTTCCCCCTAAGCAAGTTTCATGGAATAGGAGTTGAATTCAGGAGCACAGAGACACCACTGCCATTCACAGGGAACAAAAAACTCAGGAAGTTGCTATAGCAATTTTTCCAAGGAGGAGACTCAAGGAGCTTGTGGTGTTACTCTAATAAAGGGGTTCTTATCATATTTCTGATTCGACCCAAAAAATAATTCCTGTTGCAGTTCATTGGGGTCCTTCCAAAACCTGCAGGCATAACATCACAGCCTGGATGTGTTGAACGGTTCCTGGCTTTTAATTCTTAACAGAGTTCTAAACTGGGACCCTGCTGGAAAATTCCAGATGTGCAATGCAATTTACAATGGGATGCTAAAAGCGGAAATCTGCATTTGGAGACATTGCTGTAGTTTGAAGGGCAGGCTTGGTGATAAGTAAATGGTTTGTTTGCTTATCACCTATATTAGGTGATAAGTAAATGAACCATGGATGCACCAAATTATTGTTTTAAAAAATATCGTGGGGGGGGAGGGAATCTGATCTAGATGGATTAGTTAGCAGAGAAGAAATACACTAGGATGCATGTTGGGTTGGGATAGGTGAATTTTGGAGGTGTTTTTTAATATCCAGAATCACTCCAGCAGTGAGATAGGCCGCATATAAATTCAATAAATATGTAAATAAATAAAATGCATTAAACTCATTTATAATTCAAATTTATTCTGAAAGCTCAGTATAGCAGGAAGAATTAGGTTTTGACAGTTGCATTGGAGGGTCTTCAGACTCTAAAGAGAAGGTCTCAGGGTTTAGAGATTTGCCTCTAGCCATTTTCCTGTCACTAACTATTCACTCAGGCCCACCAGTGGCCTTGGCCTCATCTTTTCCAGGTCAACTGAAACAGCTGAGCTGAGAAAAAGCACAAGACATAGGCCTTTTGATATTTCAGAAACACAAGGTTGAATTTTGAGTTGAGGGTCTTGAAAGAAATATAGAAAAGAGAAAGAAATGTTTAAACAGTCATCTGCAGGTCCATCTTTAAAACAGATTAGGAAAAAAATATTCTCTCAAATCAGAAACATAGGATGCTTTACAAGTAATTATACATTAAGTAAGTAAAGATGAATACTTTTCATCTTTTTATTTTCCCTTTTCACCTTACCAAACTATCTTACCTCTCCAAACTAGGCAAAATATGATTCTTGTTCCTTATAGCTCTTTTCCAAAAAATTCTTTAAAGTAGTCCTCTTCTTTGCTAATATTACCAAAAAGTCTAAACTGATTTATGAAGGAATTTTAAAAAACAACAAAAAGGGCTACCTTACCTTGGTTGCAAAACTCCAGGTGATGGTTAGGTGGCAGAAAAGACAAAAAATACTGGTCAGCTTGGTGTCGTGATTAAGGTGTTGGACTAAGAACCCAGGCATTGGGAGTTCTAGTCCTTTAGGCATGAAAACCAGCTGGGTGACTTTGAGCCAGTCATTTTCTCTCAGATCAAATGCCCCCCCCCCCTTTTGCAGGGTTATTATTGTGGGGAAACAGGAGGAAGGAAGATGTGTTGGATAAGTTTGCTGAGTTATTTGTAAAAATAATAAAGGCAGGATACAAATTAAATAAATGAAATGAAATTGTGGGAAAAACATCATGTAAATTGCCTTCAGTTGTACAAAATCAAGGCAGGATGTAATAATTTTAGTTTTAAACATGGGATTGTCTTCAAGCTTTCTCCACTCTCCATATAGGATCCCCTTTTTAAAAGGCTTTCCAGTAACATTTGTCTCGAAAATATATTGAAACACAGTTTCAATTGGCACTTGATGATGTGGCCTAAAATTGGGCTGTGCGTGTGTTATATCTACCCACTTTGCAGAATAAAACAAACACACACACAATAGCTTATTCAGAGAGCCTATGCAAGGACCCCAGACTCATTTTATGTGGTCTGCACTGTAACATTTTCCCCTTCAATTTATCATCTTTAGAAGCTTCTCTGGAGAAGACGCATGCAGACGGGAGCAGAAAACTAATCCATCCAGTCAAATATTTGCCAAAATTGACAAGCACAAGCTAATAAGCAAGGAGACAACCCCCCCCCCCCACCCAACCTTTTTAGCAGAATCTCAGAGATAAAAGGGGAATTCTGAATGAGCCTGCAAGGGTGAGCAAGATGGATGCAGCCATTTCTAATCTTTTGTTCAACAGTTTGCTAAAAGGGCCAGAGTTGTGTCCTTGTTCAGCAGTGGAACTGCCAGCTCCTTTTCTTGTCTTTTGTTTTTTTTCACAATGCCCCTTCTAACGAAACACAAGGCAGTTTTCTACACAAAATGGAGGGGGCAGGTGGGTGTTGACGGTGCAGTAAGCAATTATTTCAAGGAGAGCCCAGTTGCCTTGGTTACCAATCATCAAACCGGGGGGGGGGGGGCCTTTGCAGTCTTGTCAAAATCAGAATTCCTTTTGTCCTCTTCGCCATAGTGAAGAAAGAAAGGTTGCTGTGCCAGACAGAAAGCTGAGTGAAGAAATTGAGTGCTTTCCAGATTTGGCCGTTTAGGAAACCTGAGCCTAATTTGTAAGGGCCAAGGAAAGATGGTGTACAACAGAGTTAAGATAGAAGAGCATAACAGCAGCAGGTTGACTTCTTATTGGCAAGACAACTCCTTCTCTAACAGTGAGAAGGAAAACTCTGCTCCATCTATTTATATCCTACCTTCATTATTTTTACAAATAACATACCCAATGTACCTTCCTCCTGTTACAAACCAGTGAGGTGAGTTGGGCTGAGAGTGAGGGACTGGCTCAAAGTCACTCAGTCACCTTTCACGCTTAGCAA
Source organism: Arizona elegans (assembly GCA_022577455.1). Lineage (NCBI taxonomy): Eukaryota > Metazoa > Chordata > Lepidosauria > Squamata > Colubridae > Arizona > Arizona elegans. The sequence continues at coordinate 3,303,238 of JAKOOJ010000013.1, read as the reverse complement.
AGGAAATTCTGGTCCCACTAGTAAAGTCAAGGACTACCTTTATGGGTGATGCTGCTAGCACAGGCTTCTCCTTAAATATTCCCTATTTGTTTTGCCTGGAGAGGCCAAACATAGCTTGTAATGGCTACTAGTATGCGATACAGAGTGACCCTATTCTTGTCGTCGTCAGCCATTCAGCCGAGTCTGACCCTTGGTCACTCCATGCCCCTCTGTCTCGAACTGCTTCATTCAGATCCACTATAGTTATCCCAGTGTCATTTTATAGTGTCCAGCCAGCTGGTACTATATCGTGCCCAGCCAGTAAAGCTATCACTGTCTAATAACTGAAGATACAGTTAGAAGAAAAATCGTTGATCTGGTTTATGATGCTGAAGGTAAAAAAATAAGCAGTTTTGCTGCATTTTCTGACTTTTTCCTGCCTTGTAATTTTTAAACTTACGTTTAGGATTCCATCAATTACTTTAGCTTGCTGTTTAAGACCTTTTTAAAATGGTAAATACTGTAAATATCATTCATTCATTTCTTCGGTTTAAGTATAGGCGTGAGAACCATAAACCAGTGGAGCAATTTGCCTTCAGAAATTGTGGGTACTCCAACACTGGAGGTTTTTAAGAAGAGATTGGACAGCCATTTGTCTGAAATGGAATAAGATTTCCTGCTTTTTTTAAAAAAAAAAAATTGATTTATATGCCGCCCTTCTCCGGAGACTCAGGGCGGCTTACAATGCGTTAAGCAATAGCCTTCATACTTTTTGTATATTTATACAAAGTCAGCTTATTGCCCCCACAAACTGGGTCCTCAATTTACCTACCTTAGAAAGGATGGAAGGCTGAGTCAACCTTGAGCCTGGCAAGATTCGAACTTACTTTAATTGCAGACAGCTGGTGTTAAATTACAGTGCCTTGTCTGCAGAGCTATCCAGGCTCCTGCTTGAGCAATGGGTGGGACCAGAAAGACCTTCAAGGTCCCTTCCAACTCTGTTAAGTCGGTTATTCTGTTACTATATCAAGTATTATACTTCTGCTACAGATCTAGTATGAGCTAGGAGGCAGGGAGTGACTCAAAATCATTGTCATCTTCCTGGATCTGAGGATAAACGTGAACCAGGTTTTTCCTCCTAGAAATGCAATACCTTAATCTCTACACTGCAGTAAGAAATGGGAAGGGCATTTCTGGCATCTAGTCTTGAAATAGATCTGGCTTTGTCTTTTTGAGACGTCTCATTAAAAAGATGTTTCTCGTAACAGCTTCTGGATCTTCTCTCGCACACAGACACAGACAAAAGTAGTTTTTCCTTCTTGCTGTTCCTATCAAGGTTTGCCAACTTGGGAGTTGGGTTTACGAATAGAAATTGACAACAAGAAAATGACAGGGCAGGATCAGAGGCTTCTGCGGGTTGGCAGTGCTTCCCCCAGGCTGTGATCTTTGAGATCCTTCGAAGAAGCCTGTCATCCCTGCTTGCTAGACACGTCCACAAGGAAGCTAAAGCTACTCTTGATTGAGATTGACTATAACAGAATCTCACATGTCTGGTTGTGCTGTGTGTCTTCCTCCTTCTGATAGTTGTTATTTGGATGTTTTAGACCTCAACAATGTTTCAGACCAGTGGTGGGTTTCAAATTTTTTTACTACCGGTTCTGTGGGTGTGGCTTGGTGGGCGTGGCAGGGGAACGATACTGTAAAATGTCCATTCCCGACTTAGATGCGTGTGCACACTCACTGAACCAGTTGTTAAACCAACAACAACTGATGATGATGCCAACCCTGTCACCAGCATTTAAAGTTGTTAGACCAGGTTTTCCTCTGCAGATAGTGCTCGATTTATAACAATTGAGGCTCGAACTTCCACCGCTAAGAGATATCAACATTGAATCCGATTTTATGATCTATTTTGCTGCAGTGGTTAAGCAATTCACCACAGTTATTAAGCTAATGAGATAGTCTGTTTCCTGCTTCCCCCACTGACATTGTTTGACGGAAGCCATCTGGGAAGGTTGTAATCATGTGCATCACATAGCAACCATGTGATGCAACTATCATAAATATATGTCTCGGTTGCCAACTGAATTTTGATCATATGACCATGGGATTCTGCAATGGTCATAAGTGTAAGGACTGATTGCAAGTCATTTTTTTTCAACACAGTCGTAACTTTGGTCATTAAACCAAGGGTCATAAATTGAGGATTATCTGTAGATCATTTTCTTTCTCTGAATCTCTATAAATTACATTTATTTTCTTCCATACCCCGTTACAAAATTATCTCTTGACTCTACCACAATCTCTTTCCTTAAGAAAGAGGTTCCCCATATAAAAATGCTTCAATAATATCATACAATCACTTACTTTATAAAAACCCATTATAAAGTAAAACAAGCCAGCAACAAAATAAAAAAGCTAAAAGTTAGTTGCCACAATTCCAAGACAACCCTCATCCTTTACCAGTTGCTGAAATACATCTTTAATTTATCAGGATGAATTAAGCCAGGATGGTTTTTAAAAACCGCTTTTGAATAATCTTTTAACCACCATGCCTTGAATGAGTAACTATCAGTTGTCTTCACATACTGTATGAAATCATAAGCCAGAGTTTTAAACCACAAAATTTAGATGTGCGTAACACATGAAGCCACAACGAGGCTACACTGTGACCTATCCCAACATGGGCACCCCATCACAAGTGTTATCACAGAACCTGTTTAGAGCTTGAAAGAAACTCTTTCATTTAACAAAAAACCAATTAAGTTGCCTTCTGAATCAAAGCAAAATGCGGAATCATGGGGACTCCCTCACAGTAAATCTACAGATGAACATGCAGAGGCTACTTTGTTCAAGATAGAAGCGCTAAAATTAAGCTGTCTTCAAACTCATATCAGTTCAGGGCATCATGACCAGACTTTCCAAATTGAGATGATTCCTTGAGGTGGACATTCCAACAGTCCAGAATGTAAAATGGGCCTTGAGAAGGAGTGGTGCCACTTCACACAAGGCTATTATTCCATTTCTCACCCAGCATTAAGAGCGTGGGAACTTCTCTTTACAGTTTTGATTCATGAGAGAGGATGTTAAAATGCTCTATGGAACTTTGCTCCCCCAAAAAAGCATGAATTATTCCATTACGCAGCTTTCTCATCTCACAGTATGTGCCCCAAAGGACCATCATTAAGGTTCTTGGCTTGCTGCCTTCCTGCATTAAATATTAGGTTTGTGTGGCCTAGCCACTTTGTTTTCATTGTTCACCAGAGGTCAAAGCACACTGCCAGTAATTACCCTCCCTTAAGAACACCATAGACATTTTGGTTTAAATGAAGGAGCCATTGCACTATAATCTCTCGCTCTTTTCCAAACATCTTCCTTCTTTTCAATACATTTTGAGAAACTGTCAAAAGTAGTCTTAGAAAATATTAGTAAATATTTTTTACTAATAGTTTCTAATACTACTAAATCTCGGTATATCAGCTTCATCTTTAGAGCCTGATTTGGTACAGATATTTGAATATTCAATCTTTGAGATGGAAATCCTCAAAGGAGGAAGCCTCCATCTGCGTCTCTCAAAACGATCAATGCCCCGCCCAACATTTCTGCTGCATTTTCCTCTGTTATTCGCTTTCAGTTTGATGAAGTAGAATTTGCTTTTAAAAATAATAATTAGGTGAAATTTTCAGAAACGGAGACACAGATTTGGGCCCTTTCAGAGGCATGCATTGTCCTTTCTTATTTAGATTCACTAATTATCCCAATTAATTATCCATTAATTAGTTATCCAAATTATATTATTTGGGTTGATTCCTATTACTCCAAACCTTTTCTCTAGTTCCTCATTATTGTGGCAGCAAGAAGCAATTTCTGTAGTTTGCTTCTTTTTCTTTGAGTCTTGTTATTTTGACATCAGAGACCAGATTTGCTCCAAAGGTTAGGCATCCATGGATGTCAAATCATGTTTCAATGAATCCTTAAGGGAAGCTCACACAACTATATACTTTTTAAAAATAACAGCATTTTTATTGTTTGTTCTGATTTAGATACAAGGGAACCAAGGAGTCTGTCTATTTATTTATTTATTTTATTTTATTTTATTTTATTTTTTTATTTATTTAAACAACATGTGTCTTTTTATTCCATGCCATGCAGAATTCTGCCTTCCCCTGCTTTAATACAATTCCAACAGGACACATACCGGTACATTAAGATTAATTAACAGCTAAGGAAGTTTCAGGGTGATGGAAAGGATTTCCAAGAACAAAATCATCTCAGAAACACAATCAGTGAAATTCAGAAAGCAATTCTCAGGCATCTTGTACAAGTGAAGAATTAAACATTTTGGGAAATTACAAGTTAATTTGTGAGATAGCCTTGCAAAATGAAATCCATCATGTTGGGCATAAAGACAATGTTGTTGTTGTTAGTTGTAAAGTTGTGTCTGACCCATCGCGATCCCATGGACAACGTTCCTCCAGGCCTTCCTGTCCTCTACCATCCTCTGGAGTCCATTTAAGCTCACACCGACTGTTTCAGTGGCTCCATCCAGCCACCTCATTCTCTGTTGTCCCATTCTTCTTTTGCCCTCAATGGTTCCCAGCATTAGGCTCTTCTCCAGTGAGTCCTTCCTTCTCATTAGGTGGCCAAAATATTTGAGTTTCATCTTCAGGATCTGGCCTTCTAAAGAGCAGTCAGGGTTGATCTCCTCTAGGACTAATCAGTTTGATTGCCTTGGGGACTCGCAGGAGTCTTCTCCAGCACCATCATTCAAAGGCCTCAATTCTTTGGCGCTTAGCCTTTCTAATGGTCCAACTTTCACAGCCATACATTGCAACTGGGAAAACCATAGCCTTGACTACATGCACTTTTGTTGGCAGGGTGATGTCTCTGCTTTTTAGTAAGCTATCTAGATTTGCCATAGCTATCCTCCCCAGGAGCAAGTGTCTTAATTTACTGGCTGCAGTCCCCATCTGCGGTGATCTTGGAGCCCAGGAAAATAAAATCTGTCACTACCTCCATTTCTTCCCCATCTATTTGCCAGGAAAAGACAATGACATGTCATTAAATCTGCTTGATCTGGGAAAAGACCCAGACATACAAACCTTGTTCTGTTTGATACTGTGATGTTTATGTTGCATCCAGCCTAGGGCTGTGGGATGAAAAAGGAAGCAAATTATTATTCCTCCTGCCATATACTTTTGTTGGTCTCTTTACCTCAGTAACGTATTATCAGGAATGTCTATATTCAGAAATACAATCAGACCAGATGGAATTTCTATAAGGTATAGGAATCTACCTTTTAAAGTATCAGGTCATGTATCTAGCAAGTATTATCTCGGAGTCAATCTTTTGGACTGCAGACAGAATATTTTGTAGATATTCCCTCCCTGGAGATGCAGAATTTCAATTTATGACCTTCTGCATATGAAATATGTGCTCTCTGCCAATTAGCTACAGCTCTTTCCTAGTCCAAGTTGAATGTTTGCATTGAATTGCCCTATACTGTCCTCTGATGAGATGTTTTAAATAGCAAGCAGAATGATTTCACAATGTTATTTATCATTTCCTATAGCAACTCAAGCTCTCTTATATAAGTTAAAGCAATTTTCTTTATATTTATGCGATATTCTGACTGTATGTCTTTTAGGTCAACTGGATGGAAGACCTTTTCTCTTTGATTTTTAAGTTTAGCCCATAGTTGACACAAATAATTCACGGTTATTGATTAGAATAGTCTGCACTTAGAATCATCCTGGTTAAGTCACTGCTCTTTTTCATAATCTGTTTTCTGCTGTGTAAGTAGATTTACTTCCAAAGTTTTCTAGCTGTAGAATCTGTTTTTATGTTATTTGGAGCATGTGTTGACAATGAAGAATTATTTGCAAAATTCTATTAACGCACAACTGCATTTGTCCAAAGATTTGTTAAGAACTTGTAAGAACTGTAATTGCAAGATTTTCCAAAGCTTCCTGTAATTCTAAGATTCTCAGCTTCTCCAAAGCTTGTGTTCCAACTGTCTATTAGTAGCCCTGTGTTAGATGTCACATTTAGTAACTCATGTAATTTGCCACAGAATTCCTATGTCTTCCATCATCATATTTGTGGCCTAGTACAGACTAGCATAACATCAATATTACCTCATAGCCACTAATTCTCATAGATATGAGCTATTTGTATGTAATCTATTTCACATGTAAACTGTAACTGCCTAACAAGCCTATCTCCCCATGCCTTTTCTACCTTCTTAGTTCATGTCAAATCCTACATCACTGTAATCACTAGATGAAGAAAACTGCAGCTCCCAAAATCTTATGTTAGAAAACATGCTTCCAGACTCCCGGTTTTTGTGTCATTTATTGGATAATAACAAGAAACATACTTTGCAACATCACCATTCCAATCCTTTGTATGATCTCATGGCCTGAATGTAATTTACAGCAGCCCATTCTGGTTCTTCTGCATACATCTATTCTTGAAATATTCAATTTAATAATGTAATTTCTTTTTTTTTTTTGCATTTCAGCATTTCTTGGGTTTGCTTCTCAATTCCAAGTTTTAACCATATGTGATTTCATAAAATAAGGCACTCCTTTTTTAGGATTGGCAGGATCAGTGAATAAGGTCCATGCAGTTTTAACTATTTTATCAACTCCAGAGCTGCATATGAAGACTAATATTAATATAACGTAATATAACATTAATATTATGAGCCACAGTGGCGCAGTGGTTAAGAGTGCAGTACTGCAAGCTACTTCTGCTGACTGCTGACTGCCTACAATTTGGCAGTTCAAATCTCACCAGGCTCAAGGTTGACTCAGCCTTCCATCCTTCCGAGGTGGGTAAAATGAGGACCCAGATTGTTGGGGGTAAGAGGCTGACTCTGTAAACCACTTAGAGAGGGCTGTAAAGCACTGTAAAGTGGTATATAAGTGTAAGTGCTAATATACTTCATCAGTAGCTTCACCTAGTCTGAAGATGCCATCATCTGATACCCAACTAAACTCTTGGCTATTAGACAGACTGGTTTGCTACTGCCACTTTCTGGATTTGATTCTGGGGTTCCTTGTCCTAGAACTAGATGGATTATTTTATCTGAAGCCACAATTCTCTTCTCTCCTGTAATGAATTAATTTCATTCTTCCCCTTTCAATCTTAGCAGAAGTGACTTTGCCAGAAGTTCAAGCTGCCCATTCACATTGGTTTCAACAGTTGCTACCATAAACTCCCTTGCACCAAGGTACTTAACTTCTGATTAACACAACCCAAATGTAAAGTCTCAGTCTAATTAGAATTAAGACTCTCAACAGATGCATACATTCATTCCTTCACACTGCAATTACCAGAAAAAAGAACTGGCTTTCCTACCATTCATCTTTAAAGTAAGGTAGAATTGTTGGGAACTACCGTATGTTAATCGAGTTAGGCTGCTCTTTGTCTTTCTAATCTTCCAAGTGTGATGAAAAGAGGGAGTAAAGAAACTTGTTTCCAATACACAGGCACCATATTCATGTGAATGAATGTATACATTTTAAATCTATGAGCCAATTCTGGCGGCAAAAAAAAAAATCATTATCAATTCTAACATTCTTAAACAAAGGATGAAATGTAAATATTATTGTAAATAATGTGTGTATATACATACATACGCGTATATACACACACACATATATACAAATACATATGCATATACATCCAGAGCTTTGTCCTAAGCAGGAAATAAATCCAGAGGCAGATGTTCAATAGGGCTGTAGTATTTTTTGAGATTGAGAATGAAGAACTGAAAATCCTTTCCAGACCAGAGCTTTGTAAGAGCAGCTGGGTGATCAAACCAGGAATCCTTCTGCAGCATAATCAAAATTCAGTCCGAATATTACTCCTATTGGGCTTTGGAAAGCCTAAATGGTCCCTGGCCTCAGCACAGCAGTCTCTCTGGAGCTCACAGAGAGATTCACCAACGCATCAAAGCCCTTGCTTCTCTTTCAACAGCAGCCCAGCTTTGAAATATCTGGAGAATAAGCCAAGCCTGCATGCATCAGGCCACCGATATCCCAGCCAATTGTGGAGGTTTCCTTGATAGAAACGCTCACGCCAGGAAATTCTGAGAGATTTTACGTGGAAGGACTTCCCTTCTCAGCTGTGTTACAGTCATGTTCTCCACCCTGTGCTGGAATACAAATAATTCTCTATGCTCAAGGATCCAAGCAGCCTCTGTGACATGCTGCTTCCGTGGATGATTAATCCAATGCCTTTAAGGCACGTTGAATGCATGTTTCAAGTCTTGCTAAAAGTAGTGATGTCAGCTAAAAGTAGTGCTAACTGTTCATCTTACCCACATTAACAAGAAAAACCAGCTTTACACACACACCCAAAATTCTTCTACCTCTCAAGCCTACTAAGGATCATCAATGGGGAATTTCTATCTAGACTGTTCGATTTATATAAGTCACCAAATCAATTCTAAAATGCCTCTCCCAATCTCCCTATTATGCAAGGAATGAAAGTTTAATTCATTTATTCTTTCCGGTTTGCAATTCTGATAGTCCTCATTTGTTTAGTGACTGTTCGAAGTTACAAAGGCAGTGACTTATGACTGTTCTTACAATTCTGCAGCTTCCCCATGGTCACCTCATCAAAATTTGGACACTTGGCAATCTAGTAGTATTTAGAATGAATGCAGCATCCCAAAGTCACATGATCACCATTTGCAATCTTCCAGCCAGCTTTGGATAAGCAGCCAATGGGGACAGCTGGATTCACTTAATACCTGCAGTGATTTGCCTAACAATTGTGGCCAAAAAGCCATAAAATGGGTGTGACTCACTTAATCTTGTTTAGCAACAGAAATCCTGGTCCCAATTGTGGCCTTAAATCAAGGACTACCTGTACCTATTTTTTTCATTATTCATTTGACTCATATTTCTTCTGTTCATTCATTGATTCATTCTTACATCTGTCTCTGTGGAATTTTTAAAGTAAACTTGCTTTTAAATTTGGACAGCTATGTTTTAATTCAGCTTTGAGGAATGTATTTGGGACATTTGGATAACCACAATACAGCCAAACCTGATGTGAATCATTTCACATTCAAAAACATCCAACTTCTGGAACATCCCCAAAGTATATTGGCTGGTGGCTATTGACTTCAAGAGTTGGAACACTAATGTCTTATATTTGACATTCGGGTACTGACATCCACTATGACTTTAGACCAGACCTTGTGTGTAAGAAGTTGTTATTCTTCTTGGCTTTGTCTTCAGTATTTGTAACATATTAAAACATCACAATAACAGACCTTTTACATAATGACTACAAAACTGGAAGGGATTGTCTATACCTAATTAGGAAAAGAGAATAGTTGATATGGTATTTGTTAATATCTAATAAGTCTTTTTTTAAAGTCAAATTTTAAGAGTTATTTATGAGATAATCAACAAAAAGAAAAAAAAGACTGGTCAGTCTAATCACTTAATAATTACAGTCATGCATATACATGTGAAGGAACACACATTCCTGTACCTCAATCTTGTTCTTCTCCTACAGCCATTCTCTAAAAGTTAATCTCATAATAATATGCCATTCACTTACAACCAAGGATCTTCTTGCCCATGATTTTGTAGATATAGAAGGTGGGAAGATTGGGAGCATACTTTCCAAATAGGAGCTTCGCCTATCCCACTCTTTGATATTAACAGTTAACCCAAGGACAGCAAAATGTAGGAATAGGTAATCCAGACTGCCAGGACTGCTTTGTGTCTAGCATTTGTAGATTTCCCTGACACTGTATGCCATATGCTAAAGAAATAAATAGGCAATGAAAGAAAAGTCAAATTGAGAACATAACCATCAAACTACAACTTTGAATCCCAATCTGCACATAGTCTGAAAACTACAAATGTATTTTGGAGATGTGATAGCATCCTTGCCAAATGAATAAAACAATATAAAGACAGGACATCTGATATGATTAAGTTCCAAGGGAATGGTGGTAAAATATTAGAACTGAAGAAGCTTCTTGGATGAGAAGCTAAATATTTTTAAGGAAAAAACCCAAGAAAGTCCAATTACCTTCTGGAAAAGCACCTTTGGGACAATCATGACATGGATGATTAAGAATCTCCATTGATACATGGTAAAATACTAGCTTGTTCGATGATTAACTCAATAGAGTAAGCTTGTTTTTCTTGAAGGAGCAACACACTTGTATTTGCAGTTACATGGGACATTGAACAACCAACTTCAAGTCTTTACAAGTTTTTGGTATGTATCTGTAACTGCACAGAATTCATATTTGTTACAAAAACCTTAATAGTGTTCTTTTAAAAAAATACTTAGTATATACAGTACATCTAAACATGATCCTTATGAAGACATCCTGGCAATGTCTCAGGCAGTCACAGAAATCTATCATCTAAACATTGGGTAAAACACTGACAAGAAGCAACCACCAAATTCAGTTTTGTGACAGCTTTAATGGCACAAAATTTTATAGCTACACCTTATACATGTACTGTAAACTGTATATTATCATGTTACAAAGTGCTAACTAAAGATGAAAATGCATAATCACTTTGGCTCATTTAACTCCAATAATTTCAGCAATATGTCTTTTGTTGTTTTTTTAAAAAGTGAGTTTTCGGTTTTCATTTCTTAAAAGTAGTAAATAGTTGAATTTGTTTGCTTTGTTTAGTGTTGCAGTTCAGCCTGCTGCTTTTTCTAATGTGCGAGCTTATGCATTTCTGCTTGATCCTATGTACAAATGTTGCATCCCATTTTTCATTCACTGCTTGAAAAATGAGGCCTGTGTTTTCCCTCAAACTGTAAACAAGTATAAAGCTACTTAATAATGTTTAACTTAAACAAAGCGTTACAACTGGTATCTCTTTCAAATTTTAACAAACTGGTCCATTTTGTAATATAAAAAGTTAGGATATTTCAAGCTTCTAATCAGTTAGTAATAAATACTGCTTTGGAACACTGCAGTGGCAACCAGCTCAACAGTGATCAGGTACATAAATGCCAATGATGTTTTTCCATCAGTTTTAATCTCACAGATGCCTAAATAATATTGAAGGTATTGATTCACAAGCATATAGGCCTTCTAGCTTATCAAATAGCATCTTGCAGATTAATCATAATGTATTTTGGACAGGAGTGTATTCCCCCCCACCCCTGCTTTTTAATAAACATGGTCCAAATTTTATACATATGTCATAGTCCAATTATTAAAAAAAATGCAATAAAATAATTGGTTTTGAAAAGTACTCTAGACTTCTACACTTGGCTTTTAATTGTTGCTTTAAACAATCCTTATTCTATTTAATCACCTCAAAATTATTCCAATATCCACACAGGAAATAAATACATAGTTGCAAGTAATACAAGTGCTACTATTCAAAGCTGAAAGGAAAACCCTCTCATGGGTTTTCAAGAATATGCATAACTTACTGGATGGAAGGAGGGAGAGAGAGAAAGATTGAGATTTCCAGTAAATTATAAAGAAACAAGGCTGAAACAAAGATATTTTAGGAATGGATATCATTAAAATCCTCTTCACATACTTCACTTATTTCAGTGGTACTAGCTATTGTTCTTGCACTATTAAGTTTTCAGAAGTCTATCAACTCTTAAGGTTTTGTATACGCTTCATTGTCAGTCTAATAAAATCACAGAATCTACTAATTTCTGCCAGTTTTAAAATCAGCCATGCTTACCTCAATATGTAGCCTTCTTCAAATTAAGCTTACTTGCTGATGGACATCCACGACAGGCCCCTGTTGCTTTCTTGGCAACAAATATGGACCTAACCTATCAATAGCTTCTTCTAGTTTTTATTGAGTCCCTAAGACTAGTCTGCAATCTTTGCACTGCTATGTGGTTTCCCCTCTAAATACTCATCAGACCCAATTTTGCTTACCTTCCATGCCCAGGCCCAGTCATCTAGGTGCTACCTCCTGCTATGATTAACATGCAGAGCACATGCATGAGCAGGAAGAAAAAATCTCAGCAGGTACCACAAACACATATACATACACACACATAATAGCACCTGAAAAATCTAGTCTGGCATTGAATATTAAATGGGAAAGGTCAGTACTTCTGTGTGGGGGAACCACAAAGAACAGTCGAATAATGAGGAAGTCAAAGAACTTTGTGGAAGAAGACAATAGCAAGCTATTTCTATATTCGCCTAAGCAAGCTACAGGGGCTTCTCCATGGAAATACAGAGGAGAGCTCAATTTAAAGGAAAGCTTTCAAAATGATGCTGTAAAAGCTTAAACATCAAACTAAATCTATTTAGGAATATTGGTTGATATCAAATTTAAAAATTTGAATTAAGGGAAAAAGTGTATCTGAAGCAAAACAATGTAAAATATCCCATAGTGAGATTTCTATGTTATTATCTTTTATGCTATTTATGACTGTAATAAAAATTTGACACTAAAATCCTTAGGATTTCAGCAATTGCAAATGAGAGATTCAAACCATGAATATGGAAGAAGTGGAACTCAACCACAGAAGACAGCTCAAAATATTGTGGTTTTAAAAATACAACAACCCAAAACTGCAAGACTGTTTCCAAGTAATATACAGGTATCTCTTTTTACACGGAGTCTAAATACTTCAAAGATACTTCAAGTCAAACTACTCTGAAAGGAAGACTTCCATTAAATAAAATGCTGAAGAATACTAGCAATTTCTTCGCATGCAAATAAATGAAATAGTTTTTAAAAACCTAAATGCTGGCCAATGCTATCAGAAATAAATTCACTACTTCATGGAAACACAACCTAATGACAGATACTTGGTATTCAAACTTGCCGAGGAATCAAATTCTAATTCTTTTTTGATGTCTGTGAAGTTTTTTGCCTCCTGAAATTAAAAAAAAATAAATAACCCAAGACAACTGCAAAATAAATTGCAGAACGAAAATAAACCTACCAATTATTTTTGTTTTATAAGCAGTTAATTATCAGTCTCTTTTAAAAATGGGACTTGTCATACTGAAGATTTGATTTAAGCACTGGGCAGATTATTTGGTATTGTAATAAAGAGATGGCAGAGGCATCACTGATAACGATTATAATTTGCTGGTGGCATTTTGCACTGAAAGAAGCCCTTGTGACATGTAGGCAACTGTAAACTCGGTTAGGCAACTCTGATGTGTCCTGCAGGATACGGAAGGTGGTCGGGAAAAGACAACTAGTGAAACACCTCCACAGGGTTCCAACACAATACTGAATTCCAAGAGTTAGTGGAACCGGGATATGTATAAAAAGGTGAAGGTTGGGGAGGGGAAGGAAGATCATGCTTAGAATTGTCTCAAGTTCCAATGGTACTAGTAGGACATTAATTCCTTCACAGATCATCACAAGATATCCAGGATTTGTGCACTGCTTCTTTCAGTAAGTGCTAGCTGAAGGTGTGGTCAGTCGCTTTCCAATGTAGATACTGCAATGAAATGCAAAGCAAAGTACATTGGTACTTATATCTGCCCCCTGCTCCAAAGACTTTTTCAGCTTACTTTATTCTTCCAAACTATGCTGCAATTCTAACATCCATCAAGAAAATTAAAATGTATTAAGGAAACATTAGTACTCATTTGTACCTTTTTTTTTTACAAAGCATGCAAACATGATGTGCATCTAACATGTTTCATGAAGATCATTAGCACCTGCAGTTGACAAAGAAAGTAAGACGGTGCAACTCTATGGTTTATTTTGTGTAGGTGGACAGGGATCTGAGCTGTGGTGGCACACTGTTTAGAATGTAGTACAGCAAGCTAATTCTGCTGACTGCCAGTAGTTCAATTCTCACCAGCTCAAGGTTGACTCAGCCTTCCATCCTTCCAAGTTTGGTAAAATGAAGACCCAGATTGTTGGGGGCAATACGCTGACTTTGTAAACCGCTTAAAGAGTGCTGTAAAACACTATGAAGTGGTATATAAATCTAAGTGCTATTGCTATCTTCTACCTCCATTTCTTTAATTAGAAGTAGGTGCCTGGTATCTGAAAAAGCACATGGTACTGTGCACACTTTTCTCCTGCATTCCTGAAGTATTCTGTTTGTTATTTATTTATATTAAATCTGAACAAATATGAAATATATTAAATTATTAGAGCATGGGTGTCAAACTTGCGGCATCACGTTGCCGCACGTGACATTTTTCCCATTCATGGAGCTTGGGTGGGCGTGGCCTGCATGTGACACATTCGGCCTGCAGGCTGCCAGTTTGACACCCTTGCTCTAGAGCATATAACCATTGATAGATTATTGTTAATGTAACAGATCAAGAGTAGTTGTTTGCATGGAAATATTATAAGCTCCTTGGTGTTGATATAGAAAATTAACTCCAGAGCTAGTCATTATCTTTGGTTTTCTACATGGATCTAAAAGCAAAACATAACAAAGTAGATCCCACAAGTACCATTCCTCACTTACAATTTCCTCTTCCCCAGGCAAAAACTACATAAAGGCATTGTTGGGACCATTCAAATTAGGCTTTTAAGGTAAAGGATAAGTAATTGTAACATTAAGAAACATGAAAATTTCATCTACAGATTTTCAAACCATTCTGAAAACTGACAATTGTTCCTTAACGAAGTATAGGAATTGTGCTTGTTGTATATCAGCGATGGATACAAGATGTCTAAAGTAACAAACACACTTATAATTGTTTCTACTGCTTGTTCCTAAACTAGCTCCTTAATAAAAGCTCAAAGGAAAAAAAATCCCTCAAGTTGGGGTATTATATACATGGCAGCTAAGTAGAACTTCATGTATCTTCCATTCATCACCACCAAAAAGTCCCCAGTTTTTTTCATCAGGGTAACTCCAATTGTTATAAAGAAAAGCTGTCGTGATATCTATAATGTACATCCATCCTTTAACAAAATACTTCTTGCAGTTTAGCTCTGCATTTTGTTTGTTAAAGTAGCACTTCCTGCTTAACTTCAATTCTTACTAAGAAAGAACCTACTCACAGAGATCCAAAGGAACCCAGGAGGAGCGGAGGTTACCCTTTCAAAAAAGCAATAGCAGGAATTTATTTTCTCTCTACAGTAGAATGATGGGAAAATATTTTAGGGTTTTTCTCCCTGCAGCTGATTTTATAATGCCCCTCTCATTCCAGGCAGACCTATACTAACTCTGCTATACAATATTGCTCTAGCCATGTATATGCTTATTTTCTTCTCTTTTCAAAAACACTGGCACTCCCACCAGCAGTATTCTTGGAAGTTGCTGGGAACAATTCTGGAATTCAAAGCTTTAAGAACCATTGAAAATAATCCTCATCATTCCGATCACTCAATGAATGTAGTCATACTTACCCTAGTCCCAAAGCCAAAACATGAGATATGAACAGAGACGGAATGAAAACCTTAAGAAATTCAGCTGAGAAAATGCCACCTTTTTTCATAGCTCCACTCTTTCTCATACTTAAAGACACTGCTCGTTTAGGATGTCTGAAGTGAAACTCCCTGGAAGAGTGGGGCGGCGGGGGGGGGGAGAGAAGGATAGAATATATTGTATAGAATGTACTGATATTTGAAAACAACAATAAAGCAAGAGTTAAGAACTGTAATGGAAAGCCCTCTTTCAGATATGAAAACATGGGCCAATAGCTGAGAAATCTCTAACAGAATCATCCCAATTTTACATAACAGGAAATCTGCATGTCAAACTTTATTTGCATTTTGTTATAGATGTTTCTTCAAATTTAAGAATCCACACCAGAAGAGCATTCTTGGGTATCCAACAAACATTAGATCAGTCTTAGCAGAAATGAGGAAATGAACAAGTTCAAATTAGTGAGCCATGATTAAACTATTAAGTCTTGCTAAATTACTTCTTCGATATTTTCAAGCATGGAACAATTTTGCTTCCATGGTGAATACATAATGAGATCAGACTACAGTGGTCCATAGGAGCAAAAACTGTTATTTTCTCATGCTGCTGATGAACAAAGCACCCTTTACACTCTTATAAAGGTAGGCAATTTATATCAAGAAGAATCTGTGTAGGTTTGACTCATTTCTAGAAAACAAACCCAGCGTATTTGTGTTAAGAAGCAAAGCAACAAACATAAGCAAATTGATGGTTAATTCCCTGGAATGCAGCGGTGAGCAACATTTTAGTGGCTCTGCTGTATTTGACCTTGGGCAAAGAAGGCCAAAGTACTAAGACGAATTATGCAAAAATTATTTCATGGAGGGGAGTTTTCCTTTTTTCTGCCTTTATTAAGATAGAGGTGATAAAGAACTGCTACATCTAAATTATGATCAACAGCTTTCATGGATTTCTTGCCTCAAAATTGCAAAGAACTTCCTAGCTAAAATTTGGCAGCTCAGTTGAAAGGGACCCAGAATGTGCAAAACACTCCAAAACAGCTGGCTTTGGGTGGTTTATTCAACAAGTAGACCTTTGGGCAGGTTGATGGGATATGCCGTACTGGGACTTCAGTGAGGGTAGGTAGGATAGTGGACTATGCTGCTCTGGTAGGTCCTGAGAGGAGAGAAGGAAAGAGGCTCTACACACAGATGCATTGGCTACATGACCCATAAAATCACTGTAAAATCTCTTCGGGTTTGGCCAAAATATGGGATAGAAACATTCTAGGTTTTGTTTCTGTCAAACCTTAGTCAACCTGAAATGATTTAGCAGAAACCTATGGGACACAATGGTGTGATAGGGAAACACATTTTTAATTTTGAGCAAATTGTGACTAGGACTCTGAGGGTGATGCAAAGCCAGGGAAAGAGTAAAAATAGTTTTCTACCTTACTTCTAACTTTCTTATCTAGAAATACTATTAAAGGATGTTGTTTTCTTTGACTCCTATGAGTAGCTACTCTTCAATAGTAGCACTCTAATAAAGATGGATGGAAATTGCAATAGACTGTTACAGCCTTACAAATATGAAACTCAGAACCTCATCTGGGTTTTCCTGGTTAAAAAAAAAACAGTTCTTGAGTTTACTTTTTATAATTATTTTACAGGGTCCTTGGTGCTCTTTGAGCTTGATAGTTTTCTTGCAAACATATCATTACGAAACTAGGTAACATCATCAGTGCTCCAAGGAAGTGGGGTTTGCTCTCATTTTATGGCTTGCCCAGTTAGTGTTGGTGGGAGTGATCTTGGTGGTTCCTTGATTGGGTTGTTTACTCTTAGCTTTCTGAAGCTTATAATTAAAATAATTATTTTAATATACTGTTGCAATCAACAATTCTTCTCAGCAAAAGTATATTTATTGCAAAGGATTTCAACTCACTTGGGAGGAATGTTTTCTGGTCTACTTGACCAATCTGATACCCAGTCAGCACTTTTCTTCAAAACGTCCACATCCTTTTCGCCTTCTACTGTTTCTTCTTCAGACTGAAAATATATAATAAATAAATTCTGTAATTCTTTTACTTCAATTGTTCCTCTTGGTATTTCCTGCAGAGCATTGATCAGGAGATAGGCAGACTATGCTGGCAATTCTGACAGTTTTATAAAAATTCAAATCAGGAACGACAACTAAAAAATTTCATTTGAACCAGTTTTATGTCATTTATAAGAAACTGTGCTTTGCTTACTTAGCCCAAAGCATGCCTTTATCAAATGTATTCTTTTATTTCAAAAAGTAATTATCATAATACAAAGAATAAACATAAGCTATCAAGTCGGTCTCAAATTATGGAAGGGCTCAAAATACAGCTGGGAAAATAACTCAGTTTGACAAAAACTGAACAAATAATCTGTTTGTTACATATTTATCTAAAAGTAACTCATCTCTTTGCCCTGTCATCTTCTCTTCCTATATTTAATATTCTTATTGCTTTGACTTATATGAATCAGTTTACAATAGACCTACATCTTGAAGATCCTGAAATCCTAGATAGCAGTTAAGTATAACTGTACTGATTAAGTCTTTAATGAGATTAAACAAACAGCTAAAGGTTACAGGCAATTTACTACAGAACAACTTCTAAAAATATGACTTAAACTATTTATGGGTGAGAGCAATATTCTTAATTAAAATCCAAAAAGTTTGTTCAAAATTTTAGTTACCCTGCCACAAAAATTAATATATTATCTGAAGCTGTCTTAAATAACCAGCTGCTGACTGACAATTTTTGGGAGGCAGAAAGGTACACAAGTATGTTATCAAAGACTTCTTGCCATAACAATACAAGTTAAAATGCCTGTAGGAGCACAAAAACTTAATTTTAAATAAAAAGAATACCTCTCCACCAGAAAAAAAATACAGCAATGAGATTATTTATCAGGATTAGATAATGAATAAAAACTCACTGCTAGAATAGAGTTTTAAAATTGTGCTACCTTAATCCTTTGCAAACAAGATTGTAGGTAAATGGAAGGAAAATACCTGAGAACTATTGTCTTTACTTGTATGCATTTCCACATCAAACATTATCTGTCCATCTTCTTGAGGAGAAGGACTGCAGAAAAGAAAGATATTATCATTGTTAGTTTTCTATAAAATGTGATTACAAAGCATTGTTATTAATTTTCATTTACACCTATTACAAAAGAATATTTATTTAATGTTTTTATATCCTATTAATATATGACAGTTTTCAGTGGCTCAGATAATAAAATGTCTGCAGTACTTTAAAACTGCAACTTAATCACTAAACCATAAAACCTTTAGATACAACAGGAATAAGATCAATGCAATATAAATAAAAAGACAGCACAGTATGTTGTATCATCAGAACTCTCTGAAGAATAGCTTCCTAAAGCTTCTTCCTAAAAGCTATCAAAGAAAGGGATAGCCTGATTTCTACTACCGTGGGAGACTATTCCTTTCCTTGACTTTCCTTTCCTGTCAGAAGTGAAGGACTACAAGGAATTTCTCAATAAGAAATCTAGTAGATTGGACTGATTCAAGATGGGAGTAGGCAGTCCTGCAAATTACCTGGTATCAAGCCACAAGAGACTTCACAGGTTTAAAACTCAAACTTTAAATTGTACCTGGAAATCAACTCATAGTTTCCAAGTAGCTTTTAAAGTAATTCCCTTGCAAAATACATTGTGCTTATCAAACCAAGTGATAATGAGGCAAGAGTTATTGCAACCAGGTCCTTCTGCAGCAGGTAAGCCTGCCCCATCTGAAGTTGAGCAAAAGTTCTCTTTGCCACAGCTTCTACCTGCTTGAGGAGGAATCATGAGTCCAGAAGGCTCTCCAGATCAGACTTATTTCCCCACAGGTAGTGCTTGTCTGTCGGGGGAATACTGGTGTTAAGAGAGCCCCAATAAGAAAAGAGCATTCTTAATTCTCTTCTGAGGAAACAGACAGGGCCAAAATTGAATAAATGCACATGAAACTACTTTATAATTTTTATTGAGGAAAAAGCCAATATTGATATATCAGCAGTATAAAACAAATGACTGTACATTAATGTGTTGGTTATGACTATGGCTGGCCTTCTCTAAATTAGAAATTTCAATTCAAACAGTTTTTATCTGGTGCTTTCTCAGAGGACTGCAAAAGCAGTTAAACGTTTATGTTCAAAGTTGATAACAGCAACAAACAAAAAAAGTATCATTAGCTGCTAAGACTGTCCTTGGCAAATGGACTTGAAATAACTTAACCAGGCACATAGGAATACAGAAATTTCTGATCAGTAATTTATTGCAAAAAAGTTATGAAGACATTTTTTTAAGCAACTGCTGGATATTAAATGTAAGTTCTATTTAAAATAATTAGCATTCACATTGCTTGAGACTTTTTCTTCTGTCCATTCTATATTAAAAAAGCTATTCTTTCTGTGGCAGGAAATTCAATATCTGTTTTTTTGTTTTGATAGTGGCTGATTTAGCATCAGGTTCTTTACCCTACCTATTTGATAATTAACTTTCACATTTGTCTACTTGTCTCTGCTTATGTGCCTTTCCCTTGCTCCTTCCTTTAATAAGGATTTCCTCTTTATAGGAGTTGAACTCCTCCTCTGTTGTTTCCTGGGAGGAAATACAGTCACACCTACCTCCACTAAATCATTCAGTATCTAATTCCTGAACCAGCTCTCTTCCCTGGTAAGCAACATATCAGCATCAGACTGAAATTGATGTTTAAGACATCTTTAATTTTTAATCATCAGATGCACAGCATATTAAGAGATGAACAATCACTAGCAGGACATGCTTCTATTTCTACAATTTAACTATAGGAAAAAAGTATATTTTTTATAATACTTAAAAGGCTAGTGTTGCTTTTATTAGTTTTATTATCTTTGTGACTTCCAATAATAAATAGAGAATTTCTTATGTAAAATAATTGCACGAAGACTTAGCATGAATTCTTAATACATGCAATTCCAGTGATCTGATGAAGATCTGCTTCATAACGCACTGAAAAACAAGGCCACAAAGAGCATTTTATTAAAAAAGGCTTCAAACTTTTAAGCAGTGAAGATAATCATCTTTAACAGAAGCAGTCAATTTGAGGGCATAGATGTAATATAACGCATCACAGACCTAGTGTACTAATGAAGGACTGACTTTTTAATTCCGTGGTTTTAGTGCCTTGTTAAGTGTATTACCATTTTAATAGACTACAATATAAACATAATGAATTCTTGCCCACATAATTATTTTTAGTAAAGGAACAGATTTCTGTCCCATCCTATTCCATAAATAACAAGTATCTACTGCAAAAGACTCTTCAAAAATAAACAGTAGATTTAAACAATAACTGATTATGTGGGGCAGTTACCCAACTGAAAAATATTTTTCCTTCAGAATTTCCTTCTAGCCTCCCTTATACAATATAAAAAAACTTTAATAAAACTGAAAAAGTCCACAAAAAGCAATTTACATATTTATTTAGCATATTTATATAGCAACTCATTTATATATATATATATACTTAATGTAAACTTTGGCTTAATACGAGGCGTAAGTCCAGCTAAAACTGCATTCTAGGAAATAAAATACTAGTGACAATTCCAAAAAATAACTCATTCCAAAATATTTTTTAAAATGTAAAAAATAAATGCTTACCTGTCACAATGAGAACTACCCCTTGAACTGTTTTGTCCAGACTCATGCTGAGCATCGAGAAGTATCTTCTCCATATCTCCGTTGTGGATGGAAGATGAAGAAGGAACATGTTCTAGACCCCCATTTTTTGCATTGCTGTTGTCATTGTCATTCCCATTCCCATTCATCTGCAGTTCTACCCAGGAACCTATTGAACAGCCAGATATCTCATCAGAAACTATAGGCCAAGCCCAAATAGAGCATTTAACATTTACATGCAGAAGTGTGCAGTCATACCAAATTTTGAGAACTGAAATAGTTCTGTTTGAGAACGGAAAAAAAGAAAATAATGCTTTATTTACTCCCAACTATTTTGAACTATTATTGTAAAGTGTATATGCAAACAACTTTTTGTATTTCTAATTGGTAATGTAGAAATAGTTTTAAAAAACAACATACAAAGTAACTAGACTTGTTATTTCTGGAATCCTAGATAAGAAATCATGATAAGGACAAAAAAAAAAAAATGAAATTATCTCTCTATAGAAAATTCACAATTTGCAATAAAAAGCACATACATTGAAAATACACAATTACCGGTAACCATTGTCCTCATTCCTAGCAATTGGGTTCTGGAAGCGATCGTTCCTAGGTTTAAGAAACTCAGTAGAGTTGAGTTAACTACCTGGCTAACTACCCTATAAGCTTCTTGAGCATAATTAATTATATGCCAAGAACTTGTATATGCAATTTCACGGCTGGCTGGTACAGAATATTCTGTCAAGGAGCAATAGGCTTTAGAACAGGAAGGTTTAAGTCTTACAACACATCAGTGAAAAATACTTAAGTAAACCTACCACTTTATGCTGCACTTGGAATTTTGAGAGTATCTTTGATTCCATCTGAAGAGAAATTCTTGTGAGGTACATTTTATGCCTCCAACTATGCCTACTACTAATTTATAAGCCACAGAAGATGAACATAGGCCTGCAAGTAAGATGAACCCTTTGGGGCATCTTATAGATAGTAAGTAATCTGAACCAGAAACAGATTTGGCAGGGCCTTTTAATTAGCTCCTCTATTTTTCTACTTCTAGTTTACTGACTTGTAAGAACTGAACTCTCATCTCTCCAATGGCCAGCAAAGATTCAGTGACTTTATGGAGATGATCTTATCAAAGATACCGATTACTCTCAGAAGAACATTACAGAATCTAATTTAACACTGTACAGATAATAATCTTCTGATTATATAACACAAAGTTCTATTTTTCTTCCTCCAAAACTCTGGATCAAAAACTTGGAACATCCAAGGGAATATCACTGAGTAAATTAAATGTTTTACATATCTGGAGTTACTATTTTATGACCCAGGCAAGAAGAAGCTGAAAATGCAATAGGTATTTTAGGGTTTTTCTATGTGAAAGGAAACATTCATATATGCTTCTATTGCATTACTTAAGGCTCAGCTTTCATAAGGAATCCAGTTAAATCCATATTCCAACCATTATAGTACTCTCAGCTTTCAGTCCAATTTCCTGAAAGCAATACTTCAGATCCCAATGTGCTCCAAATTCCATCCTTCAGCTGGAGGCTAATTTACTTTATTAGATTTTTTTTAAAGGAAATTCTGCCTTTATTTTTTTATAAGTAACTCAAGGTGACAAACACGCACAACACCTTCCTCCTATTTCCCCCACAACAACAATCCTGTGAGGTGGATTGGGCTGAGAGAATATGACTAGCTCAAAGTCACCCAGCCAGTTTTTCATGCCAAAGGTAGGACTAGAACTCATACTCTCCTAGTTTCTAGGACAGCATCAGTACACCAAATTGGCTCTCTACTAAAGGTGGAGAGATTCATGCTTAGGTGGCAATGTTTAATTTTTGGTTAAAACTGAACCTTTATCTAAAAGACCTGATTACTGTAATAAATTCCATTTAGGCTAGAAACAGATCCCATTAGTTAAATTGCAGAGTCTGTGCCATGGTTCTATTAAAAAAGTATAACCCGGTCAAGAATGGCAAAATCAGTTGAATTTAGTCCCTAATAGTTTTGCTCTGGAATTTGGGACTCAAAACAGCAAACATTTCCAACCAAACATCCTTTCACTTTGGAATTGCTTAAATATTACACAATCTTGTACCAGGCTTGATTGAATGATCTTCCATTTGCTCTGTTGGAAGGCTTCCCTATGAGAACATACTTGCCCTTTTGGCTCAGGAGTGGTAAAGTCAAGCATGTTATATTATACTGCAAACATTTTAAGGGTCTATACCAGGGGTGTCAAACTCACATCATCACAGCGGTGTCACGTGACGTATCGTGACTTTTCCCTTCGCTAAACCAGGCATGGGGGTGGCCAGCGCGTGACAGATCCGGCCCATGGGCCACAAGTTTTACAATCCTGGTCTACACAGTAAATGTATTAAGACTACTAGCAAGCTTTCCAGGCCAGGTGTATATATTCTGACTTTTCTTGCCACATTTGTTAAATGAATCATTGCAATTCTTGAATTAGTAACACGATTCTACATGAATTTAGTTTCCCCACTGAGTTTGCTTGTCAGAAGATCACAAAAAGGGATCCCATGACTCTGGGACACTGCAACGGTCATAAATGTCCGTTGCCAAGCATTCAAATGTAAATCACATGAAAATGCGGGTGCTGTAACAATCATAAGTGTGAAAAATGGTCATAAGTCACCTTTTTAGTGTCGTAACTTTGAACGATCACTAAACGAACTGTTGTAAGTCAAGGACTACCTGTATTAGTCTATCATGGCAAATCTGTGTCCATGCTTGTGTATATAATCTTATTAACTGACAACAGGATTTAATTGTTACTAGTAACCATTAAACATGCAGATAAGTCAAAAGCCAATGTGGTGACGTTCTTAAAGAGAAAGAGCCAAGTTCTAGTCTATCCTCAACCATGGAAGCTCAGTGACTTTGACCCAACCCTCTTTCAACTTAACCTCTCTTAATAGAGTTATTATTGTGGAGTAAAGGGGAAAGGGTATAGCAAGGAGTATTATGTATGATGTTTTAAACCTATAAACAAAATCCATGTTATAAATGTAACAAAATAAAATGATGAATCAACTGCAAAATCAAATCATTTGGAATCAACTTGTTTTAAAATGCATTAAAAACCAAAGTTCCAATAATTATAGCAAAATCATACAACATACAGAACAACATACATTAGAAATTAAAAGAATTTTCATCCACCAAATTCGTCTTGTGTAATCAGCAAAAAATTAAGCTTAAGACTCTTTTGAAATAAAAATCTATTCTTTATTACATTTATTACCTCTAGTTTTCTTCATTTCAGCAATAGAATTTAAGGGAAGAAATTATGTCACTATTATTAAACAACTGGCAGTCAAAAAATCCTACAAATTACTTTTTAAAAAATATACATGTAAATTCAAACACACCATGTCTTCTGTCCACTCCTCTTCCTGCATGTACAGCTATTTTATATCACATGTACAATTACATAGTAAATTCATAACCGTTTGATATTTATACAATTACTTAGCCATATGGTTCATTGTCATGTGGATATTATTTGCTTCTATGCTTGGAGGTTATAAACATAAAAAATTCTAACAAGGTGGTAATGTAGCAAAACCCTGATGAAGTAACAGAGGCATTTTAGTGTGGTTTACCTCTCTGTAAATATACACATTCCCTCTCTTTATGTGTGTATAGTATAATCATATGACTGAAGTATCTCCTAACAATCCTGTCCTCTTTTATATTTATTTAACAATGTTTGTAACCTGCCCTATTCCTAGCAGAGTTTGAAAAGTTTATAACAAAGTAAAAGTATTTTTTTTAAAAAAAATGGAAACATAACATTAAAGTATCGGCAATGAAAGAATGATGGGTACTCATAAAGTTTTCACTAAGAAGACCTTTCTATATATGAATGATTTCTATGCACTTCCTTTGGAACTATTAAGGAACCACGTTTTCTGTAAGAAGGCTAAGAAGACAAGAAAGCAAGGGCTCAATTAAAAAAAAAAAGAACATAGGAAGATAACAGTTTCTTAACCTTTTTCCTTCAACTGTTCTGTGCAATATTATCAGTAACTTTAATTTTCCTCACAAGCTTTTTGTTCATATTGCTATTTCAACAAAATGAGGAACAACTTCCCCTGAATAATTTAACTATGTATATTTCTTTACTACTGTAAGTTGTTGAGAAAATTGTATGGAGTTTTATAACAATGCAGGTCAAGAAATATTTACACCAGGTTCAAATATTTCCTAAAAATGCAGCTGAAAGTAACATCTGATTGTGGCACAATATCAAGGCAATAAATTAATGCAATTGTATTAATTATACTTATTTACCCCTCCCACCAAAAAATCCAAACAAAAAGGTTTTTTATGTGCAAGAGTTTAAAACCCCAAACACAAATTAACTCAGAAAAAACATTAACAATAACAAAACATTAAACACAAATCAGAAAATCCTGGTTAAAGACCAAAAAGTCATACCACAACAAAAAACATTATACAGTACTTATAGTAAAGATACATAGTACAACTCAAAGCTATCTCCACAAGTTGAATGAAAATTTACAATAGAAGACCTGACTGACCTGGATACAAAAGAATAATACTACACACACAGGATTTGGCAGCTAAATAAACCCATTCTGAACACTCCAGTCCCCACCCAGGCCATCAACTGTAGCTCCTTTTCTAAGGCCACTAGCAAAGAAATAAACAATTTACTCCACTGAAGCATTCATTCACAATTCACTCATTCCATAACTTATAGAGGTATTTACTCCTCACAATTGTTTGTGAAATCCTTTTTACAACCCAGCAACCAAAGTCCATTGATACTTATTTTATGCAAGTTAATACAGTTTTCCTTCAACAAAATGTTTAAAAGGGTTATAAAAACTGGATTCAACTCTCAGATCCTTCTATCCTGAAAAAAAGTATCACTAATTTGTACTTCTTTTACAAAGCTCCATTCCATTCTGCCTTATAATACCAGGAGGCCAGTCACATGCCATCACCTCACCTCATCAACTCTGTCCATAAACCTCCCACTGTTAAAAGGAATGACTCTCCTTTTGGATGACTGTTGCACAGCAATCATACATATTTGTCTCCTTTTTAACCTGGCAGCAATCTACCATACAAGGACAGCCACTTTTCAACCTGAGTCGTAGACTTAATCCAGTGCAATAACTAAATTCCCTGTGGCATATTACAAGGGGGTGGGGGGAGTGAGGAGGAAAAACAAGTTTCTTCAAGCATCAGCACTAAAAGACAAATACCATGACATAACAAACATCAGAAAAGTAGATTCATCATTATTCTGAACACAAAGAACAAAAAGAGTACAGAACAAAAGCTTAAGACCGTTCTGGTACACACTTTTAACCTAATGCCTTTAAAAGTTTCAGAGTTATTTTTAAATGGGCAGTATGTCACCCTTGATAGCTTTCAGGGAGGAAAAAAGGAGACTATTTAAAGCTAAGAAAATAAAATGGGTAATAAACTTTAAATCTTGAAAGGTGGGTTTTTTTTTTAAAGTATAAGCCACTGCGAGATGCCATCAGGAGGCAATGTTGGCAGAACATCCCAAAGGTGCTTTTTTCCAAAAGGCAACAGAACTTTTCTTTTTTCCTTTGAAAACGTTTCGGTTCAGAACTGAAGAAACTTCTTGGATGAGAAGCAAAATGTTTTGAAAGGAAAAAAAAAACCCAAGAAGATACAGTTGCCTTTTGAGGGAAAAACAACCCCCCCCACCCTTTTGGGACAACCATGATCTGGATGATTGAGAACCTCTGTAGACAGAACATGATGGGTGGTACAATAACCTTATTAATTTCCAGAGACTGGAGATTCCAGGTTGAGGAAAACACCTTCTCAGTTGCTCTTCTCATTTCAATGGGACTCCTTCCCATGGAAGGTAAGAGCCTTGGTGGCGCAGGAGACTAAAGTGCTGTTAAGTAGCACCAGCTGCCTGTAATTACTTGCAAGTTCAAATCTCACCAGGCTCAAGGTTGACTCAGCCTCCCATCCTTTCGAGGTAGGTAAAATGAGGACCCGGATTGTGGGGGCAATAAGCTGACTTTGTATAAAAAAAGAACACCGCTTTTGGGGGGTGGGGGGGTGGGGCGAAAGCCCTACTAAGCAGGTATATACAAAAGTATGAAGGCTATTGCTTAACGCATTGTAAGCCGCCCTGAGTCTCCGGAGAAAGGCGGCATATAAATCGAACCAATAAACAATAAATAAAGGCAGCTCATTCCCTTCCTATTCATCTCCTTCTGCCCACCCTCCCCATTTTTGAACCAGGGGCAGTGAAAGGCTCAGGAAAAAAAGCAGAGAAGATCCAGACTCCCATCCCCAGCTGACTCAAAATCACCTGATGCCTCCAGGCTCAACGACCTCCGAGGGTTGTTGTGTAGAGCAGGGTTCTCCAACCTTGGCAACTTTAAGCCTGGCGGACTTCAACTCCCAGAATTCCCCAGCCAGCTTCTGGGAGTTGAAATCCGCCAGGCTTAAAGTTGCCAAGGTTGGCAACCCCTGGTGTACAAGGATAAAATGGGGTTGAGGAAGGCAATGTGCCCCATCTGAAGCTGCCCAAAGAATGATATTCAAAACAGTCTAATATCAATCACCCTGGTTCCCTCCCCACCACACCAACTCCCATGCTAACGCGAAGGCATTATAGGGGTTGTAGTCCAAAGCTCCAGAAGACTCCCGGTTGGGAAAGTTGAAAAATTCGCTCAGGTGTCCCTTCGCCCCCCTCCCCCCCGCTGCGACCCATCCTTTGGTCCACAGGCGCTCGTGCGGCCAGGGGACCAGCCAATCCCTGCCACGGGCAATGGGTGAGGGGGGAGGTCAACCGTCACTTGGTGGGGGGGAAACCCCACTTCTTCTCGCGCGGGAGCGGGGAAGGTTGAGGAAAGGAGATGAGGGGAAAGATGAAGGGGAGCCGCCGCAGCCGCCCGACCCGCCCTCAGCCCCCACTCACTGTTGAGGCCTGGCTCGGTGGGCGTCCCCTCGGGCGGCAGGTTGTTGTTATTGTTGTGGTGAGACAAGTCCTGAGGGGACGACATGGCGGCGGAACGGGGTGACGGCGAGCGCGGAGCTGGTCCGTCCGAGGCAGCGTGTGGAGGAGGAGCGGAGGCAGCTCCCGAGGACAAGACCGGCGGCGGCGGCGATAACAGCAGCACAGCTGGGATCGCGAGTGGCTATCTGTACGCTCCCCGACGCCAGCCCCAGCGACCCCGCCTCCGCCGAGCCGCTGCGCACGCGCCGTGGAAGCCTGGCGCCTAGCCTGGGCACAGGCCCCGCCCACTCACGCAGATGGCAGCCTTTCCTCCCTGACGCTCCTCACGTAGGCCATTCGGAGCCGGAGAGGGGGGCGTGGTGTTCCCAAGCGGGAATGCGCATGCTTGTCCTCGATCCTCGCACGCAGCTTCCCTCAACCAACACCCCCCCCCCACACCTGCCTGGTGGACTACTTTTTTTCTTTTGCTGCGCATGCGCCGAACTGGGGACATTATAGCTTGGGGTGCATAATAAAATCAGGGGATGATGGTTTAAAAAGTTAAGCAGGGTGGTGCCTGGATAGGGGACCACTAGGAAATCCAAGATTGTAACCAAACTAGGGGATCTGGAAAATGTCCACTGAAATGATAACAGATCGGAACTGTTTTACAAGTGCTACAAATAGTTACCTAGAAAATAATAGACATCCAAGAAGGTTGTTTCCTCCCCCACTTTTGTTAAAAACAAAGGGGGAATTGATCCTCTAAAGATAAAAACTGATGCACAAAACATGTTTTTGGCTTTCTCTACTTCGATAGTATGTCTTGAAGTTTCATAAATGTCAGGAACTGCACCCTTCACCATCTTAGAACAGAAGGAGAGGAAGAAGTGCACCTACTTTTATTAAACTTTTCCTGAAGCTTAGGGACAGACTGTTACTGCATGTGTCCATCACTTTAATGCTAAGAGTTCCTCCCCATCCAGATCCAGCCTAAAAATCATTATCAAGAAATGGATAATTTTTATTATTTTTTTAAATTTGATTTATATGCTGCCCTTCTCCGGAGACTCAGGGTGGCTTACAATGCGTTAAGCAATAGCCTTCATACTTTTGTATATTTTATACAAAGTCAGCTTATTGCCCCCACAAACTGGGTCCTCAATTTACCTACCTTAGAAAGGATGGAAAGCTGAGTCAACCTTGAGCCTGGGGAGATTCGAACTTGCAGTAATTGCAGGCAGCTGAATGTTAATAACAGGCTATTAGTCTGCTAATTAAATATTGTGCATGCTTAAAATGCAGAATAAAATTCAAAATCGGAAAGAATAGCCATTCAGGGTCAAATCAAGATCTATCTTAATCTAGCGCAATTCTGGAAATTGAACTCCACACATCTTAAAACTGCCAAGGTTGAGGCATTTTGTTTCGCCTTGCCAATTGCTTTTCACAATCAGATTGACATGATGCATTCCTTTTTCCCTTCCATAGTCCCCTCTATAATTGGCGCCTGGAGGTAAAACTTAATTTTCAACGAGTCCCTTGCTAGCACAACTTTCCACGATTCTCTCTTGAAAGCTATCCATTGGTCAACATCATTATGCCTCATGATAAAGAACTCCATAAGCAATTCCAAGCTGTGTGGAATACTTTTTCTTTCCCTTATAACTTTTCCAGTTACTTGGAAGACCCTATTCCTAATATATTGAAGGGGCTACCCTCCTCTTTACCTGATTTTATACACCTTGAACATATCTCCCTTCAGTTTCTTTTGTTTTGAACTAATCCTATAGCTATTAACTTTTCCTGATAAAGTTACTCAATTCTTTACCCTTGATCAGCTTGGTTGCCATCTTCTGCATTTTTCCAAAATTCAAGCCTTTCTGCTTCAGTGTACACATAGCACAGGCTAATCACAACTTGGCTACTGTACTTTCATTAGTTATTTGTGTGGGTATGTTTCTCAGTAGACAGATGCTTGCAGCCAAGGCTTTTATTATCCAATAGCTCTCATTGCACAATAGATCACATTGCCCCCAAAGATCTCATTTAGGGATCTCTGGGAGGAAAGAGAGAAACATACAAATATCCTTTAACCAACAAGAGCTGTCCATCTAAATGCATCCTTCCACTACCCTATATGAAAAAGTGGGAATACAGCCTTCCCATGCAGGCCATCATCAAGAAAATAAAGCTAAAAGCAGGGAGCAGACATGGGTGCACACATTCCTAGTCCGTGGATGTCCCTGGAAATCCAGTGGCTTTCTAGATTTCTGAGCGCTGAATGCAGAATTCCTGAAACAATTCAGATATGCAGTATAAATCAAACTATTAAAAATCTTGATCATGTTCATCCTGAAGTACTTCTATAACTGTGCGAGTTGGGTGGCCATATGAATTTAATAAATTAA
The DNA here is from genome assembly GCA_022577455.1 of Arizona elegans. Lineage (NCBI taxonomy): Eukaryota > Metazoa > Chordata > Lepidosauria > Squamata > Colubridae > Arizona > Arizona elegans. The sequence continues at coordinate 3,272,825 of JAKOOJ010000013.1, read as the reverse complement.
ATAACAAACATTTAGACATGTGTATATATGTGCTGGAGAGAAATCTGATGTCTTCTACTAAATGTCCCTCCATACAAAACAACATCTGAACATAAAGAAGGAACGAACTGCATTAAGCCGTACATTTCTATTACCCTAGAAGTCATTACTCTGCTGTTATTTTGAATAATTGACCTGTCATTTTTGCACCACCCGCACCCCCCATCTATCATTTTCCCTAATTTGTTCATATGTACACTGTTCTGGTTTTTCCACTTTTACATTACCAACCCTTTCTTGAAAGCACTTTCTACTTAAAGCAAAAGACTCAAATTTGGTTAGGCAATTATTTTAGAATGGGATATTGATCACACTGGTATTTTATCTCAACAGTCCAAAATATTAATAGGTCTTTCCCCCCATACTCTTCTTTTTGCATGATGAGCCCACAGTCAAGAATTTCCAATTAACCACAATTCCTATATCTACCAATTACAGAAAAAAGGTTTAACTATTAAAATACAGTTTAAAACTGAACATCCTGAGTTGTTCCAAATAAGTCAATCATGATTCTTGATCGCACCAAGAACAAGTGGACAGCACACGTGGGCACAAAATTTCTCCATCTCTTCCTTGCATAGGAAGATAATTAAGCCTTGCTTAAATCAGCTAATAAGTATGTATGTAGCAGCTTATTGGAACTGGTATTTAGCACCGAAATTTTGATTGTACTTGCAGATAAGAACCACACGATTGAAAATAGAGCCGCACCTTTTGAACATATAAAACAGTACATAAAGCCGTTTCATTTTATTTCAACTCCAAGCAAATACAAAATTCCACATCCCCCCCCCTTTTTAAAAAGACTGTAAACCAGGTGTTGTTTTGCTCCTTTCATACATGTTTGAGGAATGATGATGATCTCATCTCAGGTGATCAAAATGATTCCTCCCCCATGGGTCATGCCTAAAGATCCCTCAGGCTAATAAGTGTTTTCCCCAGGAGTGGTTTCGAGCTGTATAGTGCAGAACATGGAATAAGAGTCAGTTGTAGAGTTCTGGCTTATTTCCTGAAAGGCTACACAAGTACTCTGTTAAATTTCTGAACATCTTTTGGACAAAGCGGTTCATTCTCACCCACTTTGCAATGCAAATAGATTTTGGGAATGCATTCCCATGGTCATTTCAGATGGAGCCAAAGGGATCTGGCAACCATCCAAAATGAGTCATTTTGGAGTGGGGATAATCATTCAGATTTTGCTGTGCTCACATACCTATTTTGTGTACCAGATTAGAAACCATCACACACACTAGGCTAGCACTCTTTTCCTCAAGGGTGGGGCAATCTGTACTTAATGGCAGAGGACATACTATTTGACATACAAAAAGGTCCTAGAACAAATTCCTGGTATCTTTAATTCAAAAGAGAAAATGACAAGAATGACCACACAATATTAGCTAGTGTGCTTTTCTATTAGTTTCCAGAAATAAATCAAGGAATGTAAGAAGCATCCAGCTAAGCTTTCAACCAGGCATGTTGTACCTAAAGGAGTAAAACAATCAAAGTTATTCCTCAAAATAAAAATGTGAAATAGTTCCAGCCCATTAATGGGACTTCATAATATCACCACCAGTCTTGCATTCAAGCCCATAGCTCCTGAAACTAATAAATATATAGTCCTCATTTGAAAACTAATGGCTTGGATTATATTCTTAAAAATATATAGAAGAGCCGTGGTGGTGCAGTGGTTAGAATGGAGTATTGCAGGCAGGCTCTGCCCACAACCAGCAGTTCAATCCTGAACGGCTCAAGGTTGACTCAGCCTTCCATCCTTCCAAGATCGGTAAAATGAGGACCCAGATTGTCAGGGGCCATATGCTGGCTCTGTAAATTGCTTAGAGAGGGCTGTAAAGCACTGTGAAGCGGTATATAAGTCTAAGTGCTATTGCTAAAAGGAAGGCTACTAGCTTTCAGAGGTGCTGTCTTTAGATTGGGAGATTATAGAAAATTTGGGAAAATTACCTAAAGATGGAGAATATGTGAGTGCTAAAAATGGTGCATAAATATTTTAAATGTATGCCAACATCTACTGTTAGATCTACTGGGGACTTGAAGCATTTTTTGATTACTGTAACTTTTTTCTATATCCTGTAATAGCAAGTGTTTTAAAAAAAATTGCAAGAAAAGAGGAATGTTTGTAAGGTCAAACTACAATTCCATTCAAGTTCCTAGTAGCAATAAAAATACATAAGTATCGGGGTTGTCAGGCATGTAATAATTTTTATCTATTCAAATCACTTCATATTAAATTTGGTACGACATACTTTTTAAAAACAAGAAACTTTTAATTCTTTTTTTTTTCCAGAAAGGAAAGAAAAGCACTGTTGTGCGAGTCTGAATCTGAAACAAGGCATTCACTGAAATTAGGACAAAGGGATTAACACATGAAAAAGTTTAGTCCCATAAAACTTTAACACTATTCTACAAAATTCAGACCCTCCCCAATTCTGACAAAATTCTGTTAATAAAGAAGAAAGGGAGAAGGCTGGAGGTGACATAAGACAAATAAGACAATTACTGTTTAAACTTTCGGCAGAATCCAAGTGTTCCAAAAAGTTATTTTAATGGAAACTGCAGATAAATATTAAAGTGTCTTTAACAATTTCAAATAGAAGTCATTAAAAAAAGCTTCTCCCTTTCCTCATGAAAATTAATACTGGTTAAAATCATTATCAAACCATTTTATCATGTATCTAACTTAAAAAAAAACAATTTTAATATAAAGAGGTAGATTGAAAAGAAAAAAAACAATTCGCCATTATTCGACATTTTTATTCAGTATATTTTTCCCCCTTATGTTTTTTTTTTCCTTTTTCATTTTCAGCGCCAGACATATCAAGGAGTGATTGCAGTCAACATTTCATTAAAACATTTTACTCTTTGCAAGAGACCCTTTTTTCCTTCCCCTTGACCACCAATCCATTTCATGTGCTTTTCATTTTTTTTTTTCCTTCTTCTTCTTCTCTAGATACCACCACCACCACCACAGGGCTGGAGAAAGGAATTGTAAAAGGGAGAAGGAGTCCAGGAGACATAAGAGGAATGCTACAAGCCACAGCAAGAACAAGCTGTTATTTAATTAAAAAAAGGGGGGGCACAAATAATACAGTAATGAGGTTACACAATGAAATCCCACAGCATTACTTGAAGGCTTTGCTCTGTGGCTGACGTCATCACAATGGAAGGCATAAAAAATTGGAGGAACCCAATGTTGACAACGATCCAATCTCTAGTCCATTTGGTGAGATGGTGCAAGTAGTCATTTTATGTTAAAAAGTGCCCTACCCCCCACCTAAATGGCTAGTGGAGAACTGCCCAGCAAAGACAGAAAAAGAGAGAGGGAGAGAGAAAGAGAGAAACAGAGAGAGAGAGAGAAAGACAGAGAGGGAGAGAGATAGATAGAGACCATCCATGTAGCTATCTAGAAAAAATGAGTTGTCACTATGGCACATTGTTTAAACACTGGGGAAGGTGCACCGCAACGAACTTTCTCTCTCTGGCTCCATTTCTTCCCCTATATTGTTTACAAATGCTAAGTTCACCTATCTGAACTAGACAGGAAGTGAACTCCTCTGATCGGACCACTACCCTAAATCCCTTTGTCTTGAAATATATACAAGTTGTTTGTAGTGGCTACAGCAATTATGTTTTCCTTGGGATGCCAGGCTGTGTGGAGGATCTTCTTGTTGAAGTCTAAGCTATCGACACTTATCTCGTCCTTCTTCCGTTTGCCACTCGCACAGACTTTACGGGGTTTCAAAACTGTACGAGGCTTATTGTTTTCCCGAGAAGCTTCTAATGTGACATCCCGCTTGGTGTTTCTATCGAACATTCGGAAGAAGTTGTTGTAGGAGCCAGTCATGACGACGCTGTAGACAAAGAGGAGAAAAAGAGAGGTTGTGTTTCTGATCCTGGGAATGTTCCGATCATTTGGCCTTCAACTTTCTGTTGCTGGTTGTTTTCATTCAATTGGTGGTACTTGATTTGCACGGATGGTAGGTGTGAGGAAGCTACACCTACCTAGAAAGGTTACGCTAATGGGACTTCTTAAATTTATCCAGTCTGTTTGGCTTAAAACATTTGCAATATATTAGTAATTATGAAGTACATGTAGAAATAAGATGGAGTATTTTACATATTTTTGTGGCAAATATAAAATCTCCTTTGGGAGAAAGAAAAAACAGGCCTAGAGTTGTGAATTTATATATTGAAATTCTTCAGAACTGGAATCCCAGATTTAAGAGACTTTGACTACTGACAATTTAATCAAGCAGTTTTTAATCAGGAAAATGAGAGCATAATGATTACATTTTCCCCCTTCAGTTCCCAATTTCTTCAGACTGAGGTTCTTGCAGGCAGCTAACTAAAAGCAAATGGATACTAAAATATAATTTTAAAAATCTGCCAACTGGTTTTCATTCTGTTTTAACTGTATCTTTTATATGATTTTGACTTCTTTACTGTAAGCTGCACATTTCGATAGTGAGATCGGCAATGCCTAAATTTATATTTTATATATATATACTAGGTGTATATGTGTAATAAATAAATAAATAAATAAATTAATTAATTAATTAATTAATTAATTAATTTAGACACTGCTGATCTCACTAAGGCAGAAATATTAGCAATTGTATATATGAGTTCTGTTACGGTTTGTTTTTAAAGTTATACACTGCTTTATCAAGGTTAGCCTAAGCAGTGTAAAGACCATCAACTACAACCAATGCAGTAATTATTTACTATAGGAAGATAATTGATGTATATTAGGAGAGGATAAACTGTATTTGCAGGAAGATCCAATCCTTAGGATCCCCAGTTCATAAGATCAGGTAGCATCAATTGCTTCATACAGCATGTAATACTAGACTAAATGAACCAATTATCTGACCTTGGGTTATATAACTGCATTCCATTCTGCCTGGATAACCTAAGATTGGGATCGGTTAATACAATTTCATCTGGAATTCACAAAGCATCAGAGGCCCCAAGCCAAACTTTGAGCAGATCTCCCTGCTTGGTCCACATGTTAGTAGGTAAATAAAGATTTAAATAAACATAGCAAAAAGAAAAAAAAACCCGTCTGTCACAAACCAAACAATAGATTATTGCACAAGTTTAAATATAAAACACAAACTGACCCATTTAGATGTTTCACTGGATAAACCAAAATAATAACAAAAATTATCCAGCTAATTCTTTTATTATCCTCTTTGCTTTTCTAGAAATCATTTCCAAACAGGTACCAAAACACAGTGCAAGCTACATGAGCTTTCCATGCAGCCAAACTTCCTAGACATTGTTGAAAAAAAAGTTTTAACTGTCAATTAGTAAGAACATGTTAAAAGAAGAAGGAAAAAATTGAAACTTGCCTATCCGACCCATTCCAGCAGCACTCAAATTTGTCAAAAATGCAGTCATTTTCATAGAGCGAACAAAGTTTACTTCTGAGGTATTCATGTACCTGGAAATAAAAAACACAATTTGAAGAAGAAATAATATAACATAGAATAGAATAGAATAGAATAGAATAGAATAGAATAGAATAGAATAGAATAGAATCATAGAATAGAATAGAATAGAATAGAATAGAATAGAATAGAATAGAATAGAATAGAATAGAATAGAATAGAATAGAATTCTTTATTGGCCAAATGTGATTGGACACACAAGGAATTTGTCTTGGTGCATATGCTCTCAGTATACATAAAAGAAAAGGTACATTCGTCAAGAATCATAAGGTGCAACACTTAATGATAGTCATAGGGAACAAATAAGCAATCAAATCATATTAGGAAACAGTCAATATAAATCGTAAGGATACCAGCAACAAGGTTACAGTCATACAGTTGTAAGTGGGAGGAGATGAGTGATAGGAACGATGAGAAGATTAATAGTAATGCAGACTTAGTAACTAGTTTGATAGTGTTGAGGGAATTATTTGTTTAGCAGAGTGATGGCGTTCAGAAAAAAACTGTTCTTGTATCTAGTTGTCATATTAACAGTTATTAACTGTTTTGAGGCTATAATTTAAGATTGCAAATGATTGTGTGAATATGAAAGTTCACATCATCTAAAAATAAAGTACCTTTAATTTCTAGATTGCTGTTCTTATTCCAGCAAAACGTATCATGCTTAATAAAAGTTTTTTTATTAAAATCGATAACAGCCTCATAACTTTATATCACACCTTCAGCTACTCAAACTCTATTAGATCATTTTAGGAGATCTCTGAACCTGTCTGACCACTTTTAAGAAATTATTTAAGGAGTTGAAAGAAAAAGAAAATCTGATAATCTCAAATGCATACCCTAGATCTGAAATCATGACCAAAAGTATAAATTCATACAGACATACAATGTATGAAATTATACTCCATTCTTCCAGCATACACACTTCGGGATGTATAAATTTTATACAAATTTCAGGATTCAGGATGGTAAATAATGAGAAATGAGAAATAATGCAAACATTAAAATTGTTTAAAAGAAACAAATGTAAGAATTAACATTGCTAGTTGAGCAAATGCATTCTCAAATAGTTTTACCAGTTCATGTAAAAAAATCATCCATAAATCGTATCTGAAGCTAGGACCAGCCACTTTTGCAAGAATAGGGCCCATTACAGTATTACAAACACCAACAGATACATATATATTTTAAACCTTAAAAGCCCACAACTTCCACAACTTCATCAGAACCTATGAGAGAAGTTCCACAGGATATTCTGAATTATTTATTTCTGATATAAATCAATAAACAAAACATTTCATTGTGGAGATAAGGGTGTGCTCTATAGCATCTATATTCACTATTCTACCAAATCTTGACTTAATTTTTAATTAATCGCAAATATGATTCCCCCAAACTGTCTATCTGTATGGCATACCTGGTATGTTTCCACAGGTCGGTTTTCCATATTTAAATCCCAAATCTTCACAGACAGATAATCTCTAGTCATCATATATCGACCACTATGGCTAAATTTGACATCAGAGATGGAGGAGATGATTTCTGAAAAAAAGGATCGGCTGCTTGGATCTTCTGGCTCCTCAAATACTGCAAGTGAAATATAAGCACATTCATTTGCCAAACTTGCCTCGATGACATGAAGATTTCCCTTTTTCTGTACATTAACACATAAAACCTAAAGCATTAACCCTTGGAAGCCATATCCTGCTGAGATGAAAAATTATCCACCAGAAGTCCAAATAAACAACGATTCTGGGGTCAGAAGTAATTTGAACTCAACTTTCCTTATTCCCATTTCCAGTTCCAAGGACCAGTAGAAGCAGACCTTGATATATTATATATTTATAAATTACTATCCATAGCCAAGTAACTCATATTTTTTGACTTTCTGCTGTCCAGAAATCCAATGAAGCAATGAAGTTTTCTAATTATCAGGAGCAAAGGTGTTCCAAAAGAGACTGAAGTCCAACCACTGGATAATCATCTTTTAGATGAAGATCTATAAACACACTGCTAATGTGATGTGTTTTCCTGTGTACGTTCTTGCCAACAACAAGGAGAAGAAGCTTGGCTTAAGGAAGGGCATACAGGGTTGTGGGGATGCAGCATCAACTCCTAAAAGGTGCTCATGGAATCCAAAAATTGTGTTTGTGGCAGACACAGAGGCACACACATAAAAATGAGCACCTCCTGCATACAATTTAAGAGGCTGCTGAAACCCTGCAAATCTTGAGTGATTTTGTGAGATCCTCAGACAAGAGTTTGCACAGCTCTGCACTGCTGGTATTTCTGTCTGAAATGGTTGTTAAATCCTGGAATATGCAACCCCACCCCACCACTCCTCATGCCCCCAAAATGGAGCCACCCTGACATTTTCTATTTTTTTAATCTTGATGTCCGCCCAAAGTTTATGGATCAGTCACTTTCCTCCTTCTGTGGTCTGATTGTGTGCTTCCTGTATCTGGAGAATTAGAGCATTCTTAAAATTCACTTCCATCCTTCCACAGTTAGCTCCGTTTGTTTGCTATCCTGATGTGGAAGTACTTAAGTCAAAGGTATTTTTTAAACTGCTTTGTTTTTGTTTTACAATTGGGGGGGATATAAAGTTAAATGGACTTTCCAGTCTGTTGCTTCACACCAATTTGCTCTGGTGGTAAAACTCAATTAGAAGAGAAAAAGCTACTCACATTTTGAATGCCTGTCACAGAGCGCCGAGGCACGCATGTCACACAGGCGAATAGTTCCCTTGCTACTGCTGTACACAAAAGTATTGCAGCTGTTTGGGTGGAATTCGGCTGCTGTTATTACCTCCGTCAGCTCTTCCATGTTGGCAGGCTTAATATCTACGATATCTAGAAATTGTTGGCATTAAGGAGTCTTCTTTTCAGTGACATTCAAAGCTTTGACATTTGCATTCTAACACATAAAAGGAGTCCCTGCAATTTTTACTCTGCTAGTTGTTGCTGACTCTAGGGGGAAGTGCACATCTCAGTTTCAAGGCATTTGAGCTGTCCGAAGATGCTTCTGCGGACATGTGGCCAACATGACGTCATGGAGCATTGTTACCTTCCCATTAAAATGGTATCTGTTTATCTACTTGCATTTGCATCCTATCAAACTGCTAGGTTGACAGGAGCTGGGGAGAGGACGGGAGCTCACATCATTGTCTGGCACTTGGGTCTTGAACCTGGGCTGCCGGCTTTCCAGCCAACGAGCCCAGTATCTTAACTGTTGAGCCATCATGTCACCCTATTCTAACCCATACTGGGAGACAAAATAAATTGCTAGAAAGCATTATTCTTTGGGGCAAGAGATTGGGTAAAACTAGTTATTAGACTATATAGAGTGTTGGAATTGGGTTCTTCGAGGCTGCAAAACTCAATTCCATCAATTTTACCTTTTGGGAAAAGGACCATCTCACCCATTTTTACATAGAGAAAGAAAGGTAGAAGGTAGACTTCAGTGCATACGTGCACACAGCCAAATTTTCTTGGCTGCAGTTTTATAGTGATTTGGCAATGCTCTCTTCATCATTCTTATACTTTTTACCTATCCCCATCTCCTCTGCACCCCAAGGATCTTCTAGTGGTCTCCCATTCAAGTACTAATCAGTCCTGACCTGCCCAGCTTTTACCGTATCAGCCAAAGGTGACTAGGTGCTCCCATTCACTGTTAACCAGAGAGTAATTATGGTATTGTAATTAATTATTCTTTATATTTAAACAATAAAGATTTATGCTACTTTATCACCCCTACTGGGGATCTGGATTCCAAAACTCAAGGCTTACACAGTTTATGTATAAGAAACATGGGTTATGTTACAAAATAATTGAAGAAAAGCTAAAGTGACAACTTCTACCACCACCTAGGGTTTCTATAGAGTCCACATGACTGTTGAAAAGTTGCTCTCAACTTGACATTTTGGAAAAGCTGTTAAATATATCAGAAGTAAATTTATAAATTGCATTTAATTAAAACTGTTTACATTCACTGGACATTCAGAGTTACCTTGTAGGGGAGATGGGTGGCATAAAATGTAGTAAAATAAATTCACGGTATCAATGTAGAAATCAAATGAAACTGAAGTGTCAATTCCCAGAATATATTTGTAGTCTCCCCAGATCTTCCAAGATTGTATGTATGTATGTACCGTATTTTTCAGACAATAAGACGCACTTTTTTGTCTCCCAAAAGGGGATAAAAATGTCTGTGCATCTTATACACCGAATATGGCTGAAGCCCCACCCACCCGCTGGTTGTTTGTTTTTTTTTTTGCCTCCACATGCCCCATTTTCAGAGTTTTTCAAGACCATCTTTGAGGCTTTTTTTGGCCAGTTTTTTAGGCTTTTTTTTTGGCCCATTTCAAGGCTTTTTTGGTCTGTTTTCAAGGCTTTTTTTGCCTTTTTTGGGGGGGGGGGGGGGGGAACAGCCTGAAAAAAGCCTCAAAAATGGGCCAAAAAAAAAGGTCTGAAAATGGGGCATGCAGAGGCCAAAAACTTTTTTTTGGTGATTTCCTCTTCTAAATTTAGGTGCGTCTTATAGTCAGGTACATTTTATAGTCTGAAAAATATGGTATGTATGTATGTATGTATGTATAAATTTCCAGATGCATGTGATGCACACGTGTATTGTGATGATATAGTAGCACTGAGAGTAGGAAAACATATAGACTCAAGTCCTGCACATTCTGATCTTCAGCCCAGCTGAACACACACACTCTGAATAAAAAGATACTAAAACTTCTATCTGTGATTTCTAGATGCCACAAATTAATCCTCAAGTCATCCGCAGACAAGTATGTTTCATAATCACTATTAATGGAGATAGAATTGATGTGATACGTGTGAGCATTGGCAAATATTCTTCGAGGACTGGCTTCCACCATGAGATCCATGGGTCTAAATACTGGCACCTGTAAACCAAAGTATTGAAAAAAAAATGTGAGCAATTATAGAAAAATCTGTCAGAGAAGAGCAGGCAAAACTGGGGGCAAAGTTAAACATGTTATCAGTTTAGAATCATTATATTGACAAAAGCAATCCCCGTCCAGCCCCCTCTCCCTTTGTATTCTGTTAACTCTTCTCTGGTGCTGATTTAATTTTAGTTGACTAAATTCTTGTGTATATGTTTGACTATTAAATACTTCTGAATTTCAACTTAATGCACTCTCCTTATCCTTTGTATCTGTTATCAGTTCAGTATCAACAAATTAAAAGGGGGGAAACCAAGATCTCCCTATATGGAAACATCAGAATGGGTTGGGGCATAAAAACCAGGCAAAAAAAGAACCAGAGAATAAAATCCAACCATGCTATGATGCCCAGCTCTGTGTTACTCACCCGTAAAGTAGTGACTGTTGTGGGGTCTCTATACCGGCCATCTTCTTCTTTTAAGTTGTAGCCTTCCGGCCGCTTATCTCTCTCACTGATTTTCCATAGTTTTATTGTTTTGTCTGAAACACATTAGGGTAACGTTGGGCTGTTGAGAACCTCCAGCCCTTTGCCAGCAGAACTGATCACAGAATATATAATATGATTCATGCCTTATAAGAACCATGGTGGATATTTGGTGTGGTTACAAATAGCTACCGGTAACAGGGTTGCGGGGGTTTTTTTTGGAACTTTTACCACAGTTCAGAGCCTTTTGCTGTGACTGTTAATTTCCAGACATACATGCAGATGTTGGATAATTTGCACTTTTAACTTGCCTTGGCAGTGCAATACTTCCCATTCCAAGAGATGCCTCCAGGTCTCCAAATGAAATAAAACAAAAGCCCCAAGTTCTCGGATGAGATTTAGCAATATTAAAGTAAAGGTAAAGGTTCCCCTCGCACATATGTGCTAGTTGTTTCCAACTCTAGGGGGCAGTGCTCATCTCCGTTTCTAAGCCAAAGAGGCAGCGCTGTCCAAAGATGTCTCCATGGTCATGTGGCTGGATGACTGAACACCAAAGATGCACAGAACGCTGTTACCTTCCCACCAAAGGTGGTCCCTATTTTTCTACCTGCATTTTTTACCTGCTTTCGAACTGCTAGGTTGGCAGAAGCTGGGACAAATCACGGGAGCTCATCCCGTTATGCAGCACTAGGGATTCGAACCGCTGAACTGCCGACCTTTCGACCTACAAGATCAGCATCTTAGCCACTGAGCCACTGCGTCCCTTTTAGCAATATTAAGACAATGGCTTTTGCAAGTTAGAAAATTCTCTGTTTCATCATGGCCCCTGGGATTCAAAAAGGGTTGCCAGGACAAAAGGCATCAACCGCTCAGAGCTTTGCAAAATGCAAGAGACCAAAACCCCTGATTTTTGGTGCTTGGAACATAAACATCAACTCCCTGGAGGCAGAGCAAACCAGGTTTTTTAAAAAAGATTTAAGTTACAGGTTGTTCTCAAATTATGACCATTTGTTAGTGGCTATTCAAAGTTACACTGAAAAAAAAAGGAACTTTTGACTGGCCCTCCTGAGTACCACAATGTCCCTACGGTCACGTGATCAAAATTGGTAACTGGCATGTATTTACGAGAATTGCAGCATCCCAGAGTCACGTGAGATGACTTTCGACAAATGCAAGTCAATGGGGAAGCTTAACAACTATGTCGTTCACTTAACAACTGCAGTAATTCATTCATCAGAAAAAAAAAAAAAGGTTGTAATATTGGGTATGATTCCCTTAACAACTACTTTTCTTACCAAGAGAAATTCCGATCCCAATTGTGGTTGTAAGTCAAGAACTATCTGTATATGCAGCTAAATTCACATAATTCAAACTCTAACCCTATATTAAGAAAATATACAGTAGCTATTATGTTTTTGTAATATTCTATACCCAAACAAATAAGCTATACTATAGCTGGATTTCCTATAATTCTTGGAATCACCAAGTACTTAATCCTATTTTAATTTAACTGAATAAATTGTGCCAACTCAACCATGCTCTAGGCCAGAGGTCTTCAAACTTGGCAGCTTTAAGACTTGTGGACTTCAACTCCCAGAATTCTCCAGCCAGCATAGCTGGAGAATTCAGCTAACCTCTGCTCTAGGCTGATTGGGGCACCTTCTCTTAATCCCTTAACCTTCCCTTGGAGCCTTCCAGATCAGAGATGGGCAACTATGGCCCTTTTATGACTTGTGGACTTCAATTCCCAGAATTCCTGAGCTAATATGGCTAATATGAATTCTGGGAGTTGAAGTCCACAAGTCATAAAAGGGCCATAGTTGCCCACCCTGTTCTAGATGAAATGGACTTCAACTCCCATGATCTCCAGTTAGGAAATCGGGAAATCAGAATCCATCACATCAGGAAAGTACCAGGTGAAAGACATCTAATAGTTAGTTAAAGGGGATTATAAAGTTTATGCCGAAAGCTTTACAGAAGAACTTGAGCTGATATCCAAACAAGCGTAGTCTTGTTTACAAGACTTAAAACATCCTGCAGAAGCATGTCAAGAAAAGCTGATTTCCATCCATATAGCAAAGAACTTTTTGAGCTTTCAAAGAAAGTTCACAGAAGAAGAACGTAAGAAGAGGTGACTTGGATGTGTTGTGAAACAAAAATCAAGAACCAAAGGACAATAGTCACATGGCTCCTGGTTTAAAAGGTAGCAGTTGTGAAGGAATGCAAAACAATAGATGAAATTTGGTTAGAGGGATGAACAAAAGTATTATAGTTTTCTAATTCAAAATAAAAAAGCACAATAACTGTTACACTTTTAAGTTCGCTTAGAGGCAGGATTGCTTGGAAGGAAAAGAACTAATACTATTCACATCATTTCAAAGGCTCCCCCAATCTCAGGAGTCAAGGATGAAAGACAGGCAAGGAGAACAGGTCAGAAAGTTCAAAGAAGAACAAAAAATGTTACAGGAGCAGTAAAAATACAGCAAGAACCTTATTTGATTGATTGATTGATTAATCTATCGATTAATTATATTTTTTTACATTACTCCTATCCTGTAAATTCCAAGAACAGTCATCAAGAAAAATTAAAACACAGAATTCAAACTCTATAACTTTCAAAACAATAATAGTACTCTACATAGAAGCAGGTTAGATCAAAATGTCTCTTCTGGTGCTTGTAGAATTGTATCACATGGTTCCAGGAAGCCACTCAAAAAATCTTGTAACATCAGTGTCAGGAATGATGATTTGCAAGACAAGCTTTTAGGGACAGGGGTGGGCAACTATGGTCTCTTTATGACTTATGGACTTCAACTCCTAGAATTCCTGAGCCAGGATGCTGAGTATACCAGAGAATGCTAGGAATTCCAGAGCATGTTGGCTCTGGAATTCTGGGAGTTGAAGGGGCCATAGTTGTCCATTCCCTGTTCTAGGACAAAGATAGCCACGGGGAACTTGGTTTAATAAAAGTCAACCATCAAGAATTAACAAAAGAAAGTCTTACCATTCGTAGACAATAAAAATTGAGCAGCGTTTTTCTGGGGTAACCACCTAATTTTGTTGATCTTTTCTTCAATTTCTAAGCTTTTCAAGTAGTCAAACTCTGGCTCGTGACTTTGGAAGGTACTGTAAACATTGTATTCACCTCTGCTGTGAGACTGTAGTTTATTCTGAAAAGACAGTTTTAAAAAAAATAAAAGATGAGAAATTCAATGAACAACCACCTTAGTTCACTCTTTCTATTGTGTAATAGGGGTTATAGCTCAGCATAACGGGACAGCACCATATAGCAGGGTTCTCCAACCTTGGCAACTTTAAGTCTGGAGAACTTCAACTCCCAGAATTCCCCAGCCAGCAATACAAAGCTGGCTGGGGAATTCTGGGAATTGAAGTCCACCAGGCTTGAAGTTGCCAAGGTTGGAGAGCCCTGCCATATAGGATGTTGGCTACCGTTCCACAGGGTATCTATTATTGAGTTGAGAATGATGAGAATTCAAGGGAATTAGAATCAATTCAAACATGAATCATTTAAGGGGCTGCCAAACATTTAGTTTATCAACTGAACAAGCCTTTTGATAAAAATTCGAAGTTATTAGCATATGAATCCAACATCTCTGGGGAGAAAAGGAGACACTTTAAAGCACTTAACTAATGATTGTAATTTGTCTAATCAGCTGAATAAACATTGTAATTTAACTCTGTCTGATGAATATCCCATAAACTGGGGGGTGGGTGTGAGTGGGGAGGTTGTGTTCTCCTGGAGTATCGAAGACTAAACGCTCAGGAAAAAGTTGTTTGAATGATCATCTGTTCTTTGTTATGCTAGGTTATTTTTAAAAAGAAGAAAGGAGGTGGGTCAAAACCATAATTCCCACTTTGCAACTTTGAAGAGATATTGGTTGCTGTCTTTGAAAATGTTTGACCTGCTGTCCACTCATTCCTCTCACCTTTAGTGAAGTGGGTTAGACTAGCTTGAAGTCCCCCAGTCATCTCATATGCCTAAGAAAGGATTAATTTTGGGTTTATTGCACCTCTATCCGAATGTGATAAGCTACTCCTCAGGCATACAAAGGGATATAATTATACAAAAATATGCATAGATTTAATACGTCACCCTATGCAGGCCTTTTAATATCTTTGACATCAGGGAAAATAACAGAAGCACATCAGTAGTGGGTTTCAATTTTTTTTACTACCGGTTCTGTGGGCGTGGCTTGGTGGGTGTGGCTTGGTTTGGTGGGCGTGGCAGAGTAAAGATAGTGTCAAATCTCCATTCTTTCCCCAATCCATGGGAAGCTTACTGCAAAATCCCCATTTCTTCCCGATCAGATGGGACATGGGAGGCAGAGAATAGATGGGGGCGGGGTCAGTCAGAATGTTTACTACCGGTTCTCAGAATTACTCAAAATTTCCGCTACCGGTTCTGCAGAACTGGTCAGAACCTACTGAAACCCACCTCTAAAGCACATACAGCTGAGCAAACCCACTCTGGCTTCAGACTGACCCATGCACTTTGTGCGTGCATGTGCCATCTGCACTACGTCACAGCTCCTCCCAGGTGTGGTGCGTGTACAACTGCACCACCTGTGCATGTGCCATGTGTGCTGCATGCACAACCACACCATCTGTGCATGCGTGTGGCTCCCCTGTGCATTGTGTGTGCAATTGCACCACCAGCGCATGAGCGCAGGTTTCACGCAGCTCCCCCCATGCACTGCGCATGCAATCGCACCAACTGTGCATGTGCGTGGGTTTTGTGCACTCAATGAATGCACGCAAATTCCATCTGCGCATGCGTGCACTACGCACAAGTACTCTCATGCACATGCACAAATGCATGCGTGAGCTCCGAAGACCAGCTGGGTCCCCTGAATTGCACATAGGTGCACTGGAGGCCCGAACATTAGCTGGGACACGCGCGCATGCACAGCTGCAGGTGAATTGGGCAACATCTCATGTGCCTGGAAAGATGGCTCTACGTGCCACCTCGGGCACGCGTGCCATAGGTTCGCCATCATGGATCTGTAACATGGGTGCACAAAGATTGAAGAATGTTGCATTTCACAGGTTTTTATGGTTGCTTCTCAAAACCAAGTTCCAGGGATTGGAACAACTTTCTGTTTGTGTGCAGAAGCCTCTTCGACTTCTTTCTGTAAGCTACAAGAAGTGCCAGACAAGGGGTCAAAGTGCCACACTACCTCTCCTCTCTTTGTCTCATGGAGTAGAACTTCCCTTTAAATGAGATTTATTAAGCATGAGCAACCGGTCATTATTAAAGATTAGCCGCCCTTTTTATTAGAAGGGCATTTAAACAACAACATAATTACTTCCAAGTGTTTAATAACAGGCTGAAAGAGGAAACACTTCATATCTTGGAAGACCTTAATATCGACCCAGATGTTCCTACCATGTTCATAGCGGCCATACCAGATTCAAATGATCAGTATTTAAGTCCCAAATCATCAGAAGGATACCAAATTAGGAAAGGTTAGGCTAGCAAAATCTAGGTTGCAGCATCCCTGTTGTATTGGATCAAACATCTTGCATTATTCATTGGTGTTTCTCTCCTAGTGAAACGTCTTGGCACTTACTTGACAAGTCTACTATGGTGGCAACCATCTAGATCAGGGGTATCAAACTCAAGAGGCCGGATTCGTCCCATGGGGTACTTAGATCTGGCCCACAGGACTGCTCTGGAAACAGCGAAGGACCACTATGGTGCTTCTTCCAGGGAAAACAGGCTCCTGAGCTCTGTTTTCGGCCGCCACGGCCTCCTGCAACCCTCTGCCAGTGAAAACGGAGCTCGAGTTCTGTTTTCACTGGCAAAGGGATGCAGGAAGCCGTGGCAGCCAAAAACAGAGCTCGGGAGCCTGCTTTCGGTGGCAGAGTCCTCGGGCCACCACTGGTGCTCCTGACAGGAGTGACGTTGACCTGGCCATGCCAACCCTGGCCCCCCAAGGTCAAACACGATCCTGATGTGGCCCTCAATGAAATTCAGTTTGACACCCTTGATCTAGATTCAAGACATAATTTATAAGGCAAGATGAAGATGATCTTCTTCTGAGCCTGTTTTCTAAGCCAGAGGATACCATCAATGTTGGCATGCTAAACTGAATTCCCTGCCAGACTAATTAAAATTTTATTGGCATGAATCTCATTGACGTGATCAGTTGGGAGACACCAGTCATTTCCTGCCTAATAGGTCACATAGCCTTGCCACGTTCTAAGCCAAACAAGCCCAGTGGCCAATGCAATTACAGGCCTGGCTGTTCTGTCCCCCAACCCCACGCACACACACCAACAGACGTTCAGGAGTTAAAGACCAAACCAGCCGGCAAAATCCTTTTCCTTATGATAACGGAACTTGGCAACAACCTAGTGGCTGCCTGCCAAGAGTTTATTATTTACAAAGAGGAGAGATAACTTCTCCCCACTTCTGATACATAAAAGGAAAGCAGCTCAATAATTACAATCAAGTCCAGAGATAATCCAGTCTTAAAGCAAAAGTCCGGCAATGCAGAATGGCGTGGAAGCTTTCAGCTTTGTTTGTCACAAGGTTTGACTGGCCACCACGCTCCCTTTTATATCCTGTGGGGTGTGGTCCAGTGACTCAGCCTAATCTCGGGCACGCCTTTTCTTCTGTTGCGCGTGCTTATCTCTGCGATGCTGGCGTGGATCCAGCCAAGACTCATTACCCTCATCACTGTCCATCTGTGGCTGTGTGGACGTGCTTGGCCTCGGCCCTATCTCTTGCTCTTCGGCGGACACTGAAGGCATTGCCAGAGAGGAGGGTCCTGGAGAGGGAGGCCTTGCCAACTCCTCTCCTTCACTCTCGGAGTCCTCTCCTGCTGATGACACAGACTCAGGTAACAGAGCCACAACACTGGTGGCATCTGGAGAAGCTTTGCACATGGTCCTCAACTTTGGATGCCGTAGGTGCTGAAAGGCGGCATAGGCAGTTCTCAACTTATGACCAGAATGGAGCTCAAAATTACAGTGGTAACTTGTGGTGGTCATTAAGCAAATAACCATGCAACTGTGCCTGATTTGATGACCATTTTTGCAATGGACATTAAGCAAACACCGCAGTCATTAAGCAAACCCATTGTACTCAATGGGCATTTTTTCCCCAGAAACTAGAAGGAAACACGAACTTCTGGCAAATAACGTACATCATGGTCAGATGATTGAGGGATGCTGCAAATGGCCGTAACTGCAGCCCACTCATCAAGGAACCAAAATGTGATCATGAGACCATGCCAGATTTTATTTTGGGGGGGGGGGGCAGCTGTCAGAACTTGAAAACCATGTCGTAAGTAGGTCCATCAAAACCATGTTGTAACTTCAATTGGTCGCTAAATGGCAGATTGAGGGCTACCTGGATTCAACCAGCCTCAGCCTGCCTGTCCCAAATTGGATCTCAATTGCCAGAATTCTTGGCAATGCTATGATGGCTGTGCTCGATTCTCAGGGCCACCCAAGTTGGGGAACCAATTTAGGACGTTGCCTAATGTCAAGACCATTTAGCATAGCTCTTTATTTATTTACAGTCATAGATCAAAATAATAATTAAATATCGACTTCTTCCTTATTTTCCTGATTCTGGGTGTATAAATCACCCACTTACACCTATAACAGGGTGTCTATTTTTTAAGGGAAAATACCTGCCCAGAAATCAATGGATTTTCAGTGATTCTTCAGGTAAAGGTAAGGAAGGGTGGGGGAAAGTAATTGAGGAATTTGGGGATTATAAACTTCAACTTTTCTGCCTTTGGGGGTGTTTAAAATATTATTTAAAAACCAAAAAAAAAAAAAGTTGCTAAGTTTAGCAGAGACTGGACACCACACCATTGTTACAATAAAGAATTACCAAGAATAAAGGAAGGGATATGTTAAACCTTGGAAGGAAGTTCTGGTAGAAATTCCTCCCCCTCTCCCATTAAGAGGGTTTAAATTACCATGAATGGTACAAAGGGAGGCAGTGAAAGATTTACAACAAAGTGAAGGGCATGAATAGGCTTTGTATAACAGAAGACATCCCCTCTGACACCATCCTTAAAACAAGAAAAAGGAAAAAGTCAGCAAAAGTGGCCCTGATATTTTTCTGGAAAGCTCTGAAGACATGGTTCTGTCAGCAGGGACTGTTGGGGACACCAGGTTGACACAAAGCCAATGAAGTTCCAGGAGCCTGGATAGCTCAGAAGACTAATGCATTGTAATTTAACTCCAGCTGTCTGCAATTAGTAAGTTCGAATCTCGCCAGGCTCAAGGTTAACTCAGCCTTCCATCCTTTCTAGGGTAGGTAAATTGAGGACCCAGTTTGTGGGGGCAATAAGCTGACTTTGTAAAAATATACAAAAGTATAAAGGCTATTGCTTAACGCATTGTAAGCCGCCCTGAGTCTCCGGAGAAGGGCGGCATATAAATCAAATAATAATAATAAAAAGTGGTTGGTGGATTGTGTGATTGCGCTGGTGGGGGATGGGGCTTTCTGGGTTCTTCCATTGTGAAATTTTAAAGTTTTAAGCAGAGTTGGTACACATTTGCTTCAGGGGTGAAATCCAGCAGGTTCTGACAGGTTCTGGAGGACCAGTAGCAGAAATTTTGAGTAGTTCGGAGAACCGGCAAATACCACCTCTGGCTGGCCCCAGAATGGGGTGGGAATGGAGGTTTTGCAGTATCCTTCCCTCAGGAGTGGGGTGGGAATGGTGATTTTGCAGTATAACAAAATTGGAAGTGACCTTGGAGATCTTCTAGTTTAACTATACCATTTCAGAGAACATTAAAAAAAATATATAAGTTTAAATATTTGAGCAAATTACCCGGTTTCCCCTAAAATAAGACATCCCCTGATAATAAGCCCAATCAGGCTTTTGAGAGCATGCACTAAAATAAGCCTCCCCCCACGAAAATATTTAAATGCATGTGCAGCCAGTCCCTGCCAATTCCTCTGGTTTCCTCCACGTGCCCCAAAATAATAAGACCTCCCCGAAAATAAGGCCAAGCGCTTATTTCAAGGTTCAAAAAAATATAAGACAAGGTCTTATTTTTGGAGAAACACATAACCGCAGGGTCTTATTTTTGGAGAAACACAGTATCAATTGGGCACTCACACCCCTGTGAAAGGTGGTGAATAAACAGGAATCCTATTGTTGGCATTGCTTTATCTGAAGACAAGGATAGCTTTGAAGGATTTCACACAATTCTGAGCTCAAGGAACAGAAGCTAAAATTTAAATCAAGTTTAGTGAAAAATCCAGGTAATATCTTACTTTACTTTACTTTTATTTGATTTATATACCGCCCTACTCCCGAAGGACTTAGGGCGGTGAACAGCCAACAATAAAATACATACTTACAAAATTTAAAAAGCAGAGATAAAATCAAATTAAATAGTTTGGCCCAGACAGATTTAAAACCCAATCAATTTAAAACAAATTTAAACTTTGAATATTAAAAATACTAAAAAATATTTAAAAATATTAAAAATGTTTAAAAAGAGGGAGAAAGTTAGGCCAAGCCCGCCTGGTGGAATAAAAAGGTCTTGAGAGCGTGGCGGAAGGTGCGCAGATCCGAGATCCTCCGTATCTCCAGGGGGGAGCTCGTTCCAGATAGCAGGTGCCCCCACAGAGAAGGCTCTTCCCCTAGGGGCCGCCAGTCGACACTGTTTGGCCGACGGCATCTGGAGGAGCCCCTCTCTATGAGAGCGTACCGGCCGGTGGGAGGCTATTGGTGGTAGTAGGCGGTCCCGAAAGTACCTTTATCTCAGTTGTGAAAATCAGGAAGACAAAAGGTGAGATAAAAAGCCCTCCATAGATTGGGGAAAGAGAACAGATTGGTGAAGGACTATGCTCTCCATAGGTCCGTGATGGCGAACCTATAGCACGCGTGCCACAGGTGGCACACAAAGCCATATCTCTGGGCACATGAGTGTTGCCCTAGTTTAGCTCCAGCGCGCATGTGCGTGCCGGCCATCTAATTTTCGGGCCTTCCGAGCCCATTGGAAGTCAGGAAACAGGCTGTTTTCGGCCTCCAGAGGTGGGTAGGGAAGGCTGTTTTTGCCCTCCCCAGGCTCCTAGAAAGCCTCTGGAGCCTGGGGAGGGTGAAAAACAGGCCTACTGGGCTAACTGTGCCAAAAGTGAGGGGAACGGGTGGGGTGGGGGTGTCGTGCGCGCATGTGCGGGGGGGGGTCATTGAATTATGGGTGTGGGTACACGCATGCGTGACCCCCCGAGGTCCCCCTGCTTTTGGCATGCGATGGCAAAAAGGTTAGACATCACTGCCCTAGGCTAAGGTCAATACTAGATTTTTATTTTTTATTGTAATATTTATTAATAAGTGAACTTATCATCAACTCAAATAACTTCAAGGAGAAAAGGGGAAGGCAAAAGTTTATCTGCACCCCCCAGGGTGGGTTTGATTTAAATCAAGTTGATTTAAATCACAATTTAAATCATGATTTAAATCACTAGTAAAAAGGCTTGATTTAAATCATAATTTTTAAAGAGCAACTGTCATCTCTGCTACTCCTTTGACCCACTGTTGACTCACCGATAGTCCCAGTGTTGCAGAATATACAGCCTCATGCTACATAACTAAGCTCCATTTCATGCTGAATAAACTAAATTATTCTTAAATAGAAAACTATCTTACGATAGATTTTTACCCCAAAAGTTTTTTTATTAAAATAAATTCGATAAAAATCAAAAAAATCCGATTTAAATAAAAAAAAATCTGATTTTTTTGATTTTTTTAAAAAAATCATTGATTTTATCCACCCTGGCATCCCCCCATAAGTGGGAAGAATCTTGCTTGTCCAAAGCTGAAGGGGAAAAAACTCAAACATCTGTAGTCCATATAGTTTATTTTAAATAAATTTTAAATTTAATTTTAAATTGGGTTGTTTTAATTTTTCGGCCAAATATTTAATTATTTTAAACTGTTTTTAAACTTTGTATGTATTGTTTGTTTTTGGTTTTTTTTACTTTGGCTGTTCACCGCCCTGAGTCCTATTTTGGAGAAGGGCGGTATAGAAATTTAAATAATAATAAATAATAAATAATATATTCCAAATACTGACGCTTTTGTGGCAAATCTTCCTTGAACATCATTACAATATGGGTACATCTTCTGCAAGCCTCCGAGATTATTCCCTCTGTTAAACAATTTACTTGCTTTAAGAAGGAGAGAGAAAATAAGCTCAAATTTCGTTTTAAGATGGGTACCGCTCTGTTCCCAGTTGACCACTATCGCTGCCTTACCTGTCTGCAATCCTCAGCATATTCAACAAAATTCACATTGATGATATTGTTACCTAGTTTGGGTAATGAAATGTCTTCAAGAAAACAATCAAGCTCAGAGAGCACCAAGGACTCCAAATTTCAACCCTGAGTTACAAATATTCTCCTTTTATCGGTATCCACATTACAATTCACGTATGAGATATCAATTGTGGGACCGCCTTCTGCCGTCGATAGCCTCCCACCGGCCAATACGCTCCCACAGAGAGGGACTCCTCAGGGTGCCGTCAGCCAGGCAATGTCGGCTGGCAACCCCCAGGGGGAGGGCCTTCTCTGTGGCAGCTCCTGCCCTCTGGAACGATTTGCCCCCAGAGATACGAAGGATATCGGATCTCCGGGTCTTTCGCCGTGCCCTGAAAACTTTTCTTTTCCATCAAGCAGGGCTGGCATGAAACCAACCCCCCCCTTTTTAGTCTTTTTTAGTTTTTTAACTTTTTAAGTTGTCAATGGGTTTTAATTCGAATTGTTTTAAATTTGGGCCAAAGTTATGTAATTCTTTTAATAATTTTAAATTTTGTATTGGAATGTGCTTTAGTTTTGGCTGTGCACCGCCCTGAGTCCACTAGGAGAAGGGCGGTATACAAATTGAATAAAAGGGACGTTGGTCTTACCGTGATACGTTCCTTCTCGTAGTGTAAAATGGGAGGTGCCAGTCTGGGTATTCCTTGCTCTAGCTCTATGTCCTGAGCTGAAAAATTCTGAAGATCCGCCTCCCTGGTGACGTCTCTCCAGTTTTTGCCAGCGAAGCCAAAGCGAATGTCACGCAGTCCATGCAAAAGGTACGCAGTCTGAAAGATAGAAACAACATGCTCCACCAGGGAAGCCGGTCCAGGCAGCCACAGACAGGGTGGGGCTGGCACCTCCCATTTTACACTACGAGAAGGAACGTATCACGGTAAGACCAACGTCCCTTCTCCATAGTGTAGAAATGGGAGGTGCCAGTCTGGGATATACCAAAGACCGGCCAGCCCTAAGGGTGGGAGCTGTCCTGGGCCGACGACCCCGGATCTTCAAGAACCCGCTGCAGAACTCTTCTCCCAAAGGCTGCCTCTGCCGAAGCGAAGGAGTCAAGTCTATAGTGACGGATGAAGGGAGTGGGAGAAGTCCACGTGGCCGCCCTACAAATGTCTTCCACTGACGCCTGCGTAGACCAAGCCGCCGTCGTGGCAGCGCTGCGGGTAGAGTGGGCAGTAATCCCCTGAGGTACAGGGAGAGCCTGGAGCTCGTAAGCCGATGAAATGCATGTCCTAAGCCAGCGTCCCACCGTGGAAGAGGTCACCCTG
Organism: Arizona elegans; assembly: GCA_022577455.1. NCBI lineage: Eukaryota > Metazoa > Chordata > Lepidosauria > Squamata > Colubridae > Arizona > Arizona elegans. The sequence goes on along the minus strand of JAKOOJ010000013.1, from coordinate 3,249,337 downwards.
TGGCCAAGAGTCGACGGCTGAAACGAGACAAAGAGTGCCTCCGTCTTCCGGAAAGAAGAGGTTCTAAAAATGTAAATGCGGAGGGCCCTCCTCACATCCAGTGTGTGCCAGGTCTGCTCCAAGGCATGCCTAGGCCGAGGGCAGAAGTCAGGCAGGACCAACTCCTGTGCTCGGTGGAACAAGGAGTTGACCTTAGGAAGAAAGGCAGGGTCCAACCGCAGAACCACCCTGTTGTGGTGAAAAATGCACAGGTCTTTCCGCACCGATAAAGCCGCCAACTCTGAGATCCGTCGGGCCGACGTGACGGCCACAAGGAAGGCTACCTTACATGATAGGAGACGGAGACTAGTCTCCTTTAAAGGTTCGAAAGGTGTCTTTGTCAAGGCCTGGAGAACCTTAGCGAGGTCCCAAGTGGGGTAACGGTGAAGAGGAGGTGGTTTTAAATTAGCCGCCCCCCGCAGAAAAATCTTCACCCTCGGATGGTTAGCGAGGGAGCCCCACTTCCTAAAAGTCAAGACAGTGCCTAGCGCAGCCACCTGTCGTCGAAGAGTGTTAGTGGAAAGTCCCATGTCTAACCCGTCCTGTAGGAACTCCAGCACCTCCACCACCGATGCCGAAGTCGGGCTCAACTGCCTGGAGGCACACCACCCAGCAAACCTGTTCCACGTTGCCTCATAAATTCTCGTGGTGGAAGGCCGCCTGGCCGCCTGCATAGTCCTGATGACCCTAGTCGGAAATTTCTCCCGTCTTAAGAGGCCCCGCTCAACCTCCAAACGGCTAGCTGCAGTCTCTGTGGGTCCGGATGCAGAACTGGGCCCTGGCTGAGCGTGACTCTGTCCGGGGGAATCCGCCAGGGATGGGCGACCGACAGGTCGATCAGGTCGGCGAACCAAGGACGTCTGGGCCAATGAGGGGCCACTAACACCAGTTCCGCCCCCTCCAGCAGCAACTTCCGAATGACGGCTGGGATAAGGGGTAGGGGAGGGAAAGCATAAAGGAGGCCCGTGGGCCACGGGGTCCGCAGGGCGTCCACCCCTGCCGCTCCCGGGGCAGGAAATCGGGAGAAGAAAAGGGGAAGTTGAGTGTTCGCTGGGGAGGCGAAGAGGTCCACTACCGGGCGACTGAACCGGTCGACTACCTCCGCAAACAAGTTGGGATGGAGTCTCCACTCCGAGGGGTCCACCATGGCTCGGCTCAGCCAGTCGGCTTCTATGTTGTCCGTCCCTGCGATGTAGTCCGCTGTCAGGGATAAAAGGTGAGTCTCTGCCCAAAGGCAAAGGTTCTCCGCCTCTCGCATCAGAGGCCCGGAACGAGTCCCCCCTTGCCTGTTGATATGGGCTTTCGTCGTCGTATTGTCTGTGAGAAGGAGCACATGCTGCCCCCTCACCTGCGGAAGAAAGGTCTGAAGAGACAGACGGGCCGCCCGGAGCTCCAACCAATTGATCTGATGGGATAGTTCTTGGTGGGACCAGCGGCCCTGGGCCACCTGAGACCCGCAATGCCCCCCCCAGCCCATCAGGCTGGCATCCGACGTTACTACCACCCTGTGGGGTTCCCTGAAGAAGCATCCCTTCTGGATGGCCCCTGACGTCCACCAGGTTAGGGACTGTAGGACCTGTGGGGGGACCTGAACTCTGACCCTGGACGAGCTCGTTCCTGCCCTCTGAAAGGGGAGCAAGAACCACTGTAGTGGTCTCGCATGGAACCTGGCCCAGGGAACTATGTTCATACAGGATATCATTTTTCCCAACAATTGGGATAGTAGGGCTACCTGAACTGTCCTGGTCCCCCGAAGAGACTGAATTAGCGCCCTGATACTGTCCTGTCTGTCCGGGGACAAGAAGACCTGCCCCGTTAGCGTGTCTATCAGGGCCCCTAGGTGGACTAACCTTGTAGAAGGCATGAGATGACACTTCGCCAGATTCACCGAAAAACCGTGTTCCCTCAATACCTGAATTGTCGTGGTCAGGTCCTGTTCTACTCGCCGCTGGGAGGACCCTTGAATGAGCAGATCGTCGAGGTAACATTGAATTCTGATAGGAAGAGACCTGAGATATGCCGCCAAAACAGAGAGAATCTTGGTAAACGTCCGGGGGGCGGAAGCCAGCCCGAACGGCAGGGCAAGATATTGGTAGTGACGGCCTGAATAGCAAAACCTCAGGTATTGACGATGCTCCGGCCGAATTGGTATGTGGAGGTAGGCTTCGGTCAAATCTATGGAGGCTAGGAAGTCTCCCTCCCTGATCCCGGCTAAAATGGAATGCAGGGAGTGCATTTTGAACCTCTTGTAGACGATGAACTTGTTGAGGCCTTTCAAATTTAGAATTGCCCTCCACCCTCCCGAGGCCTTTGGGATGACAAAGAGGATGGAGTAGAACCCGCGCCCCCACTGTCCCAGTGGAACCGGCTGAATGGCCCTGATATCCAGCAAATGCTGGATAGCCGACTCCATGAGTTCCCGCCTGAATGGGTCTCCAGAAACGGGGCAGTGGAGGAAATGCCTCGGAGGGGGTGAAAGGAATTCGAGGGAGAGCCCTGCTCTTACTGTCTCCCTCACCCAATTGTCTGTAGTTAGGTCGTCCCAGCGGTCCGCAAACAGACCAAGCCTGCCCCCAAGAGGGTCCAGCGATGGATAGTCACTTGGATCTCCTGGCCCCTCTACCGCTGGAGCCCCTGAAGGGCTTGTTGGATGACTGTTGTCGACCCCGGGAAAAGGCTGGCCTATCTGCCTGATAACTAGATCTGGAGAAGTGAAATGGCCTTTGCTGACGGGGAAAGCCTGGCCCGGCTCCCCCCTGGCGGAAGGAGGGCCGCCTATAGTAAGGGGATGAACGGAAGTCCGTTCGCCTACTCTGGGACGGGAGGACCTTCCTCTTATCCCTGGTCTCGATAAGTAGGGGATCTAAGGCTTGCCCAAAAAGAAACCCCCCCCCCAAAGGGAGCGGAAGCCAACTTCCACTTGTTCTTCCCGTCCATTCGCCAATGACGCAGCCAGAGCATACGTCTAGCAGTGACTGACGAAGCCATGGCCCTGGCCGAGAACCTGGCAGCTGCCAAGGTAGCGTCCGCCGTGTATTCAGCTGCAGCCAAAATCTTAGAAAGGTCTTGGTGGGCCCGAACATCATCTGGTGCCAGATGGCCTTGAAGCTGGCGGAGCCATCTGACCGACGCTCTGGTGAGAAAGGATGCTGCCGAAGAAGCTCTTACAGCCCAGGCGTCCGCCTGGTGCGCACGACGAAGTGCCGTCTCCTCTCGCCTATCTTCAGCCTTTAGAGCGTCCTCTGCATCAGGTGGTAAAACAGAAGAAGATGTGAGAGCCGCCACCGGAGCGTCCACCTTTGGAACCTCCAACAACGCAAGCATGTCTGCATCCACCGTAAACAACTGATTGTCCAGCCCTGACGCCCTGGAGGGGAGAGCTGGAGCCGCCCACTGTCTACGGATCATGTCCAGAAACATTCCCGGAATAGGAATAGTATCTGCCTCCACTGCCTGCTCTGTAAAAAGATAATCATCTTGTTCTCCAGTACCCGAGGTACCAGAGAGGGCTGGGTCAGGGCCCAATCGAGCAGTGGCCCTGGCCTTTGTCAGAAGTGGTTTCAAAAGAGCGGGGTTAAATAAGCCCTTGAAGGTGGGTCTAGGTGGCTGCATCTGATCCCCATCCGAAATCTCTCCTTCCTCCAGACAGTCTTCTGCATAGTCAACTAGTTCAGAAGGAGAAGGGGAAACCTGCCCATGATAATCCTCAGAAGGGGCAATAAAGCCCTGGGGCTCCACCTCAGGTCTAAGGGCATACATTTGGGCAAACATCTGTGACTGAAGTTGCATCCCCTCTGCAATTCCCTGCCTAATTGCCTGCTCCACCCAGGACTTCATGGAATTCTGCACATCCAGTTCCCCCCCTTCATCCTGACGAAGGCCAGCCGCAGTGGGGGTATAGGTGGCCTCAGGACGTCTGTTGGCCCCAGAAGGCCCTGGGCGCTGATGGGGCTCGACCTGCAACTCTGGAGACCATGCCCTGGATGGCCCAGCCAAGGTGGGGGAATGGGCAGTCTGAGGGGCAGAACATTCCACAGTCTGAACTGATGTCTGAGGTACAGGCACAGAGGCTTGAGAGGAGCCAGCAGCCGTATTAATGGCAGCAGCCTTTGCAAATTCTCTATCCAAGGCACGTTGTCTAACTTGAGCTGTCTTTTCCTCAGCCTTGGAACGCCCGGGCCGAGCTCTAGCCTTGGCCTTAATTTTATTAGCTGCAGCAATGCTGGCAGTTCGAGGCCGAGAAGCTCTGCCCTTGTCAGGTGGAGGAGACCAGGAGCCCTCAGCAGAGAAGGATGATTGCCTGTCAGCATCCTCCATGATATTAAGTCAGTTGGCAATACAGAGAAAATTAGATTCCAAAGACTCTGCAAATAGATAACAAAGGAGATAAAAATAAATAAATAAATAAAACAGGCCTTGAATTGAAAAGCAAAATGGCTCCCGGGTCTCAAAATGGCCGCTCATCAACTGACGCAGTTTAAATAAAGGCCCTTCTGAATATCAGGAGCAGTATTAGGTCAGGCCGGCCAGCAAACCCGCAGATAGAAATTACACTGGTCAAAAAAATCCACTCTCACTCTCCTCTGCTTCACCAATAGAAAAACAGCAGACATGGTGCCCAAAGGCTGCCAGGGGAGCAAAGCCGCCTGAGCCAATTCGCGCCCAAATTGCGCAGGGACGAAGGCCGCCGCGACTTACAGGCCGCCATCACAATCAAGGGTGTAGCATGGCCCTGCTCCAGGCCAACACCCCTCCGCCATGCCTTTATTGAGCCCACCAGCCAATTCTGAGCTGGTGGGGCTGCAGCTCGTCTCCAACAAATGAAAAGGGCAAAAAAACGCCGCTCCGCTGCACAGCTGACGAGCGGTGATCAAAAGGGACGCCGCGGCATGGCAAAATGGCGCACGCGGCTCCTGCGGCCTTTTTGGAAGCCCTAGAGGCTTCAGAAGTCGATTTGAAGGGACCGGGGCGAAAGCCAGCCGGCTAGCCCTCCACCGCCGCCCAGCGGAAGGGGAAGATGGGGGGGGAAACAGCAGCCGCCCTCCCCACTTCATCCAGGCACCGGAGAACTCCCCTTAACCAGTACCTGAAATTCCAGCCACAGCTGAGCAGAAAACAGCAGCAGCTTTCCAAGACAAGTAAAGGAAAATAAAGAAATAAAGAAAATAAAGTAAATCCAGGGAAAATCAAACAATTTTTACTCTGGCTCAAAGCTCAGGAGCTAAAACCTGCAACCATGAGCTGTGCTGAGCTGAAAAAAACTGGAGAGACGTCACCAGGGAGGCGGATCTTCAGAATTTTTCAGCTCAGGACATAGAGCTAGAGCAAGGAATACCCAGACTGGCACCTCCCATTTCTACACTATGGAGAATAATAAATAAATAAATAATTAGCATTCAAGAAACAGCCTGAGCTAGTTTTACATCTGAACCATACAAGTGTTTCCAGTAATTTAGTTAAGGATTGATCATTGGTGTCTTGGGATATATCCAATATCCTGGATGCCCCCAGGCAAGAACAAGTATAATAACTAATATTCTTTTTGTCATTTTATAGGACAAAAGAGAAATATGGGGTAGGCTGATCACTTGTATGAGTGACTTGTCCCCAGCACTGTGACCACGAGGTGGCACTAGAAGTTTATCTTAAGTCTACGTGAAGGACAAACTCATAACCTCCCCACTCTTTAAGAAGTCTATACAGCACATAAAATATTTTACACTTCCCAGTTCTTTCTTTCAGAAGAATGTATCAATTAATAAACACAGAGACCTGGTATCATTTCAAACTGAATATTTTTAAATTAAAACTATAAGCGCAGTATTGTTATCCACTCTTTCCTTATACACACAAAAAACCACACTGCTTACAATATTAAATCAGGATTACAAGATCCTGTTACAAGATCTACTGTTCAGCTATTTACAGTTTCCTGAAAGAACACAAGCAAAGTATCTCCAGGTATTGTACCTAGAAAATCAAAAGTAGGAAAGGTTCATGTCTTCCTTCTAACAAGAGAGCAAAAACATCACATCGTTTTTGGCTTAATGGGGGAGTCGTGAGTGGTATGCAGGAAGGGGCCTGCCTTCATTAAATTCTACTCCTGACATCACTGTGACCTCCTAAAGCAGATGAAAAATAGACCCAGCACCTGGACCAGAACCAGTTTCCTATCCTTACTGCTGTCAGGGTTCCAAGTAACACCCCCAAAGAAAGAAAACTCCAAGGCTTGAGTTTCCTCAAAGTTACATTTTATTAGAGATGTCATATTGGCACATCTGGGGAAACCTGAATCTGAAAATTTCTAGGTTTTCTCCACCCAAAGGAAAGTTAAAGTCCCTGCCCAACACCCACAAGTCCATCACATGGTCCAATCAAAGCACCATCCCAACTAGAGATGCCTCCCAATTCCAGGCCTCCAGGGGCAGGGCAAGATGTCCTTGACTTTCTGAGAAAGGAATGTTATTATGACTATATATCACCCATGCTCCATACAATCCCCCTTCCCAATTTCCCACAGTAGTAAATGTGGCAGGTCTGAAGGCCCAATGCAAAAGATGGCTTCCAGAACTGACAACTGCATTATCTGGGTCTCCGTGGAAAATTTCCACTATAGTAACAGTATTAAACTTAGCCTTTCCCACGCGCTCTCCAATGCACAACCCAGGGTGAATAAAAATCAATGATTTTTTTAAAAAATCAAAAAAAAATCTGATTTTTTTTATTTAAATTGGATTTTTTTTATTTAAATCTGATTTTTTTGATTTTTATCGAATTTATTTTAATAAAAAACTTTTGGGGTAAAAATCTATCGTAAGATAGTTTTCTATTTAAGATACATCAATAATTTAGTTTATTCAGCATGAAATGGAGCTTAGTTATGTAGCATGAGGCTGTATATTCTGCAACACTGGGACTATCGGTGAGTCAACAGTGGGTCAAAGGAGTAGCAGAGATGACAGTTGCTCTTTAAAAATTATGATTTAAATCGAGTTGATTTAAATCAAGCCTTTTTACTAGTGATTTAAATCATGATTTAAATTGTGATTTCAATCAACTCGATTTAAATCAAATCCACCCTGGCACAACCTGAAATGTAAGACTTCACTGAGATACCCAGAGAATTTAAGAACCAGATGTAAGAGAACAGCAGGCTGGGGGCAAAGTGAAACAAGATTAATGTCAAGTGCAAAGGGTCAGGACCATAGGTTAAGTTGCAGCACAGAAGATTTATTCAAATCTATACACAAGAATGGTTCAATGGGTCAACACTAAATTGGGGCTAGATAAGGGTCAACAGATTCAAGAAAGGGTGGACTTGGATCATTTGTAGTAATGTAAGGACTCTAAACTGATGACATGTTTAACTCCGCCCTCCAGTTCTTGCCTGCTCTTCTCCTAGCCCAGAAGAGGACATGCATATCATCTGACCTCTCTGGATATCACTAATATCACTAGCAAAAGTAGCAAGCCCTTCCCTAAGCTGTACCACTTGAACCTAAGGGGAAGGATGTCAACAAGAAGCACTCTGCATAGGCAAAGAGTTTCTATAATCTAGCCCAGGGGTCAGGAACCTGTGGCTCTGGAGCCGCATGTGGCTCTTTCACCCCTCTGCTGCGGCTCCCTGTCACTCAAAATATGTGTCACAACCACCAATGTGCGACACCCACCGGCATGCGATTTATTGAGCTTTTCAACCCCTGGTAGGCCAACCAAGGATAAATCCAAGAAAAGAAAAGTTTCAGAAGAAAACAGAACATTTAATTCAACTACACGTTAGTTTTGTGGCCGCTCAAGAAATAGTCAGGCACGGGAAGGGTTTTGTGGCTCCCGGTGTTTTCTTTTCTGTGGGCAACAGGTCCAAATGGCTCTTTGAGTGTTTAAGGTTGCAGACCCTTGATCTAGCCAATCTATCTTCTGGATGGGAAAGTTTTCCAGGAGAAGGCGGCTAGTTCTTCCTAGTTCTACCTACTTTGTAACTTTAAGTAGTACAGCTAGTCCTCAACTTACAACCACAATTGGGACCAGAATTTCCACTGCTACGCAAGGTGATTGTTAAGTGAGATGCACCCAATTTTATGTCCTTTTTTTGCTATGGTCATTAAGCAAATCACTGCAGATGTTCAGTGACTCATGAAGCTGGCTTCCTCCATTGCCTTTGCTTGTTGGAAGTTAGCTGGGAAGGTTGCATATGACACAGGATGCAACAACTATCATAAATAGCACTGGAATTTTGATCACCTGATTGTCATAAGTATGAGAACTGGTCATAAGTCACTTTTTTCAGTGCCATTTTAATTTGAATAGTCGCCGAAAGAATGGTTGTAGATTGAAACCGATTTCTGCAATGCAGATTAAAATCAACTAATTCAAGGACTTTTCGTTCTTGATGCATCAGGGAAGCTAGAGATTTTTAGACTAAACCTGAAAATGGAAGGAGTCTAATGAAAAATTTGCATTTTAATTCGAATATTTTCAGACATGCACTATGAACTACAAAGATACAAATATTTATTAAGAGGTTTGCATGCATATTTTAGGATTGTCTCCTTGCCCTGTGAACTGTTATAACATCCTGTTGAAAAAGCTTTCGCTTTCAGAGTTGCACACAGACACACTAATAATTGTTGGAGCCTTCTATGCTACAATGGAAGAGTATCTAAAGACTCACGACTTCTGAAGGCCATCTTTTGTCAGATAATCTCAAAGCTGCTTAATGAAAACCTGGGGAGAACACTTGCTATTCAAGAGAGAAATCTCTTCCCTGCCCACATGTGTTCAGTGCCTACTCATCTCCTGGGTAGTCTATGAGTGCTTCTTGCTGTGGGAGGAAGCCAAAGTAGGGCATTCTATTATGGGCACAAATAAGAGTCTGGAGAAGGATGTTACCAGAACAAAAGAACATTATGTTGAAACTTGAGCATCATCCACAAGCCAAAAAAGAACAGACTTTGTTTTAATAGGCTGTGTGTAATGGCCTGGATCTAGATGATCGTGATGTGATGAAAAAGACATATACGTGACAGATTACAAAGTCAACAGCACAGAAAATGCTTCCTACAGTATCAGAAGATTGTTTTAGGCAGCATGGGATTCTCCTACCCAGAGGTCTTCAGGAGTTACCCATCATCCAAAATGCTCGACCATGCCAAGTGTATGGAAGTTAAACAGCATCACTCAAGAATTCTGCTTTGGGAGCAACGGAAGGCACATTTCAAAGTTTCATTTGGTCCATCCCCCAATAGCCTCTGAATGAAAATTTCAACTAATGAAATAGAGCCCTGGTCCTATGAGAGGCCTGGTTCCACACTCAGCTACATCCCTTCACCAGTTACACTGCCCTGATCCCAAAAGGCATTGGATGTCTCAGCTTGACCCACTGTTATCCTAATCTCTTTTAATTGAAGTTTGCTGTATAAACCACAATTATTTGGATTTGCGCATCAGACAGCAGCAGAAACCGTGACTTGCCAAACACAATGGCTGTTTCAGCACTTGAGAGAAGGATTGGCTATTGATTTTTTTAATCGATTGACTTAGTTGTCCGTCTTTTAACAGTGATTCTTGGTGTTGAACCTGTAGGACAGGGGTCTCCAATCTTGGCAACTTTAAGACTTGTGGAGATCAACTCCCATTCTTCAGCCAGCAAAGATTGGAGACCTCTGCTGTAGGAGAAGCAGAATTTAGGATGGAGTTTAAAAGAGGGATTTGAAACCCTCTTTAAACCTAAATCCCTATGTAGCCCACTTTAAACCTAGAATTCCTATGTAGCTACAAACAGACCAATCTCCTTTGAATTGTGTTGACCCGTATCTAACTTCAAGCAGATGCTAAGTATTTAATTGAGAAGATTCCTGTGCATAGGCATGAGTGGTAATAAATCAGTTTAATTGGACCTTCACATGTGGACTAGGTCTTTCACACCTGACATAACCAACGTAAACTCAACAAAGCAATCAATAGCAAAAACAGTAAATATACCTAGAGTAGCAGCCAAGGGCAACAATAACAACAACAGATAACTTTTCATGGGCTTCATTAACCTTCTAACCTTCAAGTCTGGGTGGAGGAGGAAGAGTATGGTATTTCAGACAGCAGGTACTTCAATATACCACTAGGCTCATCACTATTCCAGGAAGGACCCAATATTGGCTTTTTCCTATTTCTTTCTTAATCCTCCCCCAACCCCAAGCCCTAGATATACCCTAAACCAAAATCACAGATTATTTTATTCTGCATTTTATATACAGGCTATAAGGGTAGACCTGTACACTTTTGGTTTCCAACAAAAAACATCACCCATTTAGCAGTTATTAAGCATGGATTTGCTTAATAACTGCTGCTGCTGCAAAAAAAGTCATAATATCAGGTTGGTTACATGGATGCTTCAACTAACAACATCATCACATATGCCAGGTTCCATTAACGTAGTAAGAAATTCCAGGTTCCATTAAGGTAGTAAATCAAAGACAACCTGTACTTTTAATATTAAACGTAAAGGTTCCTAAGAAATCAGGTCTCATTCATTTCCAATTGTCAGATGATATTGGTCTTCCTTTTGGCTTAAAGCAAGCAAGGATGCAAGAAAACAAACAAACAAACATAGTATGTGATTCTATAATCATGTTTGTCACTATTTCCTGTAATTCTACCTATGCAGGTTTAGCCACAATCCAAGGGAATGCAAGGGAATTACTATGTAAACAGGCACAACTGCATTTGTAATATGGGGAGAAACTTTTGCCCATTTTTTTGGTACCTAAACTCAATCATATCAAATAGGACAAGTGGCACTTTTATGACTAAATCAATTCTACTTTGGAGCAACTACCCCAAAAAAGGAAAAAAACAGAAAACCTTACCTCTTGCTCTTGTTGAAATATGACAACTCTACCGCCTTTGTCTCCCGTCGCTAGCAATTCTCCAGAATGATTAAATTCTACTGTAGATATTATGTCAGCTGTACAATAAAGAGCAAAAAGACACAGGTTACAATTTTTAATGAACATTCAATTCTAGGTATTTACATTGTGGACTTGGAAGAAGCCGGATGGGAAGAGTATTAATGCTTCTGAACTATGGTGTTGGAGAAAATTCCTAAGAATATTCTGACAGCCAGGAAAACAAACTAAAGGGATCACTGAACAAATTAACCCAGAGATCTCACTTGAGACACAAATCACCAAGATCAGAGTATTCTATACTTTGGACACATCATGCAAAGATCTAACTCTCTGGAGAAGGCTCTGAGGTTGCCAAAGGTGGGAGGAAAGAGAAGAAGACATCCAGAAGAAAGGTAGATAGATTCAGTTATATAGTCATGTGGATGCACCATTGAAAAATCTGGAAGACCAAGTTAGTGTCAGGCGCAAGAAGTCAGGAACCAGGATAGAGTTCAAAAGTACTACAAGTTTATTTCATGCTACTTATACACAAGAATCTGAACTACTAATGGTCAAGGCTAAATTGATGCCAGATAAGTCAACGGACTTTCAACTGGGGCTGGAATTAGGACTCTTACAGGGGAATAGACATTACAAATTTGACACAAATACACACACAGGCTCAGACTGCTTGTCTCCTATAGTTAGGAGAGGATCATCATACAGAATATTGATCTATATGATGGTTAAGAGTTGACTTGATGGCACATAATCAGTCAAAATAAGCCCTATGGCTGAGCAGAGAATGGGAAGGTTCTAGGAAGGTATGTGCCTGTATCCTGGTTATTCCTGTTTTTGGTTACTCTCACCTATGCAATTAATCACACAAGCCAGACATGTCATCTAACTAGTGTTTCTTTTATATCCCTTCCAAGGCAAGGTTCCTAAATCTAAAGCAAATCTTGGTTTAGGTATCCTTATTTATAAATGTTCACAACAACAAGAAGCCCTGGTTCTGGCAGAATACCAACATAAAGATTTCTGCTTTGTCAGGTAAGTCAAAGAGGAATGATTAGGTTGTAGTTAGCACCTGCACAAGAGCTCCAATAATAATAATAATAGCAAGTCAAGTTCACCAAAACCCTGGTTTACTGATCCATGGGTATGACGAAAGTTTTGCACACTGACATTAATCCAGCACAGTCAATTGAACACAGTGGCTACGTTCTTCCCCTTTCTTAAACCACATTTATTTAAACGTGGTTTGCAAATAAATTGCTTTTCACAAAACATGCTAAGTCAAAACCGATCAATGGTTTATGGCTTAGTGTCAAGGTACCTAACTATCTCTTCCAAGTAACAATTTTAAAAAGGGAAGCTGGCAAGGAACAAAGCTCTAGCATCCTCTTTATATCCAAGAATCCTACTGAAATCTTTATTTGGAAGGATGCCAACAGAAAAAGGACAAAGTAAGAGTGGGAGCTAGGCAGGATGATACTCTGGTAAGCCCTGCATTGCACGGCAGCTGTGTTCACGAACAGGCAGGTCTTTTCAGTAGACATTTTGAAGGCCATCCACAATACAGCCTCCAAATCAGGGTGGATAAAAATCGATGATTTAAATAAATAAATAAATAAATAAAATCAGATTTTTAAAAAAATTTAAATTGGATTTTTTTTTTTACCAAATTTATTTTAATAAAATGCTTTTGGAGTAAAAATCTATCTTAAGTTAGTTTTCTATTTAAGATACATTAATAATTTAGTTTATTCAGCAATGAAATGGAGCTTAGTTATGTAGCATGAGGCTATATATTCCTGCAATATTGGGACTGTTGGTGAGTCAACAGCAGGTCAGAGGAGGAGCTGCTGCAGGACAGAGATGACAGTTGCTTTTCAAAAATTATGATTTAAATCAAGTTGATATAAATCAAGCCTTTTTACTAGTGATTTAAATCATGATTTAAATCGACTTGATTGAAATCAAATCTACCCTGCTCCAAATGCTTCATGTGGGGAAAACATGGCCTTAGTCAAATTTAGCTATCAAATTTAGCTATTCTGATTTTGTGCCTGATCCTAATGGAAGACTGATCCTGATGGGCCCGTCTTCCACTATGCATTCCGTGTAACTGTAATTCATTTAAAGTTTAAATATCATTATTTTGCCATTTTAGACATATTCGCATTTAATATAATTTTAGTTTTTACAGAATAATACAGGCTGAACTTAAGACTTCCCTTATGGAAACTAAACAATCCCACCTCCACTCTATCGTATATCACCCCATTACCTTAGCTATTTCCTGGTATTTACCTTATGGTTTTAATCTTTTATAATATTGTTTTATTATAAGCCACCCAGAGTTGCAGGATAGCAAGATGGGCAGTGAATAAATTTAATAAATAAATAAAGTTGTTTTATAAATGTATTCTAACTCTGCCTTAAACTTGATTTTATCATCCACATCTATTAAGATAAATCATTCATCTGTTCATTCATAAGAGCACTCTGCTTGTAATGGTCTCTGACCACAATGAACTGAATTGATTGATATTCTGGCAGCTGCTTCTATGCTGCAAATGGCTCATTTTTAAGATACTATCTCTGCAAACTGCTGTCGTGATATAAAGTTTGCTCTCCTCCCCATCCTGGGGTAGATACAGGTTTTACATCTAGCCAGCAATGTCCAAATTGTGAGAGTAACCAAGTCCCCAAACATGATTTTATTTCAAGTATGGCACCAGAGGTGGTATTCAGCCGGTTCGCACTGGTTCGCGCAAACCGTTGGCAGAAATGTGGCCAAGGTCACTGAACCGGTAGCAATGGCCAGCTGGCCACGCCCCCGAACTGGTCCCCTGGTAACCGCTCGATCAGCCCACCCTCCGTGTTCATCGCCGCCATGTTCTTCACGCATGGGCATCCCATTGCCTTGCAAGTCCAATGGGATGGCATGCGTGAATAACATGGCAGCGATGGCAGCAGCTTTTCCGTAACAACTAGTACTTTTTGATGGCCTGTGGCCAGCCGCCACAGCCGCAAAGTGGCTTCTTTGCCAGCTGCTTTCCAGCAACAGCGACTGGCTGGGGGCCACCAAAAATTCCAGTCAGCTTGCCTTCCGGACACAGGAACAGCCATGGTGGAAGGTAAGCAGCCCGAACAAGGAGGCGGTGGTGGGGAAGGAAGCAGAACTAGGGCCGGGGCTGCTAAAGGAGGGGAAACTGGGGAGACTGGAGAAGGGAGGGTGGGGGTAGATAGGTGGAAATTCCGTTTTTTTCTACCTTTTCCTGTGGGCGTGGCTAGGTAGAGAGGGTCATGTGACTGCGTGGGAATGAGTGATGTCAAGTTGGCCATGCCCACTCAGTCACATACCCCACCTTGCCACGCCCACCAAACCGGTAGCAAAATTTTTTAAAACCCACCACTGTATGGCACCCTTCCACACCCATGGTTACAACTCAAACAGAGCCATGGCTGGGAAATAAACTCAGGAAAAGAGGGAGGAAGCTACCCTTCCCACCGAGCATCATCAGTTGTCATCAAAATGCCAACAGGATCTTAAATACTACTTGCAACTTCCAACGACAATCCCAAACTTGCCTCCAGATGTTCTGTGCTACCTGTGCAGAATTCCCTTTCCCCAGCAAAGAATCCCCTAGCTTAGTCCATGGCCAACTTAAGCTTTAATTTGGAAGTATTTATTGCTATCTGAAACGTTTCTTCTCCTGCTTTCTTTAGCTTAAAGAGCCAGCAGGAAAAACTATTGACAGCTGAGGAAGGGGCCACAATTGGTGACCTCTCTATAGATCTTAATAATACAATCTGATTTTATTGGGGTAGTATTTTTTTTTTAATCATCCTTGAGTTTTGATATTTGCAGGCTATGCCAGCAGATACCTAAGTTTATGGTTTGGCATTATTTTTTAGTGGAAAAGCAGAGGTGTAATGATATTGAGGACACTGGTGTGGGAGCGTTTGGAAGGTACAAATTAAGAATTGCTCACTTCCTTATCCTACTTCCTTTTCAAAGCATGTTTTTTTTGGAAGGATCTCAAGAGCTTTTATAATCACACAATGGTTTACGGAAAGAAGGGGAAAAAATCACAAAGTAAAACAGTTCAACAACATGTAGCAATTGCTCAAACATCGCTTTGGTGACTTCCATTTCATACTTCAGGGACCAGAGGTACAAAATGGGCACCCTCCTTTTCTATCACACATGTCTGTTCTTTACAATCCTGCAGCCAATGAGGAAGAAGTGTAGAAAAGAGGCAGAAAACACAAACTGTTGCTTGTTCCCCACAATCGGCCTTCATTGACATTACCAAGTTCACTTTTTCTTACAAACAGCCCAATGTAGCAATTTGTGTTCTCGCAGGTATGCAATGAATGAAATCTCAAAGGACCATAGGATAAAATACAGCTGAAAAAATCCAAGAGCCATGAGGGACTGGAAACCCTTTCAACATGAGATTTTGGACCTTCAATAAAATAAAGAGGTCCATAGGCAGTTTGTTTGTTGGTGAACAATAATGTGCACAGGAAGAGGAGGAGGAAAGGAAAGAGCAAAAATAACTATTTTTTTCCCTTTCTCAACACACATTTCGTAAACTTTCAAATCCCAATTGCCAGAAGGTACAGGATTTCTAGGTCTTAGAACATGACCAGAGTCATAAAGGACTTTATTTACTGTCCCCAAAGAAGGGAGAAATGAATCTAGAAATAGGATACAGGTAGTCACCGACTTACGACTGGCCACCTAGTGACTGTTTAAAGTTGCAACAGACCTCCCCAGGGCTACTTAAGACCTAGACTCCAAAGTCTCCCACCCACCCTCTTAGGTTACATGATCACATTTTGGGTGCCTGGTAAAGGGTCAGTAATTACAGCCACTTGCACCATTGCTTAATGATTGCTGCAAAAAAAAAAGAAAGTGGCAAAATTTGACATGTTTTGACATGTGGTGACCCATTTTATGACCATTTTCTGGGCTCAATTATGAGTATAAATTGAGGATTACCTATATATGGTTACATAGGTCAAGATTACTAGATCTCTTTCTAGTTCCAACCAGTTATAAAGTACCAAGAGTTTCTCCACCCGTCTGTTAGTGCTCTCTCCCTCTCTCTTTGTCTCTCCCCTTCTCCCTCTCCTCCCTTCCTCTCTCCCACCCTCCTTCTCCTTCTCCTTCTCTTTCTCTCTCTCTCCCTTTCTATTTCTATCTCTTTCTCTTGACTGGTGAGCTTCATAGCTTGCAGTACTGGGACCATAGGTCAAAGCAGAGCCTGGTGGCGCAGCAGACTAAAGCACTGTTATTAACATCAAGCTGCCTGCAATTACTGCAAGTTCAAATCTCACCAGGCTCAAGGTTGACTCAGCCTTCCATCCTTTCTAAGGTAGGTAAAATGAGGACCCAGATTGTGGGGGCAATAAGCTGACTTTGTATAAAATATACAAAAGTATGAAGGCTATTGCTTAACGCATTGTAAGCCGCCTTGAGTCTCCGGAGAAGAGGGGCATAGAAATCAAATTAAAAATTTTTTTTAAAAAAAGCACAAGTTGCTTCCCAAAGATCCAGCTGAACATTTTAAAATGACAAAGGGGAGACCGGATTAAAGACACAATCAGAAAGCAACCACATTCACCCCATTTCATTTCAATTACCCTTAAACGTAAACCACATGGCATCGATTTTCATTTTTCAGTGAGCAACTCCACCTATTTCGATTCAATATCTTTGAGTTAGGACCGTGAGGGTCAAATACCTCCATCGCCTTTTTTCCTACTTGCCTGAGTGATCAAATATGGAGGCAGGGGGCTTTTCTAAGCCCCGTCTTAATGATTTCTTGGGCAACCAAATGAAAGCTCTGCTTCCCTCTTTCTCACTGACCCAAATATGTCAGGTTTCTTTTTTCTCTATCACATCAAGTGCCCCCACCCAACCCCCTAGAGTGAGGTCTGCATATTTTCACAAGCAGCAGTAAAAGCGGCTGCAAGCATGAGTTTCACCGTTTGCTGTGTCAAAAAAATAATGCTTCCCTTTTTATTTATTTATTAATCAAATTTCTATACTGCCCTACTCCCGGAGGACTCAGGGCGGTGAACAGCCAAGATAAAATACAGATAATACAAACATTAAAAATCCCTTAAAATTATTAAATATTTTGGCCGAAACACAGATTAAAACACCCAATTTATAAAATCAAACGAATTAAAAATTTTAAAAAGGAGTGTTAGGCCAGGCCAGCCTGCTGAAATAAAAAAGTTTTGAGAGCACGACGAAACGTGCACAGATCCAGGATCCTCCGTATCTCTGGGGGGAGCTCGTTCCAGATGGTGGGTGCCCCCACAGAGAAGGCTCTCCCCCTGGGGGCCGCCAGTCGACACTGTTTGGCCGACGGCACCCTGAGAAGCCCCTCTCTATGGGAGCGTACTGGTCGGTGAGAGGCTGTTGGTAGCAGAAGGCGGTCTCGTAAATACCCCGGTCCAATGCCATGGAGCGCTCTAAAGGTGGTAACCAAACCTTGAAGCGCACCCGGAAGACCACCGGGAGCCAGTGCAGCTCGCGCAGGAGGGGGGATCACATGGGAGCGCCATGCCACTCCCATAACCAACGCGGCCGCGTTCTGGACCAGCTGGAGCCTCCGGGTGCTCCTCAAGGGGAGCCCCATGTAGAGGGCATTGCAGTAGTCCAGGCGGGAAGGTCTTTGACCTTTTAAAAGGTCAAAGAAAGACTGGCAACTCCGGCCTAATTTTTTAGGCTTCTAGAAATTTACTTCTCCTAATAAACTGATTTGCAAAAGCGTTTTTTTGGTGAAACAGTAAAATAAGTTCAGTTAAACCAGCGGGCCAAACTAAGACTGAGCAATTGGTAAAATAGGATATGTGTGTAATGTGTGTATGTATGCGCGTAAGCAAACTTCAGTGCCCGTAGTTGTCATTCAATCTTAATATAGTTGCATAATGCTATTAAAGTCAACTTATTGACAGCCGAAGAATGATTGAAGACTACCAGATTGTTTAATTAGTTCAAGATGACCTTGAAGACATCAACTGAGCAGTGCAGTGCAGTGAGCCAGGAAAATACATGCTCAAAAGAGAGCCTTTTGAAGGAAGGCTAGAAACAGAATACAAAGAATATTCTTGGATAATCACAATGACAACACACAGTTCCATCTATAATTGCAGGACAGCTTTATTAGGAACAGCCTAATATACTGCTGTATGCCCAACATACTCAAAAGCTTTTATTGGTTTATGCTGCTTTAGCTATTCTTAATAAAATTATTGCATGACTATTGAATTTTTTTTCCAGCCACGGTTTAAAACATCTCTGGTTGCTTTTAATAGTTCCTAGAAATCTCAAGTGAATATGACAGCTTCCGTTCCTGAGGGCTTGCTAGTTTAAAATTTGTTGGAATTACAACAGGTAGCCCTCGACTTACGACCACAACTGAGCCCAACATTGTTAGGTGAGTGTTGTGGCCCGTCAGCAGCCTGTGCAGCTAGTAGCTGATTCAGACAGTGAGGAGGCTGGTGTGGTGCTGCGCCAGCAGCCTGTGCAGCTGGCACTCGAGTCGGACAATGAGGAGGCTGGAGAAGATGTGGTGCCAGAGGCAGGGATTCAGCCAGGGCCTTCAGAACCTCCAGAAGCTCCCTTAAGTGAAGAGGACAAAGAGGAGGAGCCTCTTCTCGATGAACGGGTGCACAGAGCTGCCAAAAGGCAGGAGTGGCTCCTCAGGAGGAGGTCTCCTTGAGAGTAAGGCTTGGGGCTAATTGGCCACTCCCTTAGCCTATTTAAGGAGGAACGCCGACTGAAGCAATTTGCAGGGAACAACTTCATTCA
This sequence comes from Arizona elegans, assembly GCA_022577455.1. Taxonomy (NCBI): domain Eukaryota; kingdom Metazoa; phylum Chordata; class Lepidosauria; order Squamata; family Colubridae; genus Arizona; species Arizona elegans. The sequence continues at coordinate 3,230,569 of JAKOOJ010000013.1, read as the reverse complement.
CATACCTTCATGTCTTGTCTTGCTTATCTTATCAGCTTCCTGCAAATTGCTTCTGGGCATTCTGCCAACCACAGTAAGCTTTCAGTATTATTCTTTGAATTCTTGGCAGAATTAACAGCCGTTGTTGTAAAAAACTGGTTTATTTAGTAAACTAAGGTTTGAACGGACTTTGTGTGTGCTGCGTTCTTTGGGGTCCATAGCTGGGGCAGAACATTAAGTGAATTTTGCTCCATTTTACGATCTTTCTTGCGTCAGTTCTTAAGTGAATCATTGCAATTATTTAATCTGTTTTTAATAGTTTTTTTAACTTTTGTATGTCTCTGTATTTTATTTTGGCTGTTCACCGCCCTGAGTCCTTCGGGAGTAGGGCGGTATACAAATATGATAAATAAATAGATAAATAAATAAATAAATTGCAGTTGGTAAGTTAGTTGATAACCCGGCTTCCCCACTGACTTTGCTTGCCAGAAGGTTGCAAAAGGGGATCACGTCATCTTGAGACACAGCAACGGTGATAAATATGAACCAGTTGCCAAGCATCCAAATTGTGATCACACGATCATAAGGATGCTGAAAAGGTTGTCACTGAAACACAGTCATAAGTCTTTTTTTTTTTCCAGTGGTGGTGTAACTTTGACTGGTCACTATACAAACTGTTTTAAGTCAAGGACAACCTGTGTTTTTAAGAAAGGGTCATTTTCCCCCAGTCTAGAGAAAGTGTCTATTGTTCATATCACTTTTCATCACTCATATGTCCTATAGATCCGGGGTCTCCAACCTTGGCAACTTTAAGACTTGTGGACTTCAACTCCCAGAGTTCCTCACCTGGGAGTTGAAGTCCACAAGTCTTAAAGTTGCCAAGGTTGGAGACCCCTGTTAGGGATCCATGCAATGTCTAGCAATAGTGTGCAGCCATTTACTATTTAACAACTTGAGGAATTTCGGAGATCTTGAGAACTTGAAGACATTGGTCTTTCCTTCTATTTACTTCCTCCAGGTCAGACTTGTACCTCAAATAATGAATTGTACCAAAAAAAGACAATCTTGTAGGCAATGTTACAACTAAAAATTACCAAACCATTAGAATCTATAGTTTCTGAAATACAAGCAATTTTAAATTGAGATTTCCCCCCATCTACAGACACAAGCTTCAGGTGATTTATCGCAACAGAGAAAATAACTCAGGCATCGTTCCATTTGAAAAATACCAGTTTAATCATTTAATAAATGTATGACAACTTACTCAACGCAGCCAATGCATAAAATCAGCAGCCAGAAGAAGTAGGCAAGGCCAGCATGCGAAAGCAAAAAAAACTCACCGTTAAAAATAGTGCATTCTCATACCTTGGTCAAAGCAACCAGCAGCCATCAAGGCACTGATGTTCAACGGGGCAGATTTAATTGCGTGTGAGAACTGACACCGGAAGCATTTCATCTTCCGCAGGGCACCGATTTGCTTGGATATTTTCATCTGTGTTAACACCCTGGCTGCCAAGCCAAACAAATGCAAGCCTCTCCTTTGAAGGGGTAACTGGTATTTCAGTGGCAATGATGGCAGAGGTTATTTTTGTCCTTCAAGTGCTGCGGCGGGCAAGGGAGAATCCAGAAGCTGTGTTCAACTCATAGCGCCTTGTCTCTCCTTCAGCCATGCTATAGGGGTGGTGGGTGGTGGGGCTACAGTCTGTAATGTGAGGGTTGCAGCCCTTAACGTAACTCACATCTGTGCTTGCTAGTCTGAGCAGTAGACCTTTACTACGAGGGAAGCAAGAAGGAAAGAGGAGGGACGACAGAGGATCAATGCATCTGGAGTTTGTTGTGCAGTGTCCTATAGTTGAGTATGTTCTCCTTTAGACCGAAACCACTCACAGATACAGATCGGACAAAATAAGGTCATTTCAATGGAAAGAGCCTGCTGAAATCATACCAAAGAAGCGTGTGATGAGGGGCGGGGAGGGAGAAGGAGAGGGAGGGAGAAGGAGAGGGGGGGGGAGAGAGATGCTCTACCATTTACTCTGTCATCCTTCGATAACTCCTTTCCAAAAATAAACCACCGCTCAAAGGAGGTGGATTCAGCTATTCCATGCAGCCTCTATAAATCAAAGTCAGGGCTTCTGTAGTGTGGAACTTTTAAAACAGTGGAACAGCAGAATCTGAACTGCCAAAAAGTCATCCCTGAAAACTAATAAAGGAAAGGAACTCAAATGCAACTTAGCTGTTCAAACCATGTCCTAAAGCAGTGGGCAACAACGGAAGTTGTAAATATTAATCTTCCTACCTAGGCTTTCCTTTGGTACTCTCCTGAAACCTGCCCTACCTGTTATTATCTAAAATTCTTTTCCCTTAAATTAAAAAAAAAATCAAAATGATACACACCAGAATGCTCCAGCGTACCAACCCCAAAACATCAATTTCATTTCAGGAATGTGGCTAGATCCTACACTGGCCCTTTAATAGAATAAATTAAAATATGACCCAGAGGTTTGTTTGATATGTTTTGCCTGGATAAATAAGAGCAACACTAAGCAGAGATGGCAGAGAAAGCTTCTTGGAAGAATAGAAGACTCTAGTTGTAAGGATAGGCATCACAGCCCTTTTGTGTGTCTTCATAACACACTCTTCCAGATCTTTTGATCAATTAAAAACAGGGTGGATTTGATTTAAATCGAGTCAATTTAAATCATGATTTAAATCACTAGTAAAAAGACATGATTTAAATCAACTTGATTTAAATCACAATTTTTAAAGAGCAACTGTCATCTCTGCTACTCCTTTGACCCGCTGTTGACTCACCGATAATCCCAGTGTTGCAGAATATACAGCCTTGTGCTACATAACTAAACTCCATTTCATGCTGAATAAACTAAATTATTTATGTATCTTAAATAGAAAACTATCTTACGATAGATTTTTACCCCAAAAGTTTTTTATTAAAATTCAATAAAAATCAAAAAAATCTGATTTAAATCAAAAAAATCCGATTTAAATCAAAAAAATCTGATTTTTTTGATTTTTTTAAAAAAACATTTTTATCCACCCTGATTAAAAATAATGCCCATATTTCATCTGTGTTTCCCCGAAAGTAAGACCCTGTCTTATATTTTTTGAACCTCAAAACAAGCGCTTGGCCTTATTTTTGGGGAGGTCTTATTACTTTGGGGTGCATGGAGCAAGATGGGGCTCCTCTTGCCATCTTACCTGATTTCCAGCTCTGTCTCCCTAACCTTAACCAGAGGAAATGGCGGGGACCAAATGGCTGTGCATGTGGTTAAATATTTTCTGGGAGGGCTTATTATTCAGGGAGGTCTTATTTTAGGGGAAACATGGTAAGGAAGAAAAGGTCCAATTTCACCCAAACTTTAAACTCAAGGGGTATAAAAATCTCACTTTTCTACACTAAAGATATACCTAACAGTTTAGAATGAAACTCTTGAGAGGTATGGTCAGATGGTATCGATCAGAAGATTCACAACTGCTAGTTTTAACTGATGAAGCCTTTTACAAGGCTTAAGTCTTTTGTCTGTCTGACAGGTGACTTCATCTTGAGAAGGTCCTTGTCTAGTTGTCCTGGCCTTTAGAGTCAAGATAGGCATGGTATTAACGGGATGATAGAAACATCCCGTCTGTAAATTTCTAGTAGACAACCACAAAACAGTCTGGTTATCTTGTCAGAGATATTTATTTATTTATTCACATGTATATACACACAGAGAGAGTGGGAAAGATTTCAGACGTACTTCTAGCTTTCTGACATTTACTTCTGGTTTTTGTCAAGACCAGCCCATAGCAAACCATAGGTTCACGTAACAACCATAGCATTTGTTTAATAATCGCTACAAAAAAGGTCATAAGAGGTCAGCCATGTGGGTAACCTGATTTACAACTGTCAGGAGTTACAACCATGATGGGGAGGCTCCATTAGGACGACCTGAAGTCATGTTTTGAAGAGAAAGTCATCCATTCACCAAACAGCTCTGAAATTCAAACCAGAATGCCAATGAAGAATCAGTGCAATTGTGTAGGACCTCACCTTTCCTACCAAATACAGAAATGTGACCCTCTGTTGCAACATAAGCTTAGAGTGTAGGTGTCTCTCCCCCTCTTGCAATATTAACACAAACAGATAACACAAGCAAATGTGACAGTCCCTTTAAATTACCATGTTTCCCCGAAAATAAGCCCTCCCTGAAAATATTTAAACCCATGCGCAGCTGGTCCCTGCCATTTCTTCTGCTTAGGGTTAGGGAGACAGAGCTGGAAATCAGGTAAGATGGCAAGAGGATCCCCGTCTTGCTCCATGCGCCCCAAAATAATAAGACCTCTCCGAAAATAAGGCCAAGCGCTTATTTCAGGGTTCAAAAAAATATAAGGCAGGGTCTTATTTTCGGGGAAACACGGTAATTCTAAGAAGTCAGCATGGAATTGATTGTAAAAGTAATATTGTCAGTAGTACACTCTCCTTCAAACTGTAATTTTAGTCAACAGTTTATCTAAAAGCTTTGGAAGAAGTTATCTTCAAACTGAAACAACCTCAATGGTGGCAATATTTTGGTACTTTGGTTGAAAATGAGTGGGGCGGGGTGCGAGGGAGAACAATTAATTTAATTTATTCTAGTATGGGTTTATTGTCAATTCCACCCTCCCCCATGAGCAATATACCATTGCTTTTTGGTTTTATTATCTGCCAAATTTACATAACAACACCCCACACCCCACCATGACCTGCCTTACATTTTTCTTGGGAACAATGGAATTAAAAAGTATGGGAAACAGCCCTAGTTGGAATGTTAATGGACTTCTTGCTATTAACAAAATAGCAACACATACTTGCTGTTAAAGAAAAAGAAAACTGAAGGAAGTGTTTTGCTCGCATCCAACTCCACATTTTTAGGTATATTAGCATATTCAATCCTAACAATTGCCTCTATTTATAGACCTAAGTAAATGTTTGTTTGAGGGCATAAATATTGATGGAGTTAAGCAATCAATAAATTTAAATAACAAATTTAAATAATAAATGCAATAATGCATTTGTAATGAATTTAAATAATAAATTGTGGATTCTGAAAACCTCCTTATAAATAAATATACTGCTCAGAAAAATAAAGGGACACAAGCAGAAGACATCCAAGGTCTGAATGAATGAAATAGCCTTATTAAACACTTTGTTCTTAAACTATTGTATGTATAGTTTATACACTGCTCAAACACCTAAAGGGAACACAAAACTACTGTATGTAACGAACAAAGTATTTAATAAGGCTATTTCATTCATTCAGATCTCGGATGTCTTCTGCTTGTGTTCCCTTTATTTTTTTGAGCAGTGTATATCTGAAAATATATTTATAGTTCTAAACTCTGCAATTCTTTAAAACAAAATAGGTGGGTTGGGAGGGGACACTTGTTTTAAAATTAAAAATATACAAGATTGTATTTTCTATTTATAGGATAGAATGATTATGACAGAATGATTATTGAAAGCGTTATGGAATGCGACAGGTGTATAACACAAGCTCAACCTCAATATGTAGCTTCTTGAGAAATCAAGGTTTAAAAAAGATGGGGAAACAAGTTTAGCTCTTAGATTCAAAGACTGGATTGATACAAGCATAGACCAATAACAGAAAGAATAATAGGGTTGGAAGGGATCTTGGTTTTTTTTTTTTAATCCAACCCCTTGCTCAAACAGGAGATCCTATAACATTCTGGACAAATGGCTATCCGGTCTCCTCTGCAAAACTTCCAGTGATGGAGCAATCGCAACTTTTGGAGGCAAGTCATTCCACTCTTCTCACTGATGGGAAATTTCTCCTCAATTCTAGGTTGGTTCTTTTTTTTGGGGGGGGGGGAATCTAATAATCTTTTAACCATCTGTTGTCAGACAAGAAGGTCTGTTTTTTTTATTTATTTATATAAATTTTATTTCTTTAAAAAAATACAAACAGAAAATTTATCAACACACACATCGCGGTGGGAACCTTACACAATACATTAACTTCAGTCCAAATATACAAATGAGAAATAAAAACTAAGCTAACATTGTCCTCTTTTTATTCTGTTATTTAACCAAACATACCATAGGTTCCAACATTGGAAATATGCGGAATCTTTCTGATCTCTTAAAATTTTTGTTAGCCTATCGGCTTCTGCACATTCCATAATTTCCCCTAAAATCAAATCTTCAGACAGTAGATCTTTTTCCTTCCAATTTTGGGTGAGACTTATTCTTGCTGCAGTTGTAATATAGACAATCAGATACCATTTGTTAGTGCCTATTTTATCGGGCCTAATGTTTAGTAAATAAAGTTCAGGTTTCAATTGTAATTTGTATCCAGTAATTTCTAACAACCACCCCTGAATAAGTTTCCAAAATTCAATTACCCTGGGACAGGTCCACCATACATGGAAATAAGTACCTAGCTCCCCACACTTCCAACAGTTTGGGGAGAGTCCAAGAAACATTTTGGATAATCGGGCAGGAGGGAAGTGCCACCTGTATACCATCTTGTACAAATTTTGCTTATAAGCAGTTGCCATCAAAAATTTCAATTCTAGGTTGGTTCTTAATGCTCTTCCACCCATTGCCCTAAGGAGCCATTCAGCTGAGATCAGGCTGATCTTAGATATCAGGACAGACATGTCAACTCTGCCGGTACAACTAGTGGGATTAACATATGCAGACACAGGAAACCTGGGTTCAAATCTCTGTTCAACATGATTAACTGAATGGCTAGGAAGCGTGAATGACTTTAACCACATTTGACAGGTTGGCTGCAAGGCTTGAATGGGTAGCGACACAGGAACTATTTGAAGGAAATACAGATACAAGTTTAGTAATCTAGCTATGAACAGAAGGAACCGCAGGCCATACTGGCTATGTCTCTTCTCCAACAATGAGCAACTGCAGGCCATACTGGCTATGTGTCTTCTTCAACAACATCAATACATTGTAAGCTTGAAGAAGATCTCTCATTGTAACAAGGCTGCTTCCTACATAAATGCTTTGCTATGTATTCAGAAGAGTCCTTTCAAATAACGTCATACTAATAATAGTTGGCACTGGCAGAGGGATGACATCATTAACAGCATAACATGACTGGATGTCATTTGCATGACCTGATGTGTAAGATGTTATTGTGGCTTGCATGTGCCTATGGTTGTGTTGCATCAGTGGATTTAGATGAGGCTTGAACCACTTAGGTCAGGGGTCTGCAACCTTAAACACTCAAAGAGCCATTTGGACCCGTTTCCCACAGAAAAGAAAACACCGGGAGCCACAAAACCCTTCCCGTGCCTGACTATTTCTTGAGGGGCCACAAAACTAGCATATGGAGTTGAATTAAATGTTCCGTTTTCTTCTGAAATTTTTCTTTTCTAGAATTTATACATGGTTGGCCTACTAGGGGTTGAAAAGCTCAACAAATCGCGTGCCAGCGGATGTCGCACATTGGTGGTCATGACGCATATTTTGAGTGACAGGGAGCCGCAGCAGAGGGGTGAAAGAGCCACATGTGGCTCCAGAGCTGCAGGTTGCTGACCCCTGACTTAGGTGAATGAATGCAGTGAGTGAGCAACTGTTTCAGGAAGTGTACCTGGTAGATGAAAACTGAACTCCTGACTTAGCTTCATGCATCAGACAGCTCTGACAGCATTACTGATCAGCTTAAAGTACTTCTTGAATTTTCCAGAAATGTAAATATAGGTAGTCCTCGATTTACAACGGTTTGCTTAGTGACCATTTGAAGTTAAAACAGCACTGAAAAAAGTGGCTTGTGATCAGAGTTATGACCTTTGCAGCATCCTCATGGTCGCATGATTTAGATCCGGATGATTGACAAATGTGAGTTTGACAACTCACATTTATGATGGTTGCAGTGATGTGATGTCATGGGATCCCCTTTTGTAACTTTGTGCAAAGTTAACAAGTGTCGAGTGTCAAGTAACCCCTTGACACAACACCATCATGAACACCCAGGTGAGGGGGCTCCGAAACAAGTTTGGTAGTACAGTGGTTTAATGCACCCTGTTATTAACACAGCTGCCTGCAATTTCTGCAGGTTCAAATCTCACCAGGCTCAAGGTTGACTCAGCCTTCCATCCTTTCTAAGGTAGGTTAAATGAGGACCCAGTTTGTGGGGGCAATAAGCTGACTTTGTATAAAATATACAAAAGTATGAAGGCTATTGCTTAACGCATTGTAAGCCGTCCTGAGTCTCCGGAGAAGGGCGGCATATAAATCAAATTTAAAAAAAAAAAGTTTATCAACAAAACACGATGGAGAGGGGGTGTTGCGCCTAGACTTGCTTACACGGTGATATTAGGTGGCGAGCAGTATATGGAAAGGGGGAGAATCTGCGGTTAGCGGTCTGACGCTTAGCATTTCAATCGGTGAGCTGAAGATGACGTCTTGAAGCCGCGCCCGCTGCAGACGACTCGAGCACAACTTTGGAGCTGCAGACGACATCATAAGCTTGCGCAGCTGAGAGTAAATAGACTAAGCAGCAGATTCAAAACTGCGCAGCTGTGAAGGATATAGGGTGATAGAAAACCACTCTATAAAGCTACGCTAGCGGACTAAGCAAGCGTCTCCGACTTTGCTCCGTATAAGGCTTCAGCGCCTACTGTAAACTGTTGCGTAAGCTACGATTAAGCCGGGTTTTGGAGAAATTCTCTTGTGCGTATGTGATGTTTGCCCGGCGAAGCACAGGTGGTTCCAGAGGGGTTGATAACAAGTATCTTTAATTGATTATCTCACTCTTTACCAAAAGAAAAGAAAAACACATGCTATTATTTTGACCAAATTTTTAATCAAAAAATAAATAACATTTCTGAAAAAGACTTTTTCTTCCAGGTTTTTATCTCATCTTACAGTAATTGCCTCCCTGGTTTTCTGCTCGTGTTTTCATCACCTGTATAATCAGTACTGTTGAGTTTCAAGAAGCTCAGAATAATAACTCTTTGGTCTGAGTTAATCAATATATAATAAAGTGATTTGTTTGGTGTTGACGCAGTTTGCTGTACTGTGTTTTGTAAGCCATGGCTTATGATTTATCAATGATGAGCAAACCCAAGCAACAGTAATTTATTCAATAAAGCATTATTGCAAAATCCAACGTTTGCATGCTTTCTTTCTTCAGCTGACTGGTTTTTGTTTTTTTTCCAATTTAACATTTGCTGGATTTCAAGAAAATCCATCCTTTTTCACATCAGCTGTATCTGATCACCATACAAGACAGACTAATATCAATCCATTCATAAATCCAAATCTCTTCCCCATTTCTGGTATCGTTTGGCACGCTGTTATGTACTTTGACATAAAAATACCGAACAGTAAATTGAGTACATCACATCAGGGATGAATCTGATACAATCAGTCTAATCTTGACATTTCAAATACAGATATAAAAATTATGAAGAATTTAAAGAAATATGGTCAATTAAACAATATGTAGTCATAGCTCAAAATTACATCTTTCAGGGGAGTATTCATGCTCATATTTTGTATGAAAGCAGTCATGGCACCTTGAAAAATGGACAATGGAGATGTTAAGATTCCAATTTAACCACCCAGAATCACTTTGGAGAATCATTTTGGATAGAGATGGGTGGCATAATAACATTTAAGGGAGCCTAACCTTTCACAGAAAACACTGCAAAAGCCTGATCCTTTGCCGGCAGCAACTTCAAAGATCAGAGGAAGTAAGTGCCAGTGAAATTCTATTCCAAAAATGTATCTGTTAAGTCTTTAAGAGGCCAGAAGATACTATCAAGTTTGATTTGCAATCAAGAGAATTAAGCAAACAACCTCACGTATACCTTCTCACAAATATGTACAGTATATTTCACATCTACTTTAAAATACGGTATGTTAATTACTTGGTCAGTATACTTAAATAATGACCAGTGAGGAATATTTTAGTCATTCTCAACTGATGTCAGAAAAGCAAATGAGAGTTACAACTTTTTAGCATTTGGATATGACAAGAAGTGATTACCAAGTCTGTAGATTAGGGTGAGAAGCAACCATGCCCCCCAAAAAAATGTCCTAAAAGAAAGCAGTGATAAACTATGTTAGGATTTGCCCATATAAAACCAAGGCTTTCCAGTGCAAGGAATCAGGACCACACTAAGTTGATTTATTGCTCATGCCTATACACACACAAGAATCTAGTCAATTAACAGCACTAACTAGATAAGAATCAAGGGAATTCAAGAGAGATTGGATTTAAGACTGTTTGTGGGAATGTAACTCCAGGCTGATTCCTCTCTTGACTCCACTCCATCTCTGCTTGTCCTTCTCCTACAAGGCTCACTTTACAGCAGGCAGAATTGGTTAACCAAGTCTTAAACATATCGGCATTTCCCAAGGATTTATTCCAGATAAATCCAGTGTGGGTTGCCTTCCTTCTATTTAAACCAACCAAACAAAGCAAAATATCAAAGTTGTTTACAATAAAAAGCAGTATTTGCTTGTTTCATATCCTATTTCCGTGACGGTGAACCTATAGCATGTGTGCCGCAGGGGTGAAATGTTCCTGGTTCGGACCGGATCGCCTGATCCGGTAGCGATGGCAGTGGGTGATTCGGAGAACCGGTAGCAGAAATCCCTGCCCCGCCATGCCCAGCTGAGCCGCAGGATCATTAGAGGTTTTTTTTTTAAGTTTTAAAAGCATTTTTTGTACAAATGCTTATAAAAGTAAAAAAAAAAAAGCCTCTGATGATCCCACGGTTCAGCTGGGATCATCAGAGCCTTTTAAAAGCATTTTTTTAACAACCTCTTGGGCCGAAGAGGTTGTAAAAAAAATGCTTTTAAAAGTAAAAAAAAAAAAAAGTTGGCCACACCCACCCTGTCACATTACCCCACCACCACCACCAAGCCATGCCCACAGAACCGGTAGTAACATTTCACCACTTGTGTGTCAGAAGTGGCACGCAGAGCCATTTTTCCAGGCATGCAAGCTGTCGCCCAACTCACCTGCAGCTGCCCATATCTTTTGACTAATGCAATTGAAAAAACACAACATTCGGATGGTCTTTGATTCAGCCTTCAACCTACTTTGCTACTGAGTCATGAACCTTGAGATAAGTATCTGGAGGCTAAGCATATAATGAACAATTGGGGGAACTAATAATAACAACAACAGATTAAACAGAATTGGAAGAATGCAGTCCAACATCCCACTCAAGCACGAGATCCTACAACATTTCTGAAGATGGCAGTCCAGTCTCTTCTTGAAAATGTCCAGTGATGAAGCTATCACAACTTCTGAAGCCAACTTCTGTTCTATTGGTTGATTGCTCTTACTGTCAGAAAATTTCTCCTTATTTCCAGGTTGAATCTCTCCTTGTCCATTATCCCTTGTCTGGTCTTCAGGTGCTTTGGAAAATAGCTTGACCCCCTCCTCTCTGTGGCAGTCCCTCAAACATTGGAACACTGCTATCATGTCTCCCCTGTCCTTCACTTCACTAGATTAGCCATGCTGAATACTTGCAACCGTTCATCGTATGTTTTAGCCTCCAGTCCCCTAATCATCTTGGTTGCTCTTGATAGATAGGTCTAGCCCAGGGGTCCCCAACCCCTGGTCCATGGACTGGCACCAGTCTTTGGCATGCCAGCATGGCTGAGGAATTCTGGGAGTTGAAGTCCACAAGTCTTAAAAGTTGCCAAGGTTGGAGACCCCTGTACTATAAGACTTCCAAGGTCCCTTCCAATCCTTATTCTGTAATCTATAACTATGGTTATTTCTTCCAACAGCAGCCTGAGTTAATATCTAATTTACCAAATAATCTGAAATCATTTCCTTTCATATGGGGTGGAAGAGTCACAATTTAGAACACAACCAGGAAAGCAAAATTTTTGCTGGAGCCTTAAATGTCCAATCCTTAACCAGCTGCCATGGGGCAACAAGGATTTCTAACTTCATGCAACTAGTTCAAAGACCTATCCATTGCCAATACTGTGTAGAATTGGCCAAGAATTCTTCTTCCTGTCCAATGAAGTATGGGTAGTCTTCAACTTATGACTACAATTGAGCCCAAAATTTATGTTGCCAAGTGAAACATTTGTTAAGTGAGTTTGCCCCATTTTATGACTTTTCTTGCCACTGTTGTTAAGTGAATGTTAAGTGCAATTAAGTGCAATTGTTAAATAAGTAACATGGTTGTTAAGTGAATCTGGCTTCCCCATGTGCTTCTCAGAAGGTCTCAAAATCTGATCACATGACTCCAAGACACTGCAACCGTCATAAATATGAATCAAGCATCTGAATTTTGATCATGTCACCATGGGGATGCTGCAATGGCGGTGTGAAAAACTGTCATAAGTCACTTTTTTCAGTACTGTTGTAACTTTGAATGGTCACTAAATGAACTCCTGTAAATTGAGGATTACCTGTATATCTTTCAGATTTTAACTTTTGATATTATCAGTAAGTGTAAACCTCCAGCTCACCCCACAACAACTGCTTTATTGGACTTATAGAACCTGCTCATATCCAGCTGCTTGTACAGTTACTGCCAAACACCGCTGTGATCTAAATGGCTTATTTATTAACAGTTTGGCAAACTGCAATAATGGAAAAGCTTTTGCAATATTCCAAACTCAGGGTTGTTAAAGACAGAATTGTTTCCTAATACATTTAAACTGCAACAAGCATACTGAAATTGTACGCAGTGGTTATTGTGATTTGTGAGAAAGGGATTTTAAGCTAAGCAGAAGATATAACATTTGCCATTTTACTCCTTTTTTATTGTTTTAATTTGGCTAGAGTGCATCCTTTAAAAAGTTGCAGTTATTGGATGCCTGCTGACTTATCCAGTAGGTGATAATACAGAAATTGTTTCGGGGGGCGGGGGGGGGGAAGCATACAAGAAGGCATGCCTGGAGAATGAAAAAGAGAAGACTATTATGCTAGCTATAAGTAAAACTAGTGATATAAACGATACCCATGAGAATGTCCAATTTTTTCTCCCCTCCTGGAAAAAAAATAAGAAGCCATTTCTTTGCCATCAAACTGAAGGAGAACAGTTAGAAAAGACACAAGAGAAACTGCTGGCATGGCATAAAAATACAGATTAGTCAGCAAGGACTCTTGTTCTGAGGATTTTTCTGTCAGAATTAGACAATCTTCCCTTAATAGGAGAGCAACAATAAGATCAGCCTGGATGAAAGGACGACAGCCATAAATGGCAATCTGTGCATGGATACCAGAGGTTCGGGAACAATGAAAGAGCTTCACATGGCCAAGAAGGCCAACAATAACTCTGTTGTTTGACTGCACTCTGCAAACGAACTTTAGCTGAGTGGTTGGTGGTTGTTTCTGTAAGAGGGAAAGAGGAACAAGTAAGAGCTTTTGAGGAGAGGCTGCTGAGCAAAGGCAAGGATAATTAAAAATATTCGCCACTTCAGGACTGAGTTCCAGGCAAACTTGTGACCTATTCTTGGCCAGCACAGAGATGCCTCCACTCATGCAAGAGTTCAAACACAGCAAGGCAGTTTCTGTTCCTCACAAAAACATCTTGTTGAGCTGGAAGACAGCAAAGGAGGAGCTAATGTTTTCTACATGAACAGGCCTTACATTAACGTTAGACCAGACCCATCCCAACCCAACCACATAAAACAGGGAGAGAGAAATATGGTGGTGAAAGGAGAGCCACACTTCCAAGACCAGAAAACCATTTTGTCTGGAAGATTCTCAAGAGATGGAGACAGCAAATCTCAGTCATTTAATGTAGGCCTTTCATTGAAGGGTTTCAGACAGAAAAGGGTTTCAAGGACCAAATAAATTCTTTATGAAGAACTACCCAAGTCCTTCCTTCGCCAATCATTCACTGTACACATGAAATAGCAACTCAGAAAACAGTCTGCATACATTATAATGTCGTTTCTTTTGTTCTGGTTTAGTGGGATGAATAAACCCAGCCATTGTGGTTTGTCAACCACACTGCACTAAGCCATAGTTTCCTTAACATCAGGATCTGCTTAATCAACATGCTAAGCCAAAACCACACAAGTCACATTTGGGTTTAGGACAATATGTGAAACTGGTTTGGTTGGATTTTCCCTTATTTAGAAAAAGGGAAAGCATTTTTCATTATGATAATCTCATTTGATCCTAATTAACTCAGAAATTGCCTCTGTCTTCGGCTATCTCCCATAATATTCCACAAGGTCTCCATATCGTTCACTCAATAGCAGTTCTCATAACCTATTTCAGAAAAATGAAGGCAACATACTTGGCACACACCAAATACATGCTACTACTTGCTTCTCTGGCCTAATTTTTGCCCAGTAAACAAGTTGACATGATGTATAAGGCAATTCTGATAAGTTTAAGTCTTTCAGGCTCAACGGTACATGGACAGAACCACATGGACAAAACCAGAGAGTTTCCTTGGCTATAATACAGTAGTAATTGTCCACTGACAACTTCTGGGATTCTTTAAGAGAAAGATTAGGGATGATATGATAGCAGTACTCTAATATTTGAGGGGTTGTCACAGAGATCATTGAGTCAAGTTATTCTCCAAAGCACCTGAGGGCAGGACAAGAAATAACAGGTGGAAGACCATTAAAGGAGAGATCCAATTTGGGATTAAGAAATTTCCTGAAAGTGAGAACAATTAAATCACTGGAATCACTTGCCCTCAGAAGGTGTGGATACTCCATCTCTGGAGGTTTTCAAGAAGAGATTAGACAGTCATTTTTTGGAATGATATAGACCAGTGATGGCTAAGCTTTTTGCCGTCACGTGCCAAAAGCGGGGGGAGAGGGGGCGGTCGCATATCCGCATGCCCACACTCATAATTTAATGCCTCCCCACCCCGCGCATGCACGCATGACACCCCTGCGCTTCCCCCCCCACTTTTGGCATGCAACAACAAAAAGGTTACAACAGCCTTCCCCACCCTCCTGGAAGCCCTCCGGAGGCCAGAAACAGCCCGTTTCCTGACTTCCAGTTGGCCCAGAAGGCCTGAAATTCATCTGGCCGGCACATTCATGCATGCTGGAGCTAAGCTAGGGCAACGCTTGCGTGCCCACAGATATGGCTCCACGTGCCACCTGTGGCACGTGTGCCATAGTTCGCCATCACGGATATAGACTCTCTGTTCCTATCCTATTATTCTATGTTCTATTTTTTTTTTTATTAAAATGTTTTACAAACATTCCTCCTTCCCCCTCCCTGCTCCCCTTCCAACCCTCCCCTTTCCCTCCCTCCCCCCCCCCCACTTCCCAGAGCAAAGTACAGGGTATAACATTTGACAATCATAAGCTAACATAAGCTAATTATCTATAGTCTCCTATCCCCCTCTTGAACTTTTAACTCCCCTTTTATTAAACTAAATGTAAGTACTTTATAAAATCTCTTTGATCATTCATAAGCTATTTGAAATCTTTTAGTCCAATATTTGCCTTGAATATAATCAATCCATCTTTTCCATTCTAACATATATTTCTCATTTGAATGGCTGAAATTTTCACCATTTCTGCTAAATTTACTACTTTTAATGTCCATTCTTGAATAGTAGGTAAATCTTCCTTCTTCCAGTACTGCACCATCATATTCTATGTTCTATTGTGAGCCCAGTCAGAGGATGTATTTCCAAGACATGCTAAGCCATGTTTGGCACTAACTGGGGAATAGTGATGACATCGCTTGCTAACTGATTTCAATGTCATAACCATCCTAAAAGCACTACCCTGTCCTTTATAAACATCTGAAACAAAAGAGATAGATTGCAACAAAAATCACTATACATGGTTGGTCTTCTGCTTTAACTTCTCTGTTGTCCATGATGATGATGAAATGTGATCTGAGATTAGTGAAGACACTACAATATAGGTTAATGTTAAAGCATCCTTTAATGCCATGTTAAACCATGGTCTAGATTCACCCTCAAGGCTCAGCTTAAGTGGAAAACCAGGTCATTAATTCACATGTCGTAAAGGAAAGAAAAGTTCAAAGGTTTCAAAAATAATAGAAAGAGCTGTTTGTTACAGATAGCACGTAGTATCCATGCCAACCTTTAGGAGAGTTGGAGAGAAAAAAATCTTTAAATTTCCTGAGTTTAATGGATAAGGTTTCTCCAACTCTTTTCCAATTCCTAGAAAAGATATCCAGATATTGTGCAGTTTCCAACACAGCCTCAACATTGGATGGAGTCTATAAAATCCTAAAATACCCTTAAGGTCACTTGACTATGTCTTATATCTGTAACTGAATACTTGAGTCGTGTCAACCCGGTTAGATGTGAGGATGTGAAATAAGGAAACAGTCTTCTGGTCCCACCTCCCAAGAATCCTTGGCCCAAACTGAGAACCTCACCAAACAAAATGATTAAATCTGGCTATAGATGCTGCCATTGGCAAAGGGCATCAAATGGGAAGCAAGACAAGTGACAGATTTGCCCCTCCCTGTATCTTTTAACCTCTGGGGCCCGAAAACCCTCCTCCAAATCTTTCCAGTAACAGAGGCAAAAGCAATTTCTCCAAGCCCATAAAGGTCAGATGCAGCCTGTATTCAAAATCAAGCAGCACCCAGCAGTTCCCGCACACAAGCATATCTTAATTTCTAAGCAGCCACAATAGACTCATTGCTTTCCAGTACTACAGCTGAAAGCTACTACATGCCATGCGCTAAACATCATAGCGCTCCTCCTATTCCTAGAAGTATTCCAGATACAAAAATAAAGCCGTCAATAACTTCCTCTTCCCTGAAACGGCCTTCAATAAGGTCAGTGTTTTGAAATGCAAACAAGTATCCAAGCCATCCAGAGAGTCACTTGGGTGTAGCGCTTAAGGTTAACGTTTTTGCCATTGCATGCCAAAAGTGGGGGGAGCACGCATGCGTGCCCACACCCATAATTCTATGAAGCCCTCTGGAGGCTGGAAAGTGGGACCGGAAGTCAGCAAATGGGCTGTTTCCAGCCTCCGGAAGGCCTCCAAGGGGGTGGGGAAGGCCGTTTTTGCCCTCCCCAGGCTCCTAGAGAGGCCCTGGAGCCTGGGGAGAGCAAAAAATAGGCCTTCCCCCAACCCCACCAGGCTCTCTGGAGGCAGGAAACAGCTTGTTTCCCTACTTCTGGTGGGCCCAGAAGGCCCAAAAATCAGCTGGCCGGTATATGCATGCGCGCCGAAGCTGAGTTCACGTGCCCACTGATATGGCTCCACATGCCACCTGTGGCACGCGTGCCATAGGTTTGCCATCAGGGGTTTAAGGTATCAGGCCCGAAACTGGGGCACCGTGAGTTTTAGTCCTGAGTTTTAGTTTAGAAACAAAAGCCAGCTAGGTGACCTTGGGCCAGTCATTTTCTCTGAGCCCTAGGAAGGAGGCAATGGAAAACCCAATTTGTTTATTTATTTTATTTTATTGGTTCGATTTATATGCAGCCCTTCTGCAGAGACTCAGGGCGACTTACAATGCGTTAAGCAATAGCCTTCATACTTTTGTATATACCTGCTTAGTAGGGCTTTTGGCCCCCCCAAGCGGTGTTCTATTTTATACAAAGTCAGCTTATTGCCCCCACAATCCGGGTCCTCATTTTACCTACCTCGGAAGGATGGAAGGCTGAGTCAACCTTGAGCCTGGTGAGATTTGAACTTGCAGTAATTGCAGGCAGCTGGCAGCTAAGTGGTACTTAACAGCACTTTAGTCCGCTGCGCCACCAAGGCTCCTGAAGAAAAAAAAAAAACCTTGCCAAGAAAACTGCAGGGACTTTTGTAGGCAGTCTCTGAGAATCGGAAATGATTGAAAGGAAGGAGAAAAAAATCCATCCATTCTACAAGGACATGTAGTCCTGGACTTATATCAGTTACTTTAGTGACCGGTTTGAAGTTATAACAGCATTGAAAAAAGTAACCTGACTGGTTTTTAACACTTATGACCATTTCAGCAACCCCATGGTCACATGATCAAACTGTGCTGAGGTCATGTGATCCCCCTTTTGCGACCTTCTGATGAGCAAAGTCAACGGGGAAGCCAGATTTACTTACTTGTGATTTATTTACTTGTGAATGTAACAGCTGCAGTGATTCACTTAACAATTGTGGCAAGAAATATCATTAACTGGGGCAAAATTCACCTGTCTCGCTTAGCAACAGAAATTTTGAGCTCAATTGTGGTTGAAAGTCGAGGACTACCTATACTAGATGAAAGGAAGGTCAGGAGCACCAACACACTAAATCACTGATCTGTTTGGTTTAGGGCAGTGTTTCTCAACCTTGGTAGCTTGAAGTTGGGTAGACTTCAACTCCCAGAATCCCCCAGCCAGTACTGCTGGCTGGGGGATTCTGGGAGTTGAAGTCCACCCAACTTCAAGCTTCCAAGTTTGAGAAACACTGGTTTAGGGTGACATATGAGATCAGCTAGCTGAACATAAATGTTCATGGGGAGCTTCCAAGTTGGTTAGAAGATTGATGACTATATAAACGTATTAAATAAATAAGTAAATAAATAAATGATTAGACTGAGAGAATGGCTTTATTTATTTACTGCAACCTGGAATTCACAGTGGTATATATAGAGCTCCCTTCCTCCCTACCTAATAATAATTTCAGCTGAGTATCACTGGCTCAAAATCATTCCGTGAGCTCCAGGTTTGCGGAGAGAATCGATCCTAATTTTGAACTTGTGTTTGAAACACTACAGTATGTCAAAAAAAAAATAACTAAACCGAGGAGTACTTGGTGCTTTCTGAGCTTGGTTGTTTTCTTGCAGATATTTCTTTACTCAAACTAGGTAAACATAATCAGTACTAGACTGTCTAGCACTAATGAAGTTAACTAGTTTGGGTAACCAAACTTCTGCAAGAAAACAGCCAAGCGCAGAAAGCACCAAGGACACCCTCAGCTCAACCCTGTGCTTCAAATACTTACCTTTATTAGTAACTGAACGTATGTAATTCTGTTCGCGTCTCACTAGACCATGGTACACAATATAGAAATATGTCACTGTTGGTCCTCTTCATAGATATCACCTTTAAGTGGTTTCTTAAACAAATAAGAAGAGGATTCTAGGAGTAAGCCTAAGACCACACAATATGTTTTCCCATCAAAAGATACAAAATGCAGATGGGTGGAAGCTTAAAGCAGCGGTTCTCAACCTGGGGGTCGCGACCCCTTTGGGGGTCGAACGGCCATTTCACAGGGGTCGCCAAAGCCCTCTCTCTCCCCCCCATGCCTTCACTCACCCTTACTCTCTGCTCTGTTGGATCGCCGGCCGTTCGTTTACCCCACCCACTCCCAATCTATTGCTGCCTCCAATGGCTAGAGGAAAAAAAACTGTTTAAATTCTTGCTGCGGGGCTTCAAAGGGCCGCCCTAGAGCCAGTGGTGCAGCCGAACCGTTTGTTAAATTGCTGGCTTGCCCCGCCCCTCCGTACCACTATTTATTGCCAATAAATAGTGGTGGGCGAGGGGCGGGGGAGCCAGCAATTAAACAAATGGTTCGGTGTTTTTTTGTAATTTTATTGGCCCCCGGAGCTTCAGCATAGGCTAATTAGCCCTTGCTTAGATCGGCTCCGGACCCCCAGCTGATTTGCTCTCAGCTGTTTTGCTCAGGGCTCTTGCTTGCTTGGAAAGAGTGCAGATTTTTTTCCCCCTAGCTATACTGAAAAACGAAAGAGAAAGTAAAGCAGGCTGTTGGCTTTGCACATTGGAAAATTAGGCAGGCAGATTTCTTTTCTTTTTCCTCACCAAAAAAGGTAGATGCAAACAACAGGAAATTTAGGGAAAAAGAGGAGATTTTAAAACACAAAAGAAAAAAAGCTCTATTTAACTAGGGAATTGTAATAATTGAGATACTATTACTTGTATATTGTGTTGAAAGCAGAAATGGTTAAGTTGTGGTTTGGAGGAATATATGGGGGAAATTATTTGGTTTATTATTATTGGTAAATATAATTGATTTGTAAGAAATTAGATTGCATGGAAATAATTGGAATATTCATGTTCATATTGATTAATATACAAAAAAGGTAGTTATATAACTAATAGATTTATATTAAAATGTTGAATTCATATTAAACAACTGTAATATTACATAATTAACCAATGTGAGGATGGATATAAAAATAGATGACAATGGGAAGGGGTATAATATAGAATAGAAGGGAAAAATTGAATTTGATTAAGATTAGAGATGAGGATGAAGGGTAATATTGTTTTTTTACAAAAATAGATGAGGAATAAATATGGCAAAAAGGAAATATAGAAATTGTAAATTTAATTGAAATGACTAAACACTGTTTAAATTTATGAACCGGCCAAATACTCTGTTCAAAGAAAATACATTGTATGTTTGTATGTGTGTTTCTAATTATTGTTATTTATTCATATTTGTTCTCTTTTATTCTTTAAAGTTTAACAATTCATTCTTTATCTTAATATCTTTGTATTTGCTTGGGGTTGGCTTTCTTCCCTTTCATCTTTTTTATTGTACAGCAATCTTTCTCCTCAAACCTACCTCTCTTTTCTTTCCTTCTTACTTTCTCTTCCTCACCCTCTTCTTCTCCTCCCTACTTCCTCTTTCTTTCTCCTTCTCCTCCTCTCTTCCTCCCTCTCTTACCCTCACTCCTACTCTAATTTCCATTCCCTTCCTTCATCCCTCTCTATTGCTGTATCCTTTTATGCATATGGACTACTCAGAGGGCTGAAAAAGTTATTTCTGACTGGTCCTCGCACTTTTGACCAGTCTTCGAACTTACGACTGTCCTCACATTTTACGTTTTTGCCCTATCTTGTCACCATGGTGAAGAGAAGCAGTTGTGAAATGAGTGACACATTGTTAAGAATGCTACAATGGGCATAAATGATGACCAGTCATAAGTGCGAAGACCGGTCAAAAGTGCGAGGACCTGTCAGAAATCACTTTTTTCAGCTCTCTGGGTAGTCCTTTTGTGCATATGGACTACTCAGAGGGCTGAAAAAGTTATTTCTGACTGGTCCTCGCACTTTTGACCGGTCCTCGAACTTACGACTGTCTTCACATTTTACGTTTTTGCCCTATCTTGTCACCATGGTGAAGAGAAGCAGTTGTGAAATGAGTGACATGGTTGTTAAGAATGCTGCACGGGCATAAATGTAAGGATGGTCATAAGTGTGAACACCAGTCAAAAGTGCGAGGACCTGTCAGAAATGACTTTTTTCAGCCCTCTGAGTAGTCCCTATACACATAGCCATGGCCACCCAGTCACATGACCAGCTAGCCACACCCACCCAGTCACATGACCTCCAAGCCACGCCCACAAAATAAGCTACGCCCGCAGAACCGGTAGTAAAAAAATTTAGAACCCACCCCTGGTTGGGGGTCACCACAACATGAGGAACTGTATTAAAGGGTCACAGCATTAGGAAGGTTGAGAACCACTGGCTTAAAGGATGCTAATTTGCTCCTGGAATTGGAAAACAAGTCATCCTGTTTCTAGTGAAAGGGATTCTCGGCCTTTAAGGTTCAGAGGACAATCATATTATTTCAGTTGCCTTTAATGATGTGTAAAGACTTGGTGCAACCAGTTACAAACACAAACAAAGACTCAGTACAGTGACCTTAGCTTATATATCATTAAATAGTGCCTTGGCAGAGTTTAAAGCTTTCATATGCTGGCATTTCTGATACTGGAGAACTGGCACTTGAAAATTATTAGGGGCGACCTGCAGGGTGGATAAAAATCAATGATTTTTTTTTTAAAAAAATAAAAAATCGGATTTTTTTTATTTTTATCGAATTTATTTTAATAAAAAACTTTGGGGGTAAAAATCTATCGTAAGATAGTTTTCTATTTAAGATAAATAGTTATCTTAATAATTAATTTAGTTTATTCAGCATGAAATGGAGCTTAGTTATGTAGCATGAGGCTGTATATTCTGCAACACTGGGACTATCGGTGAGTCAACAGCGGATCAAAGGAGTAGCAGAGATGACAGTTGCTCTTTAAAAATTATGATTTAAATTGAATTGATTTAAATCAAGTCTTTTTACTAGTGATTTAAATCATGATTTCAATTGTCTCGATTTAAATCAAATCTACCCTGGTGACCTGTGACTTTCAACCACAATTGGTACCAGAATTTTCATCACTAAGCAAGGAAGATATTAAGTGAATCATGTCTAATTTTATAACCTTTTTTTGCCACAATTGTTAAGCAAATTTAACACAGTTGTTGAGTGAATACATCCAGTTTTGGTCACCACAATGTAAAAAAAAAAAAGATGTTGAGACTCTAGTAAGAGTACAGAGAAGAGCAACGAAGATGATTAGGGGACTGGACACATGACAAATGGTTGCAGGAATTGGGTGTGTCTAGTTTAACAAAAAGAAGCACTAGGGGTAACATGATAGCAGTATTCCAATATCTAAAGGGCTGCCACAAAGAAGAGGGAGTCAACCTGTTCTCCAAAGCACCTGAAGGCAGGACAAGAAGACAGGAAGCAATGGGTAGAAACTCATCAAGGAGAGAAGCAACCTAGAACTGAGGAGAAATTTCCTGACAGTGAGAACAATTAATCAGTGGAATGACTTGTCTCCAGAAGTTGTGGGTGCTCCAACACTGGAAGTTTTTAAGAAGAGACTGGACAGCCACTTGTCTGAAATGGAATAGGGTTTCCTGAACAGGGGGTTGGACTAGAAGACCTCCAAGGCCCGTTCCAAATCTGTTATTCTGAATTATTGAAGTTGTTCAGTGAATTATGTCATTGTTAAGCAAATTTGGCTTCCCGACTGACTTTGTTCATTGGAAGCCAGCTGGGAAGGCTGCAGATGGCAACCATATGACCCCAGGACACTACAAGTATTGTAAATAGATAGCAATAGCCCTTAGATTTACCGGTATATACCGCTTTACAGTGCTTTCCAGCCCTCTCTAAGCAGTTTACAGAGTCGGCCTGCTGCCCCCAACAATCTGGGTCCTCATTTTACTGACCTCGGAAGGATGGAAGGCTGAGTCAACCTTGAGCCTGGTGAGATTTGAAATTGCAGGCAGCTGGCAGTGAGCAAAAATACCCTGCCGTACTGCACTCTAACCACTGCGCCACCGCAGCTCATAAATACCCATTGCCAAGCTGCCAAATTTTGATCAGGTGACTGTCAGGACGCTGCAATAGTCATAAGCATGAAGATCAGTCATTTTTTTCTTTGCCATTTCAAGATGTCACTAAACAGATGGTTGTAAGTTATGGACTAGCCGTATTTATTAGTCCTATGGTCTAATTTCAAGAAAATTCATTTGTTTGCTTTCCTCTTTAAGTTCAAAGCTGTCTGTGTTTTATTTGCACACCACCATTAATTGTTTACAAAAATCCTAAATTACATCTCATGCCTTCAAAAGAAATAGGCCATGTGTCTATTCTAGGCACAGACAATCTACTGTATATCCCTACTGTATATTTTTGCACACAAATATACATACATACATACATACATACATACATACATACATACACACACATGCTGTTGGAAAGAGAAATGCCACACAAAACCTTCCTCAAAGGAAAGCATCACTTCAAAGATTTGTACATGTATAACAGAGAACCTTTGTTCTCTGTTGACAATAATCATTTTAGGCAGTGTTGACAATAATCATTTTAGGCAGTGTTGACTCCTATATGTGCACGCATACACAGGATCTATTCAGTTTTGAATGCAATGCAGAAAAACTATTGCTTCCTTTTACATACTTTTAAATTAAGTAGTGGCTACTGTAGTTTATTGATTTAGAAAGTGACTTGTTATCGGGTTCACAGGTATCTTTAGCTTAAAGCTCAATAAAGTTTTCTTGTTGGGTATATTAACAGAACAGTATAATAAAGGGAATACATACTTAATTTTACATGTGTTAATGGCAGCAATAATTGTGTTTGCACAACAATGGAAAAATGAGATCCCTACAGAGGAAAGTGTTATAAAAAAATATTAGAATGTACTGAGATGGATAGCTCAACATTTAAAGGAAAAGGAAGAAACAGAATACTTTTTAACATGGGACTTGTTTTACCAATGGATAGCCAACAGAAACAGAGGTTAGAAATTAAACAGATTAAAAAGATAACAAAAAAATTTGTAGTGAAAAGTTTTCAAGATGGATAAACTAATTGTATTATTACTTTGTGATTAATATTGATGTTTATTATGTTTACTATTGTTGTTGTATCTCTACTTAAAACTTAAGACCACCCCAGATAATAAGCCCTCCCCTGAAAATAAGCCCTCTCCAAAAATATTTAACCGCATGTGCAGCCAATCCCCATTTCTTCTGGTTAGGGTTAGGGAGACAGAGCTGAAAATCAGATAAGACGGCAAGAGGAGCCCCGTCTTGCTCCAAGCGCCCGAAAATAATAAGACCTCCTTGAAAATAAGGCCAAGCGCTTATTTCGGGGTTCAAAAAAATATAAGACAGGGTCTTATTTTCGGGAGGACATGGTAATTGTGCTCAGACAACACACTGTTCAGATAGATATGGAACTTTTTATGTTTACAAAAAAAGTATCAAGAAAACACGTTTGCAAAAAACGGGGGGTTTGGTTTATTTTTTGTTATGGTATATATTACAGTATAATACCATAAGTAATTGGAAGACGATATCCTTTATAATATTTTAGATTCTTTGTCTATCCATTTGCACTCTGATAGTTGTACTTTGTTCTTCTATTTTTATTTACATCTCCTTTTGTTTACTTTCTAAAGAAATAATGTCCATCTATTAATCAGCTTAAGAGCATACAGTACATAAACCCACCAAGCGAGTGACCCTCTTTCCCACTTTTCTGCCATTGAAGTTGCTTAACTGAGAGGTTGATCAACTTCAGTTTAATAATAGCTTTAAAACAATAAACCTTAGACAAACAAACAAGACATGGGGCTACCCTTGAAAAGTGTTCGGAGACTACAGTTGGTCCAGAATGCAGCCGCGAGAGCTGTCGGGGGTGCACCTAGTACACCCACATTACACCAATTTTCCGCAAGCTGCACTGGCTCCCTATTGGTCTCCAGGCACAATTCAAAGTGTTGGTTATTACCTTTAAAGCCCTACATGGCTCAGGGCCAGGTTATCTTCGAGACCGCCTTCTACCGCATAGCTCCCAGAGACCGGTAAGATCCCACAGAGTTGGTCTCCTCAGGGTCCCGTCAGCTAAACAATGCCGGCTGGAGGGCCCGCGGGGGAGGGCCTTCTCTGTGGCTGCCCCAGCTCTCTGGAACCAGTTACCTCCTGAGGTCCGGACCATCCCCACCCTATCGGCCTTCCGAAAAGCGGTGAAGACTTAGCTCTTCCGGCAGGCCTGGGGCTGTTGATCTCGCTGCTGCGATTTGGCGAGATCCGGCCATGAATGGTGTGAATGGGTTTTAATTGTTTTTAATGGTTTAACTTTTAATGTTTTATATATGGTTTTTAAATGCATTGTAAGCCGCCTTGAGTCTTCGGAGAAAGGCGGCATACAAGTTGAACAAATAAATAAATAAATAAATAAATAAATAAATAAATAAATAAATAAATAAATAAATAAAACAATAATCTCACCCACTCAACTCCAGATAGTATTCTGATGACAGAATAATGAAGAGCCAAGTCTTTACAACCTTCCGAAATTTATTTATTTATTTATTTATGATTGCGATTTATATGCCGCCTTTCTCCCTAGGGACTCAAGGCGACTTACAAAATGACAAATTCCAATACAAATCACAATGAAATAAATTAAAATCAACAACCCTATTAAAAACAGCTTAAAATTATAACAGTGTATCCCCAAACGGATCAGTTGAGTTGACAAAAGAGCCACGTCTTCAGCTCACGATGGAAGGAAAGAAGGTCGGGGGCTATCCTGAGCTTGGTGGGCAATCCATTCCAGAGGGTCGGGGCTCCCACAGATAACGCCCTCCTGCAAATGCCAAATGCATCTGTCTTGCCAGGATAAGTTCCTCCAGAGAAGAGGGGCCATTACTAAGAGGGCTTGTCCTTCAGTTGCTGGCACTAAATCCCCTTGGTATTGGGGCTTTGCAACAGGTCCACTTCTTGGATCTCACTCTGCAGATTTACATAGTATAAAATGATTTCAATCAGAATACCATTTCAGACAGGTGGCTGTCCTGTCTTAGAAACCTCCAGTGATGAAGCACCTATAACTTCTGATGGCAAGCTTTTCCAGTGGTTAATTGTCTTCACTGTCAGGAAGTTTCTCCTTAATTCCAGGTTGCTTCTCTTCTTGATTAGTTCCCATCCATTGTTTCTTGTCCTGCCTTTTCATGCTTTGGAAAATAAGTTGACTCCCTCTTCTTTGAGGCAGCCCCTTAAATATTGAAACACTGCTATCATGTTACCCCTAGTCCTTCTTTTCTCCAGATTAGCCATACCCAATTCCTGCAACTTCTCTTTATATGTTTTAGTCTCCAGGCCTTTAATCGTCTTAGTTGCCCTCCTTTGCACTTTTCCCCAAAATCTCAACATCGTTTTTTGTAACGTGGTGACCAAAACTGGATGCAGTATTCCAGGTGTGGTCTTACTAAGGATTTATAAAGTGGTACCAATACTTCATGTGATCTGAGATAGTCTTCCTTTCCAATCCAACCTACAAGGTTGTTGTGATGAAAAGGGTATAATAGAAAGGAACACTCTCTAGGTTGCCTTGAACTCCTGAACAAAAAGACAGAAGAAAAAAGGTTCAACTCATGAATGCAATTCTCTTTCCTTCCAATTTTATTAGCAACAGAAAGTAGAATCATGCATAATCAGTGAACGGTTGACATATTTTACAATCTTATTATGTTTTGTACCTTTGCTCTTCTTTCTCTCTCTTTTCTTTTCTTTTTGAAAAGCATTTTTTTTTCATTCTTGTAAGACAAATGCAGGCAATGTTTTTCAGCCTGGAGCTATACTTTGACTTGAGCCTTGCCTGTGTAGAACTAAGCATTTTGTCTGCTTCTGTGCTTCATGGAGATTGATGGCAGGGCAAGGGAGAGAAAGAATAATCCTTGTACATCACATCAACAGAAAAATAATAGCAATAGCATGTAGATTTACACACCGCTTCATAGTACTTTACAGCACTCTCAGGGTGGTTTACAGAGTCAGCACATTCTCCCCAATAATCTGGGTCCTCATTTTACTGACCTCGGAAGACTGAGTCAACCTTGAACTGGTCAGGATCGAACTCCTGGCTGTGGGCAGAGTTTGCCTACAACCCTGTATTCTAACCACTGCACCAACACAATAGCCAATTCTACCCCCAATAATAAATTCAGTATTTGATAGATTCATAATATAATTGTTTTATATATATTTAACCATAGTAAATGCTTAAGACAACAAAGGATGAGAAAGAATGAATCAGAAACCGAGAAAGTATGATACAGGGTTAAGAAAAGTCCAACTCATCTTTCTTCTTGCAAATTTGATTATAAAAACTGACCATGAAGATTTCCCAACCCCAAGTTTCCCAATTTCTTATAAGAATGAACCTGAGTCGACACTCAACTTATTGCGAAGTGTACATGATAGAAAGTCTTTGAGAAACCGTCAGCTTTTTCTCAAAGGCTTAGGGCCAAGCCAAAACAATATAGTTTGTTACGGAAAAAAAATGGTTTGCTCTCTTCTGCTAAGGAAAAACTGTAAGAGGTTTCTCTAGACAAAACTAGAAGTTGTTCTAGACAAAACACACCCAGGCTCTAAGCAAGGGAAATAACCTCAGCCTTTCAGAATTCAGAAGGATTGAGCCACAGAAGGCTGCTTGGGATACATACAACAGTATTCAGCATACGCATAAACATATTTTTGTATTCATCTACTAATATATTTCAATTGCAGTTACCTGTTTTATTCTGCAGGTAAGGATACCTCTTGCACAACACAATAAACCCCTCCAGGAATTATCTTGTAACAAGGCATGAAAACAAACAAACCAAAACAAAACAAACAGTAACTTACCAAGCAGGCTGCAAACAGCAAACCACTTTCTCCTACCTTACTTCTGTTTGACCCTGTGTTTTACCACTCCTTTCCTCTCCACCAAGCAAGGACGCAGCTGTTTCTGTTGCTGTATCCCAGCTATGCTGGGAAATGCAGGGGGGGTGCATTGCACATTGATATGCTGCCACAACATTCCAATTGCAGGAATTGGAACAGCAGAGATTGGAAAGGATGCTGCTTGAAGTGGCTGAGCATAATTCTGAGAATGAGGACAAGTTCTTGGAACGAACATTTTAAGTTTGGAATGGAACATTCCAAGCTCAGAAATGTGCTTGGGAATTCTTGTGCATCTAATATCTCACTGGCTACTTCATGACATGGAACTGCTGGAAGATGAGATAGATAGATAGATAGATAGATAGATAGATAGATAGATAGATAGATAGATAGATAGATAGATAGATACAAACAGACAGACAACAGACAGACGCACATGGCTTTTGTCCAATCAAGGAGGAAATTCCCTTATCTCATAAAAGTTTCTACTCATAAGCAGTAAGCATGACGCTGCTTCTTCTAATGCCATCTGCTACTGGAATTTGGTGACTAGCGATGCTACTTGTTTTTTTGATATCACTTTCAGAAATAATGACATTGTCATTTCGACAAATCTTGTGCAAAGATATACACTAGAGTCCTCAAACTCTTCAATTTATAAACTCTTTCATGAAATTTCAGATTATTCATCAACCTGCACACACTTATTATATGTGTTTAAGAAATACTACTTTAATAACACTATAAATAACAATAATAATAATAGCAACAATGGATGGTGCCATTTCCTCTTCTTCACAATTTCCCTATCTTTGTCCATGCTTTGAAGGACTGTCTTGTATTTTATATTCAATCCATGACGTGTTAAAGTCATGTTTTTGTAAATCCACAGTTCAAAGACTTCTATTATTCCAATTGTCAATGAAATCACTGTCCAGGGTTCTATTCTACACAAAAGACTCAACAAGACATAACAACACACAGTCTGCCACAAACATCAAAGGTAAATCCTGCCAGCAAGCCAAAACAAAAGAGAGCAAACAAACTTACTTGCCAAAAAGCTATTCTCACCTGTTCAGTTCTCCTTATTTTGCAACTATAAGCAAACGGGTTAACAAATAAAATCCATCACCGTCTTCTATGTAAACCAAATGCTGAAGCAATTCTGAAGAATAGAGTCCATGGGGGAAAAAAACCCCGTACAATTTTGAATATTATCAACAGGCTCTTAAAACTATTTCGGACAGATGCCTTCTTTCCACTTCACTGTACATTTCTCAATAAGATCAAAGTGCAAAAATCTAATGTTGTGTTATACATCAGAGAATGTGCTGTTCCACCGAAAAATTCTCCCCTTCAAGATGTCCTTGGGCAGAGCTCAAGGCAAACTCACATTTGCAGTTTAAGGATTAATACATGAAACCACTTTCTTGTCTTTGGGACTCTTAGAATTCATTAAGGCCTGCCCAATTCTTTCATTTTCAGCTGAACTGAAAGCCAAAATGTCAGGACCATTTCAAAATAAGGAGGAAGGCCAAGTTAATCTATCAAGGGACTTTGACACTTGAAAAAAAGGAAAAACACAATCAGGGGAAAAGTGACACATTGTGCAAATCAATGGCAATAGGAAGACGTCTCAGGAACCTTCGCTGTGGGAGCAAACGGCCAGCAGAGTTCCTTTCCTCTCTGAAAATGATGCTGTGGTCATCCGTGGGAAGGAAATGGCATACTTTAGCCTGTTTATTTTAGCCCCGAAACCCCTCCTCTCATTAGCAGCTCATAAACCCAAGAACAGTCAAGTCCTGCTTTTCTGTTTGAAAAAATAGGCACGAAAATAATCAAAGCATAAAACATTGAGATGCTGGTGGAAACTGAAAGGGAGGAAAAAGAATGGGGATTTATAATAGAATAGAATAACAGAGTTGGAAGGCAGCTTGGAGGTCTTCTAGTCCAACCCCCTGCTTAGGCAGGAAACCCTACATCACTTCAGACCAAGAGCCTTGGTAGTACAGTGGTCTAAAGCACCCTGTAATTGCAACCTGCAATTACTGCAGGTTCGAATCTCGCCAAGGCTCAAGGTTGACTCAGCCTTCCATCCTTTCTAAGGTAGGTAAAATGAGGACCCAGTTTGTGGGGGCAATAAGCTGACTTTGTATAAAATATACAAAAGAATGAAGGCTATTGCTTAGCGCATTGCAAGCCACCCTGAGTCTCCGGAGAAGGGCGGCATATAAATCAAACTTTTAAAAAAATGGTTATCCAATATCTTCTTAAAAATTTCCGACGTTGGAGCATTCAGAGGAAACCTTTATCTTTTTTACTTCTTGTGTTCTTTTTCATTGTTTATTTTGATCTATTACCTTACTTCTGTTCACCCTCTTTTCATTTCTTCCTTTTTATTCTTCCTTTTTATTATTGTGAGCCGTCTAGAGAAGGGGGTCTCCAACCTTGGCAACTTTACGACTTGTGGACTTCAACTCCCAGACCCCTGGCCTAAAGTAACCCTGCAGTGAGACAAGTGGCAAATAAATTTCACAAATAATAACAACCTCTAGTAAGATCCAGCTTCTGCTACAAACCAATACTGTGAAAGTTGATTAGAGTTTCACCCATAATCCATGCAAATGGTTTTCGTATCTGCGTGAACTTCACAGAGAATACTATTATTCTCTACCAGTTCTCAATCGGATCAACAAACACAATTTGAGATTTAGTATTATCTGCAAATTTGGTAAGTTCTCCTTCTATTCCTAGAAGTTCCTATTAACAGAGCTGTCACCAAGGAGAGGAATTGTGTCATTGAGAAATTCTTGTATTTCTCCTTTCTCTAGAGCAAAGGGCAGAGGGGTTACTCTCATTTACTCTTTGCCTGGATACAGGCTGAGCCCAGGATCCAACGTCTGTTTTTCTTCTGACGGCCTTTGCCCTTATAGTAACAGCTTCTACAACAGACCCAACCTGAAAACCCACATGATGTCCTACCTGGGATCAAAGCACTTTAGCATAGTCTCATCTTTCTCAGGAGATGGTTCTTCTTGGAGGAAGAGGAAATCAAGTTATAAAATCATTATCATCATCTTCATCATCACCATCATCTTGGATCCTTGGCACTACAACTGAGTGCCTGTTTCAGGCAGTGTGAGCTCTTCTACTTGTTGCAAGGGAACAACATTTCACAACAGGGGAGACTATCCTCTTACCTGCTGGACTCTGTCAACAACTTGCCTAGGAAGAGCGGAGACCCTGTCAGAGCACATTCTGACAATCCAATTGTGGGGAGAGGCAGGTTACACAAATTATTTTATAATTCCAGGGGGCTCACAGTGTTACAAAGTTTGCGAACTCTTGAAATGGAATGCTAGAATGACCTTGGGAGACCCAGGAGGAAGACCCACTGTATAGATCAGGGGGCTCCAACCTTGGCAACTTTAAGACTTGTGGACTTCAACATCCAGAATTCTGGGAGTTGAAGTCCACAAGTCTTAAAGTTGCCAAGGTTGGAGACTCCTGGTATAGATAACAGTCTGATAAATGAAATTTGAGTCCAAAAGGGATGTACATCTGAGAAGGGACCAACCTTAATTTTTGCAATAGTTTTTATTTTGGGGAGTGTTTTATTTTTTTGGAAGAGAAAGGATGGGCTTGCAAGATTGTGTATCCTTATAATTAAAGCAGAACTAATATGATTGTGATGATATCTATCTGAATTAGCTTGAGGGGCAACACTTCTGGACTAGAGAAAATAAGGATGCATTCCTAACAATTGTCCAGACAGTACAGATCTATAGGAGACAGCAAGTACCAGTAGTGCCATATAGCCCTTTGGATTCAAAGAAAATAGCATGAAGACATTCATGAGGATCTGTACTTATTGCCTTAAAGCAATTGTGTCTGTTCCCAGGACCGCATAGCTCCAGCATGAACCAGAAAAAAATGTGCTTGGTTTTGGGAACTATAGAACAGGTGAGTCTGTATGCCTTTTTCAACTTCTACGATCAAAGCACTTTTGTTGTTGTTGCTGTTATTTGCGAAGTCATGTCCGACCCACTGCGACCCCATGGACAACGTTCCTCCAGGCCTTCCTGTCCTCTACCATCCCCCGGAGTCCATTTAAGGTCACACCGACTGCTTCAGTGACTCCATCCAGCCACCTCGTTCTCTGCCGTCCCCGTCTTCTTTTGCTCTCAATCATTCCCAGCATTAGGCTCTTCTCCAGGGAGTCCTTCCTTCTCATTAGGTGGCCAAAGTATTTGAGTCTCATCTTCAGGATCTGGCCTTCTAAAGAGCAGTCAGGGTTGATCTCTAGGACTGACCAGTTGGATAGCCTTACAGTCCAAGGGACTCACAGGAGTCTTCTCCAGCACCATCGTTCAAAGGCCTCAATTCTTTGGCGCTCAGCCTTCCTTATGGTCCAACTTTCACAGCCATGCATTGCAACTGGGAAAACCATGGCCTTGACTATACGCACTTTTGTTGGCAGGATGATGTCTCTGCTTTATTCAAAGCATTGCACAGTCCTATTAAGGGCTCCTTGGTGCTCTCTGAGCTTGGTTGTTTTCTTGCAGATGTTTCATTACCCCAAACTACATCACATCAGCAGTGCTAGGTAGCTTCATCAATTCTAGACTAGCACTGATGATGTGACCTAGTTTGGGTAATGAAATTTGCAAGAAAACCACCATGCTCAGAGGGCACCAACGACCCTCTTATTTCAACCCTGAGCTACACACATCCTCATTTATTGACAGTTCTCATAACAAGAAGCCTGCCAAGCCTTCCTGAAACCAGAGTGGATGAGAGCTTTGCGGGCAGAGCACTTCCTGCTACTACAGAATACTATCTTCGGACAAGGATGGTAAGCTGAAAGGGGAAAAGAAACTGAATTCAGATCACATCTGCCCTGTAAAGCTTTCCAAAGCCAATTTGGCTTAACCCACAACCAATTGTACACATATTCTGCTCAGGGACAGTTCCTTTTATCCAAAAGTCTGCAGGAAGGGACTTCCCAACCTGGTGACTTTAAGATGTGATAGACCCGTGATGGCGAACCTATGGCACGCGTGCTGGAAGTGGCACGCAGAGCCATCTCACCATGCTCTTCCGGGTTCCAGCCAGGTGGTCTTCACGTGCACGGGAGCGCTGGAAACCAAAAGAGCAGCCACACGGTGCGTATGCGCGCGCTGGGAAGATGATCTTCCGGTTTCCGGCACACGCATGCTGGGAAGATAATCTTCCAGTTTCTGGTGTGCATGCATGTGTGAAGTCCAGCTGGCCAGTGCTCATGCACGTGCCGGAAACCGGAAGATCACCTTTCGGCACTCGGTGCCGAAAAGGTTCGCCAACCCTGTGATGGATTGTAACTCCCAGAGGCAACCCAATGGATGTAACAAGGACTTAGCTGAGAAAGCCAGGTTATCTTTATCACTCTCCGGTCATTCTTTGCCACAATCAACAATATATTTACTGGTGTCTTGCATCTCTGATTGAGGATGATGAAATATTTTGTATTTGGTGCAGGAACATGGTTAGAAGAAGTCGTCTACTTTTAACTGCTGTCTGTTACACAAGTGAACCTTCACCTAGAAACTTTTCAGCAGTTGCATTCTGGCCAACTTTTGCTCGAAAACTGAATAGCTTCTACATGCATCGCATACTATTTGCATGTCTCTCTAGAATGGTTAATGATACGTTTTACAAGTAGACCTCAACTTGCAAACATTTGTTTAACGCCTGTTTGAAGTCACAGAGACAGTGAAAAAAGTGACTTATGAACAGTCCTCACATAGCTGCAGGACTGCGGACGGCTATGGTCATCCCCATGACCAAGTGATCAAAATCCAGGCATTTGGCAACCAACATGTACTTAACAGCTGTTCCAGCATTCTGCCATTTGCAAGCTTCCCAACTGCTTCCAACAAGCAAAATCAATGGGGGAAGCCAGATTCACTTAACAACCACATGATTCGCTTAACAACTGCATTGATTTGCTTAACCACCATGGCAAAAAAAGGTTGTAAAATTGAGTGCAACTCACTTACCACCTGCCTTTCTTAGCAATCTAAATTCTGGTTCCAGTTGTGGCCGTAAATCTATATGCATTCATTCATTCATTCATTCATTGGTTAGATTTATATGCCGCCCTTCTCTGGAGATTCAGGGCGGCTTACAATGCATTAAGCAATAGCCTTCATACTTTGTATATACCTGCTTAGTAGGGCTTTCGGCCCCCCCTAAGTGGTGTTCTTTTTAAACAAAGTCAGCTTATTGTCCCCACAAACCGGGTCCTCATTTTACCTACCTCGAAAGGACGGAAGGCTGAGTCAATCTTGAGCCTGGTGAGATTTGAACTTGCAGTAATTACAGGCAGCTGGCTTTATTTTAACAGCACTTTAGCCGCTGCGCAACCAAGGCTCCTTAGTGCACCAAAGCTGCATCTTCAAATAACTGATAGAAAAATCCATCCTTCAAACATGTTCATAAGACTGGATGAGACAATCTTGAGATCTAATATGATTTGATCAGAGTGCCAGCACCGGGGCACTCAAAGAACATTTGAGCTAAGCATAACTAATGTCTTGGTCTCTGACACCCCACAATCATCTTAGATTAGAAGGGCTCCTATCTGAAACCCAGGTAGATTCACAGATCACCTGCCAAGACAGAAGCAGTTCCTACAAATTAAATAGTTCCAGTCCTGTTGGTTTTGAATTAGTTCAATCTTTTTAAAAGCAGCAACTCAGATTATCTTGTTATCATAACTGGGTATCTTAGCATAAGAATTAAGATTGGGGTTCATTCCTTCATTAAAAGTATCACAATAAATTTCAATCTTTCCCTGAACACTGAAGATAATCCACAGAGTAGCTTCTTAAGATACAAATAAGAAGGAAATCTGCACTAGACATGCCATAAAATAATGGATCTGGGCTAAAACTTCATTACAGGTAGTCCTCGATTTACAACAGTTCATTTAGTGACCATTCCAAGTTACAATGGCACTGAAAAATGTGACATGACCTTTTTTCACACTTACAACTGTTGCAGTATTTCAGACACTTGGCAACTGACTCATATTTATGACAGTGGCAGACCCCAAGTCATGCGCCCTTCTGACAAGCAAAGTCAATGGGAAAGGCAGATTCACTTAACCATCTTACTAACTTAACAACTGCAATGATTCACTTAACAACCATGGCAAGAAAGGTCATAAAACAGGACAAAACCCACTTAACAAATGTCTCGCTCAGCAATGGACATTTTAGGCACAACAGTGGTCGTAAGTCGAGAAATACCTGTAGTAAACAGAAGATGTGGAGATGAGAACTTCTTCATGATTTCAAACTATACCACAAGGAAACAACTAATTTACACACCTACTTTCAAAGAATTAAAAGGACAGGAGCTCCTCATTCAGGGTGGATTTGATTTAAATCAAGTCGATTTAAACCACAATTTAAATCATGATTTAAATCACTAGTAAAAAGGCTTGATTTAAATAGCTCGATTTAAATCATGATTTTTAAAGAGCAACTGTTCCACAGCAGCTCCTCCTGACCTCCTCTGACCGACAGTCCCAATATTGCAGAATATACAGCCTCATGCTACATAACTAAGCTCCGTTTCATGCTGAATAAACTAAATTATTGATGTATCTTAAATTGAAAATTATGTTTAGATAGATTTTTACTCCAAAAGCATTTTATTAAAATAAATTTAATTAAAAATAATTAAAAATCCAATTTAAATGAAAAAAAATCAGATTTTTTTGATATTTTTTTAAAAAAAACCATCTATTTTTATCCACCCTGTCTTCATTTAATGATGACTTGTTCACTGACCATTCAATCTTGTTACAACACCAAACAAGTGATAATCATGAGCAGTTCTCAAAGTTCCAGGCATCACAGAGCTCTTCAGTCACGTGATTCTGATCTGAGTTCTCAACAAGCCGCTTGGAGTTTTGACCATTAGAGTCGCATTCACACAATACAATTTGTGAGCTTCCTTCTTGGCTTCCCACATACAAAGTTAATGGGAAAGCCGTCAGGAATTGTTGGAATGATTCTATGAGGTCCTCATTTAACAATCGGTGGTGATTCACTTCACATCAATAACCAGGGATTGCTGAAACTGCCAATGCTAAGTGATGTGGCCACATGATGTCATGCTTTATGACTGCATCGTTTAGTGACATAAATTCCAGTACTAATTATCATTGTTAAGGGAGAACCGCTTGCAAATTCAAAGGAAAAGAAGAAGCATTTATTCTAGTCTTAGTAGTCCACAGTATCAAGAAATCTGTCAGTAAATCATCCATTCATTCATCTAAAGGTTCATTCTTGGAAGCTACCTTTGAAAAGTCAGGCATGGTAAAGAGTTGTATAGCTCTCATGTAATAGCACCAAAATTAAACAGGGTTGAATACCCTGATTTAATATCCTGATTTTGAGACAGAGCAAATGAATGAATGGGCAAAATCAGTTGAAGGAAAACAGATGAATGATTTAGACAAACAGGAAGATTGACAAAGCAGACAAGAAATCAACTCATTGACACGTCATAATCACTTCAAAGTCCTTGAGCCTGGGCAGGCTAGATCTCAATTTTTTTAAAAACAGATTAATTCAACAATCATGGGATCAGGGATTATCTACCCACTGTATTATTAATTTAACAGTAACAGGAAAACTGTCTTACATAATCTATTATGAAGCTTGGTCATTTATTTATTAGATCTCTAAACCATTGCAATTAGAAGACAATAAGCATTGTGTGCAGCAAAACAAAAGTTATGAAATCGGATCTGGTCACGCGGGTGCCTCAACTTATGACTGTCATGACTTACAACAGAAATTCCAGGCTCCATTACAGTCATAAATTGAGGCGCAGAATATGCCTCCTTAAGCTCCTGAAGGAAATGAATTTGAACAAAGAAAAATACAATTGTACATACATCTCAACTTCTCACAGATTTTCAAGAGACTTGAAAATCTTAAAGGCAAAACAGGTGAATACCAGTCTCAGGGATTCATGCCATATAATTGGTTATTTATTTAATGTAACTGTTATTGTTTGTTTCAAGTGTAAATAGTTTTCCCCAATAACTGACACCAGTGCATTAAATAAATAAAATGTTCTCCGAAAAAGAAATTATTTCCATTGGTTTGAAATCACAAATTCAAGGTAGTCCCAATTCTCACTATGATTACTGCTTTTTGCATAGCAGCTTAAATACCTCCCATAAAAATCAATCATTTCAGATTCTAACCATTTCTGTGATATCTTTTGTCTATTAATTTCAGTTTAATTCTAGATAGTTCTCTTCTCACTGTATCTGCAAGCTATCTGCTTCTCAGGCAACTTTGGGATTGTTGATAATTAACACTGTCTGTAAAATGTGCAATATGAACTACATATTAAGATCAGTTTTTATTTTTTTAAAAATACAGAAAACACGTAGAACAGAAAACTTGTTCATTTTAGTCAGCCATTTTTATGGATAAAAGCTGAATGCAATTTTAGATAGGGAGAAAACCCTCAGAAATAGATTGAGTGGGGAAAACTTTCTTGAAAAAAAAAAGATGCTAAATTACAGGAAAATAAGTGTAGTTTACAGAAAATGCCTGAATTGTGGAGTCTTTGTTGCTCTCTAAGTTTGTTTTCTCGCAGACATTTTTTTACCAAACTAGGTAACATCAACATCCCTAGAAGAGAGTGGCATTTCTTCTCATTGTATATACTAGTCTGAACCCATGAATCCCTAAATGAAGGCTTATGAACATTAGTGTTATAATGTTAGTGTTATAATTCCGAGCAATCTCAGACAATATAAGGAATTTGCAAGAGGCTAAAAGTTACAATTTAGCAATAACAGATGGGTCTCAGTATCCTTATTCTTACAATATTTATTTACACATTGCAACAAGTATCACACATCTCAATAAGCCATTGTGAGGTTTTTGCTTGGCTTCAACTCAGAATGCTATATGAAGTTAGTCACTAACATTCATAAGCCTTCACGTATGGGTTCATGTGTCAGGAGTAGCTTGCTACTGATTATTCAACCACAGATATGCAAACTATATTTCAGCCCCAAACATCCTAAATGTCAATTAAGCTGTCTTCCCAGCTTAGACAGACCAAAGATCCTCAGCTAAAACTCTCCCCAACTTTTTGGCAAATGTATCTCACCCACAGGATTAGATTAACAGAGTTGGAAGGGTCCTTGCAGGTCATCTAGTCCAACCCCCCACCCAAGCAGGAGACCCTACACCATTTCTGACAGATGGCAGTCCAGTCTCTTCTTGAAAGTTTCAAGTGATGAAGCTCCCACAACTTCTGAAGGCAACTTCTGTTCCATTGGTTTATTGTTCTCACTGTCAGAAAGTTCCTCCTCATTTCTAGGTTGAATCTCTCCTTGTTCAGTTTCCATCCGTTATTCCTTGTCTGGTCTTCAGGTGCCTTGGAAAATAGCTTAACCCCTTTCTCTCTGTGGCAGCCCCTCAAATATTGGAAGACTGCTATCATGTCTCCCCTGGTCCTTCTCTTTTTCTATCATCCATGTAGGTATGTGCTTGGTTTAGATCCTGTTATGAATATTCTCAATACAGGTAATTCTCCACTTACAACCATCTGTTAAGCAACTGTCCAATGTTACAACAGCACCGAAAAAAGTGACTTTTAATTGGTCCTCACATTTACAACTGTCACAGCATCTCCATGGTCACATGATCAAAATGTGGGTGTTTGGCAAATGGCGTGTTGTTTATGTCAATTGCATCATCTCAGGTCACGTGATCACCGTCGATGACCTTCCCGGCCATTTTCAACAAGCGAAGTCAATGGGGGAAGCCAGATTTGTTTAACGACTGCACAATTCATTTAACAAACTGTGGTGATTTGCTTAAGAACCATGGCAAAATTGGTCATAATATCAGGCCTGACTCACTGAACAACTGTCTCACTTGGCAGGGTAAGTTCTGGTCCCAATTGTGACCGTAAGTGGAGGACTATCTATATGTATTTATTTTCATCAACTTCGGTACATTTACAGCCCTAGTTATATGCCTGCTTCTCTCCATTCAACCATACTGAGAATAAATTTCTAGGAGGCTATACAGAGAACTATCTACATCAGGGGTGTCAAACTCACGGCCCGGGGGCCAGATGCATCAAGCGCTGGCCACGCCCACACCCAGTTTAGTGAAGGGGGAACATGTCATGATATGTCACATTTATTTATTTATTTATTGGTTCGATTTATATGCCGCCCTTCTCCGGAGACTCAGGGCAGCTTACAATGCATTAAGCAATAGCCTTTATACTTTTGTATATACCTGCTTAGTAGGGCTTTCGCCCCCCGCCCCACCAGGGTGGATAAAAATAAATGATTTTTTTAAAAAAATCAAATAAATCAGATTTTTTTGATTTAAATTGGATTTTTTTGATTTAAATCGGATTTTTTTTATTTTTATCAAATTCATTTTA
The DNA here is from genome assembly GCA_022577455.1 of Arizona elegans. Taxonomy (NCBI): domain Eukaryota; kingdom Metazoa; phylum Chordata; class Lepidosauria; order Squamata; family Colubridae; genus Arizona; species Arizona elegans. The sequence continues at coordinate 3,191,137 of JAKOOJ010000013.1, read as the reverse complement.
ATAAAATGAAAAAAAATCTATCTAAAGATAGTTTCTATTTAAGATACATTAATAATTTAGTTTATGCAGCATGAAATGGAGCTTAGTTATGTAGCATGAGGCTGTATAGTCTGCAATATTGGGACTCTCGGTGAGTCAACGGCAGGTCAAGGAGGAGCCGCTGAGGGACAGAGATGGCAGTTCTCTTTAAAAATTATGATTTAAATCAAGTTGATTTAAATCAAGCCTTTTTATTAGTGATTTAAATCATGATTTAAATCGTGATTTAAATCAACTTGATTTAAATCAAATCCACCCTGCCCCCCCCCAAGCGGTGTTCTTTTTTATACAAAGTCAGCTTATTGCCCCCACAATCCGGGTCCTCGTTTTACCTACCTCGGAAGGATGGAAGGCTGAGTCAACCTTGAGCCTGGTGAGAATTGAACTCGCAGTAATTGCAGGCAGCTGGCAGCTAAGTGCTACTTTAACAGCAGTTTAATCTGCTGCGCCACCAAGGTGAGTTTGACACCCCTGATCTACACCAATCTTCACCCTAAAAGGAACCTGCTTTTAACTCGGATGTTATGAAACTATTTAGAATTTAGAATAGAACAGAGCTGGAAGGGACCTTGGAGGTCTTCTAGTCCAGCTCCCTGCTAAAGCAGGAGAATATATAGCAGTGATGGCTAACCTTTTTGCCATTGTGTGTCAGGAAGTGGGGGCAGGGGAGGTTCGCGAGCGTGCACGTGCCCACACCCATAATTCTTTGTGCCCTGCCCTGCACATATATGCATGTCCCTGCCCTCCACTCCTGGCACACAATGGCCCGGTAGGCCCATTTTTCTTTCTCACCTGGCTCCAGATCCTCTCTATGCATCTGGGGAGGGCAAAAACAGCCTTCCCTACCCCCTCGGAGGCCCGAAACAGCCTGTTTCCCAACTTCTGGTTGGACACGAAGTGACCTTTTTTGTTGTCCCCAGCCTCCAGAGACTACTAGAGAGGCTGAACTTAGCGTGCCAGGTGACATGGCTCCGTGTGCCACCTGTGGCTTTCGCCATCACAGATCTATACCATTTCAGACAAATGACTATCTAGTCTCTTCTTAAAACCTTCCAGTGTTGGAGCACCCATGATTTCTGAAGGCAAGCTGTTCCACTGGTTAATTGTCCTCACTGTTAGGCAGTTTCTCCTTAATTCCAGGTTGCGTCTCTCTTTGATTAATTTCCATCCATTGTTTCTTGTCCTGCCATCCCGTGCTTTGTAGAATAATTTGACCCCCTCTTCTTTGTGGCAGCTCCTCAAATACTGGAATACTGTTATCATGTCACCCCTAATTCTTCTTTTCTTTAGGCTATGTTCTTTAGGTTACAGACTGTTTTTCCCCAGCACGATTCCGGTACCAGAGAGGGAAAAAGAAGCCCAGATAATTCCAGCCTGCTCTTGTTCTCAATACAGGCAGCATTCACAGCAATGGGCGTTCCTTTTGCACCAGCTGCAACAGATCAATAGCGCAGTAATTCATACAGCAATGGTCAGTAGGCTTTACCGATGCATATTTAGCAAGCCATACACTCAGCTCTGGTTAGCAACAGTATCCACCATAGAATATACTTGCTGGAGGAAATAGAGAGGTACAAAACACTGTGTGCACAAAACAGCTTGCTCTGGTCCGTAAACAGAGCAAAATTGGGCTGTTCTGAACCAGGCAGGAAGGATTAGGGGGAGGGAATAGGGGAAGGGGCCAAAGATATCAGGAATTGAAGGGAACTCGGAAGGGACAGAAGATGAGAGAGAAAGGAAGCAGATGGGCCAGTAGCAGCCATTATGGGGAGGGAAGAGAAGGGCAGATATAAACCAGCTTCTCCTATTTGACAACATAGATTTTTTTCCCCTGCTGACCTAAAAAAGGTCTAGCAGCATGTGAATAATATGAAGGTTTATTCTGAACCAAGTTTTGCCCTTTTTGTGCATCTTGCACTAGAGAGTTACAGATCTGCATTGTCAACTAATGCACAATAATATTTCACCAATAAAACAGTACTACATGTAGTCCTCGATTTACAACAGTTCATTTAGTGACTTTCAAAGTTACAATGGCACTGAAAAAGTTACTTATGACCATTTTTCACACTTACCACCTTTGTAGCACCCCTATGATCATGTGATCAAAATTCAGATGTTTGGCAATTGGTTCATACTTACGACCGTTGCTGTGCCCCAAGGTCACGTGATCCCGCTTTGTGACCTTTTGACAAGCAAAATCAACGAGGAAGCCAGATTCGCTTAACAACCAAGTTGCAAAATTGTCAACTGCAACGATTCAAGATGAACAACTGTTGCAGGAAAAGTCGCAAAATGGGGCAAACCTCACTTAACAAATGAAACGTTGGGCTCAATTGTGGCCATAAGTCGAGGACTACCTGTACAGCTAAACAGAATATGTGATTCCAGCAAAGGTTTAGGGGGGCACTTGTATTAATACACTATGTATCTCTGGGATATTACTATTACTCAAACCACAGTAGCTCTTTGAAAGTTGCAGGCTGAAGTTTTGCTTCCAGAAATAAAGTCTAAATCCATCTGCATACAAGGCAAGGCCCTTTATCATCTAAGTTTTACCCACCCTCAAGAAAAAGGAAAGTCAAATCTTTGGACTTAGATGTGTCTTCAAGGAAAAAGCTCAATTTCCCTTCTTAGAAGGCTCAAGCAGATTAGATTACACAGCTATTTTCCAGAAACTGCTACTGTTTCGGTATCAGTGTGATCTCTTGACCCATACTATGCATGCTCCAATTCTCCCAATGCTTCTAGAAATATATCATTAAAAAGAAACTAGAAATCATTCTCCATTTTCCTGCTACATTTTTTCTCTACAGCAAGAACGCAGGGCTTAGTAACACCACGTGCTCACAGTAATAGTGGCATCTATTCAGAAAAGCACAATGCGTGATTAATTGTCCAGGCTTAACAGCTACAGGTGATTTCTTTAAAATGCAATAACTCAAGGAATGAAAGGTCATTTTACACACTTGCATGCAACGTGTATTATAATGCATGTAAGTATGCACCCACATATACACGCTGCATTGACCAGAAAACCCATCTGCCGTTCATCAAAATACTTATATCTTTTGTTTTCATGTTTATAAACATACCTAAATTTGCCCTAATTTATTAAAATTAATACAATTCTTAAAGCAGCCACATCTTTTCCAGACTCCAGCAAATCCCTTAAAAAGTTGGGCTGCTTTAATTAATAGAGAAGAGGTACTATGCCATGTGCAAACCAAAGCGTCTTTTCCAAATTATTTTCGAAGCATGCAAGTTCCAATACAGAGAAAAGAGACATGAGAAAAACGTTTAGCATCCCTTCAAAAACTGCCCTGATTCTAACCATTTAATACCGAGCCAAAAGAAAATGAATGCCCCAACAACTATTAAGCGAGATTCAAGACACTTCAGTAAACTTCCAGGGTATTCTCTCTAGGCCCAACAATAAGAAAAGATTTAACTATCCCAGGAATGCAGCATTTCCACTGTGCTCTCATTAGCAATGGTAATGGGGGCTCAGAACTTGTTCTTACCTTCCGCTACATCATCGTCCACAGCGCCTTTCACCTGAGAAAAACACCACTGAATGTCATTCCCGCCACCGCCAGCTCCTAGAAACAGAACAGAAGTTAAATCAACGTAATTCCACACCCCATCATCTTGAAATTTGGCTGCACCGTCTTATCATTCCGCTCTGATAAACAGTGCAGCGCATGACGCTGCAAAGGCAAACTCTACACACCCACAAGGATATTCTCAGCACAGATTGAAGCCCCACGGATAAACCTCATCGCAAACCATTCTCTTCCTCCACCTGCCACCTAAGCATTGGGTTCGAATTAGCCCAGAGCAAATCTATCCATCAGGCCCAGAATCACTGCAATTTCTCAGCTAATTCTTAGCAGTTTCCAAAACTACATTCCTGAATACATTCCCAAAATCACATCACAGTTCCCAGAAATGAATTCGGATGTCTTCTAGAATTCCCTGAAAAAATGCAGTGCTTCCTTGGCTTAACAAACAAAAATTCATTTTCTACATTAAATCCTCTCCCGCCCCTAACCTGGCTACATTTCCCCCACCACCACCACTGTATTTAAGAACAATAAATCAACATTCTCATTAGCAGCAGCAGGAACAGCAAACTTCACCACCTAAAGGAAAAAAAAAAACAACAGAAACCTAAGCCAAGAACCTTTCCTATGTGCATCAGAAAGAAATAAAACATGATTAAAAAAAAAAAGGAATACAAAGCAGAAGCTACAACCTCAAAAGCTGAAGAGGTTGTCAGGCTGCTTTAAAGTTACAAGTAAGTTTCAAACTACCGTAAAAGACGGATCGAAGAGAAAATTTCAGGAACATTTCTGCCTAGGCGGAAAACAATGAATCACTTGAACCTTGCCGCCAAGGCATGTACAAAACACCCAGCAGACACCACCCATTTCTTCTTCATGTCATTTGAAGTCAGTCATTTGGGTTGGGTTCATACAGGAAAAGAAGACGGTGAAGAATTACAAGCTGGTAGCTTCTAGTTCCTGAAAAGAGGACTGTCAAAATGGAACCCTTTCTTTTTCACGCCCCACTCCAAACCAAATGCAAAACGGTGCAAGAGTGTTTTTTTTTCTCTCTCTCTCTCTCCCTTTTCTGCTTAAGGCTGAACTCAACAGGGAGAACAAAGTTTGAATCAACTATTTACTCCTTCTTGGCTCAAGAACAAGCAGGAGAACACAGGAAAAGTGGAAACAAAAGTATTCTATTTTAATCTCCCTTCTGTTACAATGTCCTGTATCATTTGACCATATCTGGAAATGGGAAAGGATGTTTAGAGATGGGAATAAATCCATACGCCTGTACAGTATTCCGAATTGCATCCTTGAAGGAGCAAAAGCCAAGGCCCGTAGCTGAGCTTTGCCTGGAAACCCAAAGATCTTCTATAAAAATAAATGAAAAACGTACATCTCATATCAAAAAAAATAAAAAAAAAAAATTAGGCCGCCCCCATCCAGCTGTAACTCCCTACATTCCAAGCTCTGCTTCCATTGATGGAAAAAAAAAAGAAAGAAAAGAAACCCAGGTTCGGATGGATGCACAGAGGTGTTGTGGGCACATCGGGGCTGCAAAGCAGCTCTAAATAGGGCCTCTTGTGCTCCATTTTCAAACCTGGAGCAATTAGAGCAACTGGGTGCGGGTGAAACGAATTCCAGGAAAAAGAAAAAATAAATAAATAAATGGGGAAAGCAAGAGAAGGGAGCTGGGGTTTAAGGCCTCCCGGTGCATTTTCATGCCAAGCACTAGTAAGGTGGGGGAACTCTCCCCTCCCTCAAATAAGCAGGAAGAGATGTAAGCTTCACGTAACTAATCACATGTAGGCTGCTCAAGCTGTCAGCAGCAAACCCGCCCCCCCCTCCCCTCGGTTTCCCACCAAGATTGCACGTCTCTCTTATTCCCACGAAAGCGGCTGCATGGGAGCACGCTGGCTTGTTGCAAAGGAGCCCACCCTTCCCTTCCCGACGCGCCCTCTTGCCCTCACTTCCCAAACACGGGGCGTGCAAAGCAATCCTGCCGGTCCAGCCCTGAATCCCCGCCCGGGGTGGGGAAAAAAAGCCTTATCGAGGCTTATCAGAAGGGGGAGGGGGAAAGGGGGAAGATCAATACCCCCCCCCCGACTCTCCTCGACACACAGATACAGGCACCCACCGCGTACGCTCCAACTTCTGCCTCTCCTTCGTCAAGGAGCTGAGCCGCCCGCTTTGACGGGCAGAGGCATCTTTTTCAAACCCGATCCCGGCCGGCCGTCCCTCAAGGGGGATCGAGGCGGCCCCGGGGAGGGGAGCCAGCATTTCAGGAGACCCTCCGAGGCAGCGAGAGGGAGGGGGGGAAATTAAAGCCGACCGGGGCTTTCCGTTGAACAAGCAACGGGGGGAAGAGAGAGAGAGAGAGGCAAAAGGAAGGGCTCGGGCAATCAGTCGGGCTCTGCAAGAGCAAAGCAGCGTTTCCCTCAAGCCGCCCGCCCGGCGCCAGGCTCCAGTCCCCGGGCAGAACGCGGCTCCTTGGCCCCTTTACCTGCCATGCTGGGCGCCCAATGCTTAGCGGTCGGGAGGAAGCGGCCTCTCAGCTTCTCAATCCTCTCGCCGGGCCGGTCTCGGAGAGAACGTGGAGGGAGGATGGCAGCGGATCGCGCCCGCCGGGGGAGGGGGGGGAGGGCAAGGCCGGCTTCGCTTCCAGGGCTTCCCCGCTCTCCGCTTCCTCCTCCTCGCCTCCTCCTCCTCCTTCCCCAGCCCCCCCTCCTCCTCCTCCTCCTTTCAAAATGGCGCCGGCAGAACCGAATATGACGTCACCGGCCGAGGCGGGGGAAGGTGGGAAAGCTGAGTGGGGGGGGGGCTCGCCCGGAGGGGAAGAGGAAGGGGGCGGGGCCCTTAAAACAAAAAAAAGGCCGGAGATGGGAGGGCGCGCGTTGCGCTCGCTGGGCTGGGAGGGCGCGCTTGACTCGCCTGAGGAGGAGGAGGAGAGGAGGCGGAGGAGGGAGAGCTCGAGTTCCCGCAACCCACTTTCCGGGTGGGGCTGGCGTGGCGGGTTAAAAAAACCCGAAAGTGAACTTGCGCAAGTGCAGCCGAGGCGGCGGCTCTTTGGCTTGGGCGCTCCCGCTCGCCTGGCTTCTGCGCCGGTGCCGCTGCCAGCCTGAGGAAGGGACGCTATTGATTTTTCTGATGAGACTCAACAGGTGGCGAGAGAGACTTTAGCTCAGGGGGTCTCCAAACCTTGGCAACTTGAAGCCTGGCGGACTTCAACTCCCAGAATTCCCCAGCCAGCAAAGCTTTTTTTCAGTGCTGTGGAACGTCAAACAGTCACTAAACGAACTGTTTTAAGTCAAGGGCTACCTGCAGTTGTAAATCAAGAACCAGGAGGCCGATTGATTCATGGATACTACTAAATTTCCAAGGCACTCCTTGAAATTACAACCGTAAAACACAGTTAAAACATTTATCAAGTCAAAGATAGTTATACATTTAATAAAACAAATAATAAAAATTAAAATTAGAAAAATAAAAGTTAAAGATTAAAAGGTGCAATAATCCAAATGCCGAAGATGCAACAATCATTAATTGCTATTGATAAAGAAGAGCAGATAACAACATCCTAATAACCACCAAATGTTCTCCAGAGCAGGGATCTCCAACCTTGGCAACTTTAAAACTTGTGGACTTCAACTCCCAGAGTTCCTCAGCAAGCTTTGCTTTGCTGGCTGGGGAATTCTGGGAGTTGAAGTCTGCCAGGCTTCAAGTTGCCAAGGTTGGGGACCCCTGCTTTAGCAGGTATTTTTGGGGCGGTGGAAGGTAAACAGCTCCATCATTATCTGGAGGTGATGTGGACCATCTCTTGGGCTCCCGCTGGTGTTCCATTTTGCTTATTGTCCCAGAGATGCTTTTCTAAAAGGCAACTGGACTTCCTTGATATATTTTTTTTCTCTCCTTTGGTTTGGTTTCACTTCTTATCCAAGAAGAACTCGAAGAAGCTCTTGGAAGTGAAATGTTTCCAAAGGGAAAAAAATGTTTCCAAAGGGGAAAAAAAACCCCAAGAAAGCCCAGTTGATGTTTGGAAAGGGTCAAACGAGGACCTTGGATGGTTGAGAATTTTCGTAGACTTTTTTGCTTTATTGATAAGGAGATGGACAAACATCAAGGAAGAGACAGAGTGCCCAGTTCAGTTTCCTTTTTGGACTTGAAGGCCTGGGGCTTGGTAGCTTCCATCTCACCTTTCAAAAAAAAATGGTTCTGACTTTGGAAAAGTAGAAAATGCAGAGCTGCTATTGGGCCTTGTTTGGCCAAGATGCCAAATTCCTGAAAACTTCCTCTTGTATCTAGACCACGGCTTCTCACATTTCCATGCGGTATTTTGAGTTGCACCCATCTATTGATCAAAGCATCTGAGCCAAGATGGAGAGAAAATGTCCACTCTTTCAGAAATAACTGCTTACAGGCATTCTGTTGCTACAGTATTACCTTTCTTGGATACAGTAAGTGGAAAGAACTTTTTATTTTAATCAACTACTGGAAGTTTTTGTTACACTAACCGTAAAATAAGGAATGGGAACTGACTGAGCTGAGGCACTGTTAGGAACAATCTTCCCCTAAACCAGTGATTACCAACCTTTTTTTGGCCATGGCCCACCTAAGCATCTCGAAAATCCTGATGCCCCACCTCCCCCGTGACATATAATTCTTACTATTCAAAAAGTGAACTCCTACTCACAGGAGGAAGCCTAAAAGGCCATTAACTTGGTTTAAACAAGGTTCCAATTGCCCCCATTAAAAATCAAATTGCCCCCCTGTGGGGCGTGGATTCCACATTGGGAATCACTGCAGGCCTAAATTGAAAATTTATCCCAAAAAATCAGATATGTAACATTTTGCATTAGAGGTAATCCTTGACTTACGACCATAATTGAGCCCAAAATTTGTGGCTAAGCAAGACAGTTGTTAAGTGAGGCTTGCTCAAGTAACTCAAAGCAGTGAACATAACTAATATTCCTTCCGCCTCTTTTTCCCCCCAAAGCAGTAACGATGTGAGGTGAGTTGGGCTGAGACAGAGTGATTGGCCCAAAGTCACCCAGCTGCTTTTCATACCACAAGCAGGATTAGAACTCGCACTCTCCTGGCTTCCAGCTTGGTGCCTTAACCACTAGACCAGAGTGGCATATCTCAATACAATCTTGGTGCGCTCAACTAGAAACCAGCTGAACTTCCCTCTGGCTCTGGGACACCCTCTGGCTCTTGTCCAATTTTGGATGAGAGTTGCTTCCACCTACAGATCATGGGTACCACTAATTGACAACAACTGTGGTTAACAATGGAATAAAACACTCCATAAGCTTCTGTGGGATTGAACCTCCTACCAGTATTGCTGGGTTGGGGTGCTGATTGTGACAGAAGTATAAAAGTTAGTTTTGTACAATATTGGCTCATGTTTTTAGCCCTTAGAGCAGTGTTTCTCAACCTTGGTAGCTTGAAGATGGGTGGACTTCAACTCCCAGAATCCCCCAGCCAGCGCTGCTGGCTGGGGGATTCTGGGAGTTGAAGTCCACCCATCTTCAAGCTACCAAGGTTGAGAAACACTGCCTTAGAGGCAGTCTAGGCAGGAAAGAATCACAACTGGGACCGGAATTTCTGTTGCTGAGCAAGGGGTCATGTTAAGTCAGTGATACCCAATTTTATGACCCTTTTGGCCATGGTTGCTTAATGAACCACTGCAGGATTTTTTTTCATCTCCTTTGAATTCAAACATTCTAATTAAGTTATTAAATATTATAAAATATAAAATTCAAAAGTAAATGAACAAGCAGAACGAGGAGGGGGGAAGGGGGGAAGAGAAATGAGGAAAGTGGGGGGGGGGCAGAAAGAAAAAGAAGCATTGACTTCCGACTCTCTCTGTTGCAGTGGAATAAGGCATTAGCATCAAATCACAGCTTTTTGTTTTTCCATAATAATATGAACAAGTCTATAAAGATCTATCCATCTAATCTATAAAACCCAAAGTCAGAGTTACATTCTTTTCCACATCAAGCATGAAGTTCAGAAGCGGTTTCCATGTGGAAACCAAAGTACTTACGTTCTTTTCTTTGATCCGAGGAGTCAGTTTTGCCATTTCTGCCAACTCCATCAACTGCAAGTCCCTTCCTTATTCTTACATTTCCAACATTCATTTGACATACCTTTATACATCTTAGTTACCTTATCTGGTGTTAAATACCAGCGATACATCCTCTTATAAAAATTCTCTTTTGAATTATAATTTAATGTAAATTTTAAAACCCTTCGTCCACATATTTTCCCATTGTTTAAGCAACACATTATATCCAAAATTCTACTGCAATTCTTAAGTGAACTGTGCCTTCTTTAAATGAATCAGGGTCTCCCATCGACTTTGCTATTGCATGATCTTGGGATGCTGCAGCCATCGTAGGTACATGCCGGTTGGCAAGCACCCGAATTTTGATTAGGTGACTGGGGATACTGTGATGCAGTGGTGAAATCCATTTTCTTTTACTACCAGTTCTTTGGGCGTGGCTTGGTGGGCATGGTGTGGCTTGGTGGGCATGGCAGGGGAAGAATACTGCAAAATTCCCATTCCCTCCCCACTCCTGGGGGAAGGATATTGCAAAATCTCCATTCCCACCCAACTCTGGGGCCAGCCAGAGGTGGTATTTTCCAGTTCTCCAAACTACTCAAAATTTCCACTGCTGGTTCTCCGAACTACTCAAAGTTTCCACTACCGGTTTTCCAGACCTGTCAGAACCTGCTAGATTTCACCCCTGCTGTGATGGTTGTGTGCACAGACCAGTTGTAAATCACGTTCAGTGCCATTACAACCATGAATAGTTGCTAAATGAATATTGTAAATCGAGGATTATGTGTAGAATTTTGACAATATCTCTGTTCAGGTTGTTTGTTTATTTAGTGCATGGGGATGTTACATTAGCCAGGAGACTACAATGCAAATGCAGAGTAGTAGCTTGGCTGCCTAAGACTGCTAGCTTTGTTTGGTTCATGACTGTGTGTTTTCCAAGGGGCACCACAAGGGCCGAGCTAGCTCCACACCAGAAAGAAAGACAAGTGACTTTCCTGCAGCAGCGTATGAGACCCTCTCCTTCCACCAAATAGAATAACAGAGTTGGAAGGGACCTTGGAGGTCTTCTAGTCCAACCCCCTGCTTAGGCAGGAAACCCTATGCCACTTCAGACAAACGGTTGTCCAATCTCTTCTTAAAAACTTCCAGTGTTGGAGCACATCGGCATTGCAATCGGGAAGGTCCAGCACTGGCAGGATTTTAACTATCTGCACCATGCACCAGCTTGTCTCCCCGCTGGTGGTACCTATTTATTACTCACATATAACATGCTTTCGAACTGCTAGGTGGGTTGACGCTGAGGTGAGCTCATCCCACCACACTTTGCTAGGACTTGACCCGCTGGAACAAAGACCATTTCCAGTATCATTAAGCCACTGAGCCACAGTGCATGTAAAATCATTGCAATCCTTCCATCTCTATAGGATCCCCTACAGCAGGCGTGTCAAACTCAAGGCCCACAGGCTGGACCCAGCCTGCAGAGTGTTTAGATCTGGCCTGTGGGGCCACCCTGGAAACAGTGAAGAACTGGCCCATGGTGCTTCTGCCAGCAAAAACGGAGCTTGGGAGGGCCATGCACGACCCTCCCAGGCTCCATTTTCAGCCGCAATGGCCTCCTGCAGCCCTCTGCCAGTGAAAACGGAGCTTGGGGTCATGCATGCCGCCCGCCCCCCGGGCTCTGTTTTCACTGGCAGAAGGCTAGCAAAACAAACTAAAGACAAAACAAAAAGGAGAAATGTTTCCCCTTTTGCATTTGAGCATCCAAGAAGGGACAGGAAAGGAGAAAGGGAAAGGGGAAAGAAAAAGAAAAAGAAGGAAAGATCGGAAGAGAGGAAGAGAGGAAGAGAGGAAGGAAGGAAGGAAGGAAGGAAGGAAGGAAGGAAGGAAGGAAGGAAGGAAGATTATAATGAGAGGGAGGGAGCATCTGAGGGAAGTCTTGCCTTAGCACTTGGCCACCACAAGTGCTCCCGACATGAGTGATGTCAAACTGGCCACGCCCACCATGGTCACGCCCCCTCGGCCCTCCGACGTCAAACACAACCGTGATGTGGCCCTCAATGAAATCGAGTTTGACACCCCTGCCTTACAGGATCACAAACATTTTCAATATCTGAGCACATATGTGCAGTCAGAATGGGAGCACCATCCATACTAACTCTGGGTTGGTGTCTCATTTCACTTGCCCGACTCTATAGAATCCCAGTGATATACAGTATATTGATTCATTCTTGATGATTAAATGTGTGATACTCTTTCCTGCCCCACCCTAATTATTTTATTCATAAAGAGACAGCTTCCTACATCCTAGACAGGTATTATTTGTATTTAAAGATAAAATATGTGCAACAAACCTATTGTTCTCAGCTTGAATTTTATTTTATATTTACTGTTGAGCCTGGTTTAGCTCAACAGACAGAAGCACTGTAATTTAAGACCAGCTGTCTGCAATTAAAGTAAGATCGAATCTTGCCAGGCACAAGGTTGACTCAGCCTTCCATCCTTTCTAAGGTAGGTGAAATGAGGACCCAGTTTGTGGGGGCAATAAGCTGACTTTGTATAAATATACAAAAGTATGAAGGCTATTGCTTAACGCACTGTAAGCCGCCCTGAGTCTCCGGAGAAGGGCGGCATATAAATCAATTTTTTTTAAAAAAATTATGTAATCAGACTGCACTAGTAAATACATAATGAGGAATAAAAAGACATGTCAAACTTCCTGTTCATTGTCTTTATCTTATTAGCATGATCCATGATAGGTGGGGCTGCCTGGAAACCCCTTATAGATTTTTTTTTTTGCACGAAACAGGAAAAAAATAAACATGACTATTAAGAAAAAATAGGGTGCTAGAAAAAAGTGAACTTTTTTGTAATCATAGAGAGTTATTTGTAAAAATAAAGGCAGGATACAAAACAAATAACTTTATTTGGTGCAAATACAAATATATATTTGAAAGTTTCTCTTTCTTTTTATCCTTTCGGCACAAACATTTTTTCTTCTTTTCCTTTCTTCTCTTTCTTCTACACTAGTTTGTGTTATTACGTTATCTTTAAATTTGGAATAAAACATGGGGGTGGGGAAGTTGGGGATGATGGGAGACAGTAGGTTTTTCCAGAGTGGCTCATGATGCAATATTCTACAACCTACTTCTACAGAAATATAAATCCTGTACTGGTTTCTCTAAAATCCACAGAAGGCACTGGCACTGATTTTTGAATAAATGTGTAGATTAATCTGTAATAAGAAAGTAAGATCTAAGTCTTTCCAGCCCTAGTTTCAACATTTCTGCTGGATCTATATCTGGTGCAGGGGTGGGTTCTACTTACCTTTACTACTGGTTCGCAACAGGATCACAGACACATGCTTGCTTTGCTCGCCTGCACACCTTGCTTCTGCACATGTGCAGATCTCTGATGACGACATCCAGGGCAGTGGGTGGGGCCTCCTGCTGGTTTTACTACCAGTTCTTGCGAACCGGTTTGAACCGGGGGCAACCCACCACGGATCTGGTGTAGCAAGGTTGTGATTCAGCCTCAAGCCCGATATCAGCTTAGATATGAGCCATGGTGATGCAGTGGTTAGAATGCAAGTACTGCAGGCTACTTTTACTGACTGCTGGCTGACTGCAGTTCGGCAGTTCGAATCTCACCGACTCAGCCTTCCATCCTTCCAAGTTCGGTAAAATGAGGACTCAGATTGTTGGGGGCAATATGCTGACTCTTTAAACTGCTTGGAGAAGGCTGTAAAGCACTGTGAAGCGGTATAGAAGTCTTAGTGCTATTCAGTGGTGAAATCCAAATTTTTTTACTACCGGTTCTGTGGGCGTGGCTTGGTGGGCATGGCAGGGGAAGGATACTGCAAAATCTCTATTCCAGTGGTGGGTTGCCCCCGGTTCGGACCGGTTTGCAAGCCTAGTAAAATCGGCAGGAGGCTCCACCACCGACCGAGACATCATCAGGAAGCTTCTGCACATGCGCAGAAGCGCGCATGTTGGGACCCCGACTCCTGAGCCTGTCCTAACAGAGAAGGAGGACTCAGCGGGTGATGGGGAGGAACTGACAAGGCCTCCCTCTCCAGAACCCTCCTTTCTGGCAATGCCTCAGGTTCCATCCGAAGGCCAGGAGGAACAGCCTGGGATGTGCCAGGAGGAAGGCATATCGGAGCACCAATTGATAGGGAGCAAGGATGATGAATCCTGGCTTGATCCCAAGCAGCGTCGGAGGGAAAAGCATGCACAGCAACGGAAGAGGCATGGGAGGGCCAGAGATTGAGCTGAGTCACGGAGCCACGCCCCACCAGGAATAAAAGTGGGTGGGATTGCTCTTCAGGCTTTGTGACGGACAAAGTTAAACCCTGAAAGTCACATCGTGATCTCTGAAATTCCGCTTGGATATATTTTGGACTGAACATTGACTCTAAGCTCTTGTCTCATGGATAATTTGTTGCTCCTGGAACGGACTGAAGATAAGTCCTCTTCTGCTTTATGGGAATGAAAACGGTCTTGGCAGGCATTCGGCAGTTTGCTGCCAAAACCTTGGTCTGCCAAGAATTCTAATCTGTTTACCTAATAAAATATTGGCAGGCGTGCTTAATATTACGTTTGCCTGCGTGAGGAAGGGGGACAGAACAGCGCGCATGAGCAAAGCAAGCGCACACACATGGCCTCGTTGCAAACGGGTAGTAAAGGTAAGTAGAAACCACCCCTGCTGCATTCCCACCCCACTCAGGGGCCACGTGAGGTGGTATTTGCCAGTCCTCCGAACTACTCAAAATTTCGGCTACCGGTTCTCTGAACTGCTCAAAATTTCCACTACCCGTTATCCAGAACCTGTCAGAACCTGCTGGATTTCACCCCGGTGCTATTGCTATTAGATGCAAGCTCAGTGTGCACTGGGAAATTGAGCTTAGTTATGGTCTGAGATCATATAATAATGAGGATGTAAATTCCAAAGCAAGAACAGGCAAAAAAATAAAAGAAATCCCTTCACTTGTGCATTGGCAAGAAATAACCTACTGCAAGTTATTTACCAAGTAACAAAAAACAACAACAACCAAAGTCCATGTCCCCTCCTTCAAAATGGCATGTCTGTTCACTGATAGATGTAACAAGCATATTATTGTGTAATACAAATGATCAGTTAAGTCATCCTTAATCCAAAATTGCATTTGAAAGCATCTCTGCCTTCTTCTGAGAGTCAGTTGGGTGCAGTGGTGAAAGCACCAGGGTTATGGTGAAGTGAGACCATGAATTTTAGTCTTACCACTAGCACTAGCACTTAGATTTATATACCGTTTCATAGTGCTTTTATAGCCCTCTCTAAGCGGTTTACAGAGTCAGCCCATTGCCCCTAACAATCTGTGTCCTCACTTTACCCACCTCGGAAGGTTGGAAGTCTGAGTCAACCTTGAGCCGATGAGATTTGAACTGCTGAAGTGCAGCTAGCAGTCAGCTGAAGTAGCCTGCAGTGCTGCACTCTAACCACTGCGCCACCTAGTCTTACCTTGAGCATGAAGCTCCCCGGTTGACTTTGGGTTGGCCAATCATTCCCTCAGCCCCTAGGAAGGAGGCAGTGTCAAACCACTTCTGAAATACAGGGACTTACCTCAACTTATGACCACAATTGAGCCCAAAATTTCTGTTGTTAAGTGCGAATGCATTAAGTGGGTTTTGCCCCATTTCACGACATTTCTTGCCACAGTTGTTAAGTGAATCACTGCAGCTGATAAGTTAGTAACTTGGTTGTTAAGTGAATCTGGCTTCCCCATTGACTTTGCTTGTCGGAAGGTCACAAAAGAAGTGATCACATGACCCCAGGATACTGCAACAGTCATAAGTATGAATCAGTTGCCAAGCATTTGAATTTTGATCACATGAGCATGGTGGTAACTGTGAAAAATGGTCATAAGTCACTTTTTTTCAGTGCCCTTGTAAATTTGAATAGTCACTAAATGAACTGTTGTAAGACAAGAACTATCTGTACCTTGCCAAGAAAATTCCAGGGACTAGACCAGGCAACCACCAGAAGCCAAAAATTGACTTGAAGGCACCCACATACTACCTTTTTCAGGGGAAGGCGAATCCTAAGAGGAAAAACTAAAAAATTCCTTTCCATTAAGCTCAACTTCTGGTGCTTACAGTGTTGAATCGAATACAAAAATGGTTTACCGTTTACAGTATTTATTCATTTGAAAAGTCTTAGTCACTCTCCCCATCCTCTTCTTCTCTTCTCTATTTCCCCTTCCCTTCTCCTTCTCTACCTCTCTTCCTCCCTGGAAGGGATAGGGAAGAGGGAGAGGGTAGGTTTGAGGAGAAAGATTGCTGTACAATAAAAAAGATGAAGTGGAAGAAAGGCAACGCCGAACAAACAAATATAAATCTATTCAGATAAAGAATGAACTGTTTAAGAATAAAAGAGAATAAATATGCAGTAAAGTTAGAATTTAGGGACAAATGAAGATGGTGTTTATGTATGCAAGTATAGAAATATTGAGATATGTTTAAAAGAAAAAGAAAAGGGGGGAAGATGATTTTGGCAAGAACTGCAATTGAGTAAAATGTATTTGAATTTGATTAATTGTATAAGATAAGAAACAGCCAACACTCTGTTCTTAAAAAAAAAAAAAGATGTGGGTGAATGTGGGAGTGGAGAAAAAAACCCAATAAAACCTGTTCTTTAAAAAAAAGAAAATAAAAGTCTTAGTCACTCATGTTGTAACAACAGTGGATGCCTACAAAAACAATGCCAACACCACTAACAAAACCCCAATAAAAATTGATAAAACTGTAATGTTTTCTAAGATTATTTTCCATATAGTCTTCTTTATGGCCTTGAGACTTCTTCCTGGTCTTCTGCCCATTTATGAATAAAATCTAATCGTGCATAGGTTTCTTTTTTTTTCAGGGTCATTCACACTCAAGTAGATGCTGCCTGATGTTATGAAAATCCTCTCTACAAGAGAGGTGGGGATCTAACATGGCCAGTGATCATAACCTCTTCCCTGTATCACTTTAAAGAATAATGCTTCTTTTTAAGCTGTTATAGATTCCAGTCCACTTCATTGAGCATATGGATTGTGTTCCACAGAGTTTGTGTAGGAATAAATGTTATTCTTTATTTATTCTAAAAGATACATCATTGTTTTTTGCTGACAGAATATTGTGCACCTTCTAAGATACCAGATGATAGAACATTCAGTGTATGGATTAATGTTTCACAAGCTTATCATCTTTAAAAAGTGTGGACCGCAACTCCCAGAATTCCTTTCTTGCCTGGGGAATTCTGGGACTTGAAGTCCATACATTTTAACATTGCTAAGATTGACGAACATTGGATTATACTGTACTGAAGAAAAACACAGCTAGATAAGTGGCTGAAAACAGAATGAAAAAGTTAGCTGTATTCCCTGCTGTCCAAGATCATATCTCATTCACCATCACCTCATTCGTTGTTTTCAGTCATTTGGTTGGTGATGTAGACCATCATAAAGAGAGGGACCATTCATTTAGAAAAGCTAGTTCAACCTATTAAGATGTGCAAATTGTGGTAAGTAGTTTAGTACATTGTGTGAATAGCAATAGCACTTAGACTTCTATACTGCTTCACAGTGCTTTTACAGCCCTCTCTAAGCAGTTTACAGAGTCAACATATTGCCCCCAACAATCTGGGTCCTCATTTTACCAATCTCGGAAGGAAGGAAGGCTGAATCAACCTTGAGTCTGGTGAGATTTGAACTGCCAAACTGCTGGCAAGCCAGTGATCAGTAGAAGTAGCCTGAAGTACTGCACTCTAACCACTGTGCCACTTCAGCTCAATACATTCTATTAGTTTAGTTTAGTTTAGTTTACTTTATTGTCATTGCACATGGTACAACAAAATTAAATGCCGTCTTCAGTGTACATTATAACTATAAAAATAAAAGCACAAACATACATCCTTTACATTATATATAACTGAAATTGAAAACCCAATATTGCACTATACCGTAGAATTCAATATGATTATTGCCCTGGGGTCAGAGGTGGGTTTCAGCAGGTTCTAACCTGTTCTGGAGAACCGGTAGTGGAAATTTTGAGTAGTTCGGAGAACCAGTAGTAAAAATTCTGACTGGCCCTGCCCACATCTATTCTCTGCCTCCTAAATCCCAGATGATTGGGAGAAAATGGGGATTTTGCAGTAACCTTCCCCTGGATTGGGGTGGGAATGGAGATTTTACAGTATCCTTCCCCTGCCATGCCCACCAAGCCACACCTACCAAGCCATGCCACGCCCACTAAGCCACACCCACAGAACCAGTAGTAAAAAAAATTGAAACTTACCACTGCCTGCGATAGAAGCTGTTTTTTCAGCCTATTTGCCTATTGTAGCTTAAGCTATGGCTAAACCAATCCTGGTTTGATGCAACTTCATCTTTAGATCAGATAAGAACCAAAATTATCTTTTTCCTACTATTGGATCTAAAAGGACACCTTTAGAAGAGAAAACTAGGTGATTTTAAAGGATCTAAAGTACATTTCTTCTGGACACTAATTCACAGATGACTACAGGTAGCCTAACTAAGCTTCTTGGTTATAGGATATTCTGTTTATTTTTACAGGAAGAAACTAAGTTTAAAGACAGTTCTATTACATTGAGTTTGCTGCTTCAGTTGGTAGAGATCATTCATGTTCTATCTTCAAGGCTGTACTTTGCTGCCATCTATGGAAAATTGGAAAACTTTTTGTGACCAAATGTCTGATGGCCAATGCATTTGCCCGGATACATGGATACAACCTACAAATCAGCTTTCTAGTGTAAGGAATACCAAAGGTTAAGAAGTAGAAAAACAAGGTAAACTACATATTTGTGCATGCTTTGAACAAGATTTGAAGGAATGCTTTAGGTCTATATATGGTATCACTGCTTTAGGGAGTTGATTATAATATGATTTTTATAGCAGCCATACTTCTCTTGATGGCTTGCACAGAACCTGCCAAATGAGAGGGCACTTCAATGCGCAGCAGAGAAGTGAGTTCCAAATATACATGCATCACACATTTTAAAAATAAGCAATTTAATGATGCTCTTGTGCAATATTTTTTCCTAGTGGCTTCATTTAGGCTTCCCAAATCCTAATATGGCCTCTTTGGATTTTTGCTTATCAGATTGGGGGATCTCAGCCATAAAACATGGTTTATGAGCTTGACATACTCCACAATTGAGGGCTTGAAGTACACCACAATTAACAAAACTGGTTGCGCTTGCTTAAAAAGCAAACACAGCCACATAGTCAACAGGAACCAATGATATAAATAAAGATAAAAGAGCATGCATGCTTGCGAGATTTCTTGAAATGATTGGCTAGAGATATAGATATAATAAATTTTAAAAAGATATTTTTTAAAAAATAGGCTGCATCAGTGGTGAAATGTAAAATTTGTTACTACCAGTTCTGTGGGCGTGGCTTGGTGGGGAGGTAATGTGACTGGGTGGGCGTGGCCAACTTTTTTTTAAACTTTTAAAACCATTTTTTCTACAACCTCTTCAGCTGAAGTTGTAAAAAAAATGCTTTTAAAAGCCTCTGACGATCCCAGCTGAGCCGCACGATCATCAGAGGCTTTTTTTTTTTTACTTTTAAAAGCATTTTTTCAGCCAAAGAGGTTGTAGAAAAAATGCTTTTAAAAGTTAAAAAAAAAGCCTCTGATGATTGCACAGCTCAGCTGGGCATGCGGGGGGGCAGGGATTGTTGCTACTGGTTCTCCGAATCACCCACCGCCATCGCTACTGGATCGGGCAATCTGCTCCGAACCAGGAGCATTTCATCCCTGGGCTGCATGCTTAAAAGCCTGAGGATTATAGTTTTAAGTTTAAAAAGCCAATGCAATTGTAGGCTGCATTAATAGAAGGATGGAATGACGATTACGTGAAGTGCTACTATCACTTTACTAAGCCTTAGTAAGACCACACTTGGAATACTGCATCCAGTTTTGGTCACACTATTAGAAAGATTGCAGAGAAGAGCATGATTAGGGGGCTGGAGGCTAAACACACGAAGAATATTTACAGGAATTGGGTATATCTAGTCAACTGAAAAGAAGGATTAGGAGAGACATGACAGCAGTGTTCCAATATTTGGGGGGCTGCCACAAAGAAGAGGGAGTCAAGCTATTCTCCAAAGCACCTGAAGACAAGACAAGAAGCAATGGATGGGAACTAATCAAGGAGAGAAGCAACCTAGAACTAAGGAGCAATTTCCTAACCGTGAGAGCAATCAACCAATGGAACAGCTTGCCTTCAGAAGTTATGGCTGCTCCATCACTGGAGGTTTGCAACCTTCCAAGAGACTGGACAACCATTTGAAATGGCATAGGCTCTCCTGCTCGAGAGGGGGTTGGACTAGAAGACTCCAAGGTTCCTTCCAACTTTACTTTTCTATGTTCTAAATCAGTCCCAAGCAGAGCCAAGAATGTAAATGCAGACATAGAAGTCAAGAAATCCATATGTCAATCTTAAGCAAATAAATCTGGTGGCTATATCAAAATGCCAAAATTCTATTAAAAACAGATTAATAAATGCAAATCTTATATTCATTTCTGAGGCATAAAGGGGAAGAAAACAGCTCCCCATCTATGAAAATAAATGCCTGTGATTGTGCAACAGTAGCTTGCACAGACTTGTATGATCCAGAAAAGAGATGTGCAACTTGTAACACGGGGCTTCATCAAAACCTGCACTCTGCAAATGAGTTGAACTCAGCCAGGAGCCATTGAGGGTAGTTTTCAAAGATTGAAAAGCTGTCCTTACTCCACCAATATCCTGAAGATGTTCTCCAAAGAACATGAAAGCAAAAGCAGGGTTGCTTGGGTGACTCTGGGGGCTGCAAAAGGCCACAAATAGCCTTTGGGACCCATTTTTAGCACCCCAGTAAATGTTCACACATTACAATCCATTTGCTTGGAGTATGTGCGTACATCTGGGGGTTTTGTTTGACCAGAGCTGTATAGCTAGACTGATCATCATTCATTTTCACTGATCCATCATTCATTTTTTACAAACCAAAATTGACCTGATTTTGTCCGTCAGAGCCCTACCACTTCCCATCTTGTAGCTGTCAACTTTTATAGCTTTATCCATAGTTCAAGATCCCTCTTTCTTGTAATCTTTGCAATAAAGCTCGGCTCTTCTCCACAGGGTTGTGCATTGAGACTGAAGCCTACTTTGTGGGACCCGTTCCCATTTGTTAAAGTTACCCCAGCTTATGTCACAATAAAAAAAAGCATGTAGTGTAGCCCAGGTACTGAGGCCAGAGAGTAGAGTCAGCCTGTCCATGCAGTTGAATGTACAATATTTTAAATTGCTTGGATGCTGAGTGACCAGGAGGTGGTGGTATGACACAGATATATGAAGTTTCCATGGTCAGACATGGTCAGGTAAGATGCTAGTTTTGACAACAGCAGTTATCAAAAGTGTAGTTTGGTGGCTTCCAAGAAAGCCAAGGAGCAGGACAGAGTTTTCCCCTTTGTCTTTGGAAGAATATCTTTTAAAAAAAACCAGAACATAATATATCCAACCACAAAGATACATCAAGAGAAAGAGTTAGAAGGTAAATTCTAAATGAATTTTCTAAAAGAAATTAATTTCAGGTCATAAATTATTTTTTTTCTTTTTTCATATAATACATTTTTAGTATTAGTTTATTGAAATATAAATTAGAAAAAGAAGTTTAAAACATTAATAGAAAACTAGGAGGGGACAGGGAAAAAGAAAAAAAGAGAAAATATGGTGTAAAGAGGGAAAGGGAAAGAAAAAGGCACCGACTTCCAGCTCTCTTTAGCACAGAAAAAGGTAACATCACACCCTCAACTTTTTACTTTTACACAACAGTATATACTCGTCATTTCCATAGCAACACACTAATCAACAAAAACAAAATTTAAAGTTTCTTTTTTTTTCATTGCAAGCAC
Organism: Arizona elegans; assembly: GCA_022577455.1. Lineage (NCBI taxonomy): Eukaryota > Metazoa > Chordata > Lepidosauria > Squamata > Colubridae > Arizona > Arizona elegans. The sequence continues at coordinate 3,169,544 of JAKOOJ010000013.1, read as the reverse complement.
AAAATCTAGAAGCAATTTCCAAACAGAAACAACATTAAATATATTCTCTTCTTTGCATATAAGAGTCAATTTGACCATCTCTTGAAGCAAGGTGGGATTTTCATATCTGATGAAGTTTTGAAACCTTAAAGCATTGCTGTGTCCCTGGGAGCAAGTTGTGAACTCCTGCTCCATGCTTCCTTAGCTTTTGCTTGGGTTTTCATTAGGCCGATTCATTAAAAAATGCATTGCATTTGCAATCTGTTAATAAAAATAGCACACAAAAGTTTATATGAAAGTAAGCTTATTTGTACACCTGTCTGGAAATTCTTACATTGATGTCTTTTCTTGATGTCTGGTTTATTTGTTGCTGTTGTTTTTATTTTGTCAACATATTTTTGGTTTTATTCTTTTAGTGTGTCTTGGATTTTTTTTCCCTACAGGATGATATATTTAAAATCAGTGACTTTCCTTGTGGAATAATTCTCGATATCCATAACTGATTCGTGAATATGTCATAAAATCTGAGAAACTATAAGGATTATTCCACTAATTTCTGCCCAAGAGACCCTTTCCCACTCAGCTAAAAGATGGAAAGTAAGCTGAACGGTCTATCCAAATTTACTCTTCCATTTTGGCATTATATCCTCAAATCTGCAAAGAACATTATAATTTATACTTTATTCACTGTATCTTGTAACTTAAGAACATTTTTTAAAAATGTTTCCAAAAGGCAGCATCAAATTCAAGGAGCATCAAAATGATGTGGAGTTACTGATTTAGCCTCTGTTTATTAGGCTGAGCAGATTTTAAGACATGCCTAATCTATTCTCTTAAGCAGACAAGAGACCATTTAATAATAGATGTATTTCATAGAAACATAGGAAATTAAAGCAGATTTGTCTATATAAAATGAATTGTATGCTTTTAATCAGTCAATAGTTTTAATTTTGCACTCACTATAAAAAGGCATAAATTCATTCATAAAAGTGGAGCAATCACAGAATCGTGTTAGCCTTTTAAATTGATGCATCCCTTTTTAAAAGGATGCCTATGTTTGCAGAATTAGTCTTAAAATGGTTTAAATGGCTTAAAATGATTATGACTGTCAAGAATATTTTTCCCCAGATATCAGATGATAAGGATAGATAGACCAACAGGATTAGGACTGGGTTCACTATAAGAAACCAGGATGGGTTTCTTATAGTGGCCCATCAGATGCTGTTGGGATTTTTGCAAGCAGATAGTGGAGACGTACCTTTGTGTCACCAAAATCCAATTGCTCTTTGGATAAATTATGTGGCCAACCTTGGGGTAACATTGAATCTTTAAGACTAATAATCCTTGATAGCAGTGGGGGGTTTCAAAATTTTTTACTACCGGTTCTGTGGGCGTGGCTTGGTGGGCATGACAGGGGAAGGATACTGTAAAATCTCCATTCCCGAGGTGGCGCAGTGGTTAGGGTGCAATACTGCAGCTACTTCAGCTGACTGTTAGTTCAGCAGATCAGTGGATCAAGGTTGACTTAGTCTTCCATCCTTCCAAGGTGGGTAAAATGAGGACCCGGATTGTTGGGGGCAATATGCTATTTAGTATATTGTCTTTGGTGTAAGCCGCCCAGAGTCCTTGGAGAGTGGGCGGCATAGAAATATGACTAATAAAATAAAATAACTAAAAATTCCCACCCCACTCCAGAGGAAGGTTACTGCAAAATCCATTTCCTCCCGATCAGCTGGGACTTGGGAGGTAGAGAATAGATGGGGGTGGGGCCAGTCAGAATTTTTACTACCGGTTCTCTGAACTACTCAAAATTTCCGTTACTGGTTCTCCAGAACTAGTCAGAACCTGCTGAAACCCATCTCTGCTTGATAGACATCCTCCATGAATCTACGCCATCTGAATCTGAAAATGTATTCCAGGAAACTAAAATAATTCTTATAATAGAAAACTTGTTCTCCTTGATTCCAGAAATAAAATTTTTAATGTGGTCCCAGTTTATCTAAATGCAGGTAGTCTTTGGCTTATGACCATTCATTTAGTGACTATTCGAACTTACAATGATATTGAAAAAAATGATTTGGTCCTCACACTAACCCTAACTATTGCAGCCTCCCCTTGATCTTGCGATCAAAATGCAGGTGCTTGGCAATCGCCAAGAATTTATGATGGTTGTAACAGGTCACCTGCTTTGCAACAGAAATCCCGTTCCCATTATGGGTTATAAATCGAGAACTACTTGTATTGCTTGTTGGTGTTGACGGAGCTGGTATTATCGGAAAGGATGATGGTTTAAACAGGAGGATTGAAGGATCTGGGTGAGCAAAGCTCAATCTTTGCATGCAGAAGTCCTAAATCAGGGGTATCAAACTCAATTTTATTGAGGGCCGCATCAGGATTGTGTTTGACCTTGGAGGAGCAGGGGGCGTGGCCAAGGTGGGTGTGGCCAGCTCAGTGGTGAAACGTAAAATTTGTTACTACCGGTTCTGTGGGCGTAGCTTGGTGCGGGGGGACGGGTTAATGTGACTGGGTGGGCGTGGCCAACTTTTTTATTTTTTTTACTTTTAAAAGCATTTTTTCTATAACCTTAAGAGGTTGCAGAAAAAAATGCTTTTAGAAGCCTCTGACGATCCCAGCTGAGCCGTGCGATCATCAGAGGGTTTTTTTTAACTTTTAAAAGCATTTTTTTCTGCCAAAGAGGTTGTAGAAAAAATGCTTTTAAAAGTTAAAAAAAAAAAGCCTCTGACGATCACATGGCTCAGCTGGGCATGGGTGGGAGGGACAGGGATTTTTGCTACCGGTTCTCCAAACCACCTGCAGCCATCACTACCGGATCCGGTCCGAACCGGGAGCATTTCACCCCTGGGCCAGCCCGATACCATTCGTATGGGAGGTGCCTGTCGTGGCCCGAGTGCTTTGCCACTGAAAATGGAGCTTGCCCCCCCCCCCCCCGAGCTCCATTTTCAGTCGCAGAGGGTGGCCAGAGGCCATTGCAGCTGAAAATGGAGTTCGGCTGGCAGAGGCACCACTGGCTGGTCCTTTGCTGTTTCCACAGCAGCCCTGTGGGCTAGATCTAAGCTTCCTGCAGGCCGGATCCTGGCCGCAGGCCTTGAGTTTGACTCCCCTGTCATAAGTGTAGCAGGCACACTTTGTAAAAGAAAGAGGATCCAGCTGTAGCATTTCTTTGTAAAAGAAAGAGGAGATGGAAAAAATAATTATAAGAAATCCCAGAATGTTCTTTCTACAGTTGAGTGGACCATGGGAAGATGCCTTCTATGACCTCATATACACTATAGGTGTTGATTATTGCCATTTCTTTCTTTCCCAATTTCATCCTGGTAGTTTTTTCCCCTCATTTGTCTTATTCACCCCTTGCTGTGCAATATACCCCTTTTTTCTTGTCTCCCTACTCTCTCTCCAAGCATAGGAACCTAATCTTACTTCCCTTCATGTTTTAAAAACAAAAAGCATTTAAATGCACAACAGAACAAAATTGCCATCACATCCAGAAATTTTTTATTCATTTGGAGCATCATGCGAGGAAGGATATGATGATGGATTGAGACAGGACCTCCATTTTCTTTTTAAAGATAATGTAAATGAATTTGGGAACCAGCAAGGTTGCAGGATACAAGATACAAGATACCGCTGAACTAGAGTAGAGTAGACCACGTGGGCTTGGAATCTCCCCTGGGCTACTCCAGCTGGGTGGGCGTGGCCATGATGGGCGTGGCCTAGTCAGCCTCCTGCACCATGGCGGAGGGGTTTTTTTTTGCCTCCCCTGGGCTCTGGAGGCTTTGCTCAAGCTTTTGGGAGGGTGAAAACAGCCTCCCCAGGCTCCGGAGACCCCGTCCAGCGCTCCCGAACTTCCGGTAGGCCCATTTTTCATCCTCCCCATATTATGAAATTCTAGGAACTGACACGGAATTCCAGGATCAAACAGAAAAGGTTTATTGCGCAAGGTTCAGTGGCAACACAAGAAGCAAAAACTTCTTGTGAAGGGTTCTGGCGCAGTTACTCTTATACATACTTTTGACATCTTATGATTGGTTACAGTTCTGATAGCCCACAGCCCCTCCCCCCTTGTTGCTACACCATACTCTTTAGCTAGCCTTCCTTTGTTTCTTAAGCAGGAAACTCCATGTGGGTTAGTTCTGCATTTTGACATAAGTGCCTCTGCGGTCTGAATTCTTGAACTCTCCAACTCTAGAATGGTGAGCTAACCTGTGGTTTGAGTTGTCACTGCGTTTTTATATTTACCAGATGAGCTCTTATTTTTGAACTCTAAGACTTACTGTAGCTGAACAGAGCTCTTATCTTTAAGCTAACTGCGCATGTCCACATTCTTTCACTTTCTTCTATCTTTCTTTGTTCTCCAGCCAAGAGAGGTCCGGCAGGAACACTGCCAAGATGTAATTAATTAGCTAGCAAGATGTTTTTACTTCTTTATAATAAAATGTGTTTATTAGAATATATCTCGGTTTTATTTTCTTAAAGTATACTTCAAGGAAAGGTCACGATCCATTCTCTAATCAAGGTGCAATTACCCAAAAGCAGAATGGGATTAATTGCCACCCTGACATGAGTAACCTTGCTGTTTAACTTTTTGAACCCAGTATTTGTCTCTTATATTTACTAGTTAAACGGGGCCTTCAGAGATCCTCTAGGCTGACCCCATATTATTTCACTTTTATATTCAATTTCATTATTCTATATTACCCAAGCCTCTGCATCCACCCTGCAGTTATCTGCATCCAAAACAGGCCGCGTGGGGACTCCTGGAAGGGGAGGGGCAGGGTGGGAGGGGCCAGCCAGGAGTGGGATTTGGGGGTTCTCCGAACTGCACAGAATCTTAGCTAGAGGTTCTCCCAAACCCCTACAAACCCCCAGCAACCCACCCCTGCCAGTAGGCAAAGTTAATAGTTTTCCTTCATAGCAACCATTTTGCAAAATACATATCCCATGGTCTTTTAACACCTCAAAGAGGATTGGAGGGGATGCTCTGGCTGAACCCCATTTATTTTTGCATGTTCATTTTGTCAACTGAATTGACTCCTCTGATGGTGGTGTTTTTTTAGCTGGGTTTCAGTGTGGACAAATAGAGATCACCTTTAACTTATTTCTAACCATTTGGGGAGTAGGAACAGGTGATGTGGAAGTGGCTTAAGGAATGGCAGCATCTGGAAACAAAGAGAGACTGTTAAGTTATGTGCTTTTTTTACAAAAAAAAATTAAACCTTTTGTGGCTGATTCTTAATCAGTTTTCTTCAGGATCACTTGCTAAAAGTATCTCACTTGATATAGTTGATTTGATCATCTCTACTGTTTGGTTTTACCTCCATCTCACCACTTGCTTATGCTATTGGCTGACATTTTATTTTTCCAGAGTGTCCCAATCATTATACTCATTCTCTGTCTGCCTTTTCACCCATCCTGTCAGAGTGGCAATCAGCCCCGTTACCTTCCTGGGGTAATTGCCTGAGTTAGAGGTGAATCGTGGCATTTTCCTTGTGTATACTTTTTGCAAGAAAAATAAACCCGAAGATATATTTTCTAAGAAAAAATCATTTATTTGTTATAAAGAAAATAAAACATCTTACTATCTAAAATAGTTACATTTTGGCAAAGATCCCGGCCACCTCTTCTTGGCCGGACCTCTCCTGGCAGGAGAACAAAGAAAGAGTAGAAGAAAGTGAAAGAATGTAGACATGCGCATTTAGCTTACTGATAAGAAACTCGGCAAGCTACAGAAAGTCTGAAAGTCCAAAAATAATGGCTCATCTGGTAAATACAAAAAACGCAGTGACACATCCATCTATCCATTTTTCCATCTATCTATCAAAAACAAAGGAGCTTTTAATAAGATTTGCAGGCAAGTCCGGAAGGGCTTACCATTTAAGTGAGCAATGAATAAAATTCAGTGTTCATTTAAAACAATAAGGAAATCAAGTAGCTAAATGAGAAAACAACCCTGCTCACTCTCGCTAGTAAAAGTTGCTGAGATTGAAAAGTGTGAAGAGCTGTAGAAGTTGCAAAATGTATGACATAAACTGTTAAACCTGTGGATTTTTCAGGGTGTCTCCTTTTGTAGAGCTTTTATTTAAAAAAAATGTAGAGTTCTAGCCAGGCGTTCGCTCTGGGGGTTCGCAGGGGTTCGGGAGAACCTCTAGCTAAATGTCAGCGTTCCAGCGCTGACATATGAAAGGAGAGGAGAACTTTTGCCTACTTAATTCCTTTGAAGATTCTGTTTCCTAGGAGATGGGAGGAGGGGGAGACATTCCTGTGATCTGACGGAGATGGGATGAGGAGAGTGGCTTGGAAGATAGCCAATGAGATGCAGAGAATTGGGGATTGGAAAGGGAGGGCTTGGGGGGGCAAAGGTCAGTGCTGACCGCGAAAGAGCCAGGGACAGATCACTATGCTCAATAAAGAAAAAATTTCCTCAAAGATCGGCAGTTTGGAAATTCATTTATTTTGAGATAGCATCGAAACCTGACACTAAGCTTCTGTGCAGTTCAGAGAACCCTCAAATCCCACTCCTGGCTGGCCCCGCCCCTCCCGCCCCTCCCACGAGTCCCCACGCAGCCTGTTTTGGATGCAGGTAAGTGCAGGGTGCACGTGGAGGCTCACAGAGGGCAAAAAACGGGCCTACTGGAAGTTTGGTAGGGCCTTCGGAGCCTGGGGAGATCATTTTAGCCCTCTCAGAGGCTCGAGGAAAGCCTCCAGAGCCCAGGAAGAGCAAAAAGTCCCCCTCCCTGGGTGGTGCAGGAGGCCGACTAGGCCACACCCGCCATGGCCACATCCACCCAGCACCCGGGCAGAGAACCCATGGCTAAAAGTTTTGAAGCCCACCCCTGGTTCTAGCCCTCTCGACTGGGATAACAGTAGGATAAATACAATCCAAAATTCTTCCTGTGACCCTTCATGAGGAGATATGCCTACCTCAGCTTTCCAAAACTGTGTGCAGTGAATACAAGGGAAGACACTAAGATAATTGATAGGTAATGTAGGAGATGAACAGGCTGAGCCTGAGAGACGGGTCAAACACGTCATTAGTCATGAGTCCCTTCATGCCCACAAGAGATCCAAGTCCAGCTCACCTTGAATTCCATTGACTCTCATCTACCACCAGTTTGCTTGGACCATTAGTAGTTTAGTTCCTTGTAGAGAGAGCTTAAGCTTGTAATAAACCTTTACAGGTAGTCCTCAATTTACATAAGACCACAATTGAACCCAATATTTCGGTTGTTAAGTGAGACATTTGTTAAGTGACTTTTGCCCCATTTTACAACCTTTCTAGCCTCTGTTGTTAAGTGAATCACTGCAGTTATTAAATTAGTAACACGGTTATTAAGTGAATCTGGTTTCCCCATTGACTTTGCTTGTCAGAAGGCCGCCAAAGCTGTTCACATGAGCCGTTCACTGCAACTGCCATAAATGTGAGTCAGTTGTCAAGCATCCAAATTTTGAACACCTGACTATGGGGATGCTGCAACAGCGGTAAGCATGAAAATGGTCATAAGTCACTTTTTACAGTGCCATTGTAACTGAATAGTCACTCAATGAACTGTTGTAAATCGAGGACTACTAGTATAACCATTTGAACTACCAGGATCTCCTGATTTCCCTGGTCCTTGACAAATAATCGTTTATTCCCCTTCCTTTTTCTCAATGTATACAATTCAGTTTACCGTATTTTTCGGAGTATAAGACGCACCTTAAAGCGGGTGGAAATGTTGGTGTGTCTTATACACCGAATACAGCCATATTTGGCCTCCCGAAGCCCCACCCTGCTCATTCCATTTTTGTGAAAAACAGGCCTGTTTTTTGCCCAATTTTCTCAAAAATTGGGGCATTTTTGCCCTCCCCCAGCCCCCAGGAGCACTCTGCAGGCCTCCCAAACCCTCTGTGCACCTCATTTTTCGCAAAAACAGGATGCGCAGAGCAGTGGTGGGTTTTAAAATTTTTTACTACCGGTTCTGTGGATGTGGCTTGGTGGGTGTGGCAGGGGAAGAAGGTTACTGCAAAATCCCCATTTCCTCCCGATCAGCTGGGACTCGGGAGGCAGAGAATAGATGGGGCGGGGCCAGTCAGAGGTGGTATTTTCCGGTTCTCCGAACTACTCAAAATTTCCGCTCCCAGTTCTCCAGAACTGGTCAGAACCTGCTGAAACCCACCTCTGGCGCAGAGGGTTTGGGAGGCCTGCAGAGCAGTGCTGGGATTCAGGTAATTTAACAACCGGGTCTCTGCCCTAATGATTTCTTCCAACAACCAGTTTGCCAAACCGCTCAGAAAGTTAACAACTGGTTCTTCCAAAGTGGTGCAAGCTGGCTGAATCCCAGTGCTCGTGGGGGCCAGGAAGGGCAAAAATCTTTTTTTTTCTTATTTACCTCTTCGAAATCTTGGGGCATCTTATACACAGGTGCGTCTTATAGTCCAAAAAATACAGGTAGTTTCAAAAATACAGACTACTTATATTCTGCCTTTTTAAAAGAATTTCTGCTCTCAAATATTCTCACCCCTGCAAATGCTGAGAGGGCGGACCTGCAAATATCCTGCCATTCAGGATTTCTAGAGCCGTGTGGAGCGCCTGTAAGCAATTTCCATCTTTAAATGGGAAACGGGGGAGTGAAAAGAAGCAATCGTATCCATGCGCTACCCTTATCTTGACATCTGGCAAAACCTAACAGTTGGGATCTCCTAGACTTTCATTCTGCGGCTTTAAGCAAATAAATTCTGTCATTCTGTGAAACCAAATCCGGTGGCAGATGATGAAATGATAATCCAAAGCACCCAACTTCCAAAACAAAGTTGGGAGAGCTGGTTTTAATTAATGCTGTTGGAAAGGAGCGCTTTATGATGTGAGAACAAACCCCCAAAGCCACATGTATCCCTTGTAAAAGCTGTCGGAGCAACTAACTGGTGGATTTTTAGCATATATTTTTATGATAATGTGCACATATTTGCACTATCTACCTGGTCACTGAACAGCCGAGTCCAACAGAAGCAAAATCCTTCGTTTGCTTCCATAATAAACCCGGTGTTAAACTGTATCTGTTGGCATTTAATTTTGAGACACCTCTTCCTGCATTTTTCTTTCTTTTTGTTTTTTGTTTTAGTTTTCATTTGATTTGATGAAAGATAGTTTATTTTACACATTCTTTCTAAGAGAAGTGAATTGAAGTGCTCGTGCCTGGAAAGTACAGAAAGACCCAGTAAGATGCATATAAATATCCTGCCTCTGACAGGGGTCTCCAGCAGGGGTGGGTTCTAAATTTTTTTACTACCGGTTCTGTGGGCGTGGCTTATTTTGTGGGTGTGGCTTGGAGGTCATGTGACTAGGTGGGTGTGGCTAGCTGGTCAGAGTCATTTCTGGAAGGTCCTCGCACGTACGACCAGTCCTCGCACTTACGACCCAACTCATTTGTTGGCTTTTAACACTGATCAGCTGTAGGACGGCCCTTTGAAGCCCCGCGGCAAGAGTTTAAACAATTTTTTTCCCTATAGTCATCAGCTGTCAGCTGTCAGGAGGCAGCAATAGATTGGGGGTGGGACCAAATAAAAGGTAAGAATAACGTGGGTGGGGGGGGAAGGCAGGGGGTGGGAGAACCGGTTCGGTGACATCATATCGTCACCACTATTGGCTTGGCTGAACCGGACTGAACCGGGAGGAACCCACCACTGGTCTCCAGTCTCCCTGGCTTCCCTCATTTCCAATTAAATCCCAGGGAAAATTTCAGGAATAAGCATCTTTCGTGGGGCTTTTTCAGTAGCAGCTCTCCATCAAAGAAACCCAGAAGTAGCCTGGATTTTCAAAGGACTGCTGATGTGAAACTAGATAGATAGATAGATTAACAGAGTTAATTAACAGAGAGAGAGAGATTAACAAAATTGGAAGGGACCTTGTAGGTCATGTCTCCCCTAGTCCTTCTCTTCACTAGACTAGCCATGCCCAGTTCCTGCAACCGTTTTTCATACGTTTTAGCCTCCAATCCCCTAATCATCTTTGTTCCTCTTCTCTGCACTTTTTCTAGAGTCTCAACATCTTTTTTATAGCGTGGTGACCAAAACTGAATGCAGTATTCTAGGTATGATCTTACTAAGGTTTTATAGAGTGGGATTAGTATCTCACTTGATTGTATCCAGTAGTGGGTTTCACTTATCTTCGCTACCAGTTCGGAATTGTGAGTGTGCTTTGCTTGCGTGTGGCACTTCTGCACATCACAGAGCATCTGTGATGACGTCTGGGCAGGTGGGCAGAGTCCATTGCCCCTGCCACTGATTGTATCCCTCTGTTAATGCAATTTAGGATTGCATTGGCTTTTTTAGCTGCTGCTGCACACAGCTGGCTCATATTTAACTGGTTGTCCACTAAGACTCCTGGTAAAAGTTGTAGGTGTTTTAGGTGAAGGAGGTCAACCCGTTCCTTAGCTGTATACCTTCTGTTATAAACAGAATATAGAACAGATGGTCAGCAACCTGCGGCTCCGGAGCTGCATGTGGCTCTTTGGGCCCTCTGCTGTAGCTCCCTGTCGAGTGATCCCACCACTGGATGTCCCCACCCTTGAGCCTCCCCTCCCAGTCACTCATCTCCTGGCCTGAGAAGGTAAGGGCGACGGAGGGGGATGGAGAAGTGGCCGGAGTAGAGACAGAGAGATACAGAGAGAGAGGGAGAGAGAGAGAGAAATAGAGAGATACAGAGAAAGAGATGGGGAGGCAAGGAGTGAGAGGGTTTTGTGGTTCCCGGTGTTTTTTAACAACTGGTTCTCTGCCCTAATGACTGGCTGGGTAGGCGTAGCTAAGGGGGGGGTCATGTGACTGGTGGAAGTGAGTGATGTTGGGTTGGCCATGCCCACCCAGGTTTTGTGGCTCCCGGTGTTTTGTTTTCTGTGGGAAACGGGTCCAAATGGCTCTTTGAGTGTTTAAGGTTGCAGACCCCTGATATAGAACAAAGAATCATAAGGCCGGAAGGAATCTCAAAAGTCTTCTAATCCAATCCTGTGGTCAAGGCAGAAGACTATACTGTTCTGTCCAATCTCTTCTTGATGACCTCCAGTGGTGGAACACCCATACGGCAGGAGGTAAGCTATTTCACTGAGTAAATTATTCTCACTGTCAGAAAATTTATCCTTACTTCAAGGTTGGGTCTCTCTTTAACAAGCTCCCATCCATTGCTTCTTGTTCTGCCCTCTGGTGCCCTAGAGAATAAGTCAATCCCCTCTTCTCTGTGACAACCCAAGTGCAGCTAAGATGTCCCTCCAGATCTCTTTAATAGGATACAGGTAGTCCTTGACTTACAACAGTTCATTTAGTGACCGTTCAAAGTTACAACAGCACTGAAAAAGTGACTTAAGACCGTTTTTCACACTTATGACCATTGCAGCATCCCTATGGTCATGTGATCAAAATTCAGATACTTGGCAACTGATTCGTATTTATGACAGCTGTAGTGTCCTGGGGTCACGTGTTCCTCTTTTGTGACCGTCTGACAAGCAAAGTCAATGGGGAAGCCAGGTTCACTTAACAAACGTGTTACTAATTTAACAACTGCAGTGATTCACTTAACAGCTGTGGCAAGAAAGGTCGTAAAAGGGGGCAAAATTCACTAAACAAATATTTGACTTAGCAACAGAAATTTTGGGCTCAATTGTGGTCGTACGTCGAGGACTACCTGTACCTAGATTCCTCAACCTTTCATCATAAATTTAGCCTCCATACTCTTTGTTATCTTTGTTGCTCTCTTCTCTTCACTAGACTAGCCATGCCCAGTTCCTGCAACATCTTTTTTTATATTATTTTATATTATGAGAAGTATCACTTCTCATGACCTTGATGTTATTCCTACATTTGGGAGGACATATCTTGTACACAAAAAACTCTACAATTAAGAATAGACGTATTCATTTTCCCCTGCATTTATAGAAAATCAACACTTTCTAATGGATAATGTACATATTCCTTCCTGCAAATGATTAAATACAGATGCTTAGATTTTGTTTTTCTTTTTAAATAGTAGTTGTTAGGATATGGTTTGAGCCTAACAAGTTGTCCAGGCAATATATGTGTTCTGTGACTTTAATATGAATATGTATTGTGTGACTTTAAAGTTTTACTGCTGATTCATTGTAATGCTGAGTTGTGCTGTAATTAGATAATCACTGGTTGTGAACGTATTTAAGAAAGGTACTGTAATGTATTCAGTTGATGATAAGCTACCATAGTGTGAGGAGTTGCTATCATTGTGCTATCATCGTTGGATGGATCTGCTACCATCGTGGTTTGTGAACCAGAGTGAGTTTGTTATTCTAACCAACTACTGTTTGTGTGATAAGAAGAGTTTTTGTATCACTGGACTGATTTAACTGGCAAAGACTTGGATTGATTTAAAGACTATGAGATTGTTTTTTCACTATAAAGTAAACTTTTGATAAACCAGTTTGCACATCTCATATTCATTGCTCTCAGCAACGTTTCTCTGTGCTCTACACTCTGCTGGTTGGTAACACAACAACAATATCCTTAACAGTAGTAACTGTGAGAGAGATTTTGGAGTCCTAGTGGACAACCACTTAAATATGAACCAGCCATGTGCTACAACTGCCAAAAAAGGCAACACAGTTCTAGGCTGCATAAACAGAGGGATAGAATCAAGATTACATGAAGTATTAATACCACTTTATAATGTCTTGGTAAGGTCACACTTGGAGTACTGCATCCAGTTTTGGTTGCCACGATGTAAAAAAGATGTTGAGACTCTAGAAAGAGTGCAGAGAAGAGCAACAAAGATGATTCGGGGACTGGAAGCTAAAACATATGAAGAACAGTTGGAATTGGGTATGTCTAGTTTAACGAAAAGATAGACTAGGGGAGACATGATAGCAGTATATTCCAGTATCTCAGGGGTTGCCCCAAAGAAGAGGGAGTCAAGCTATTCTCCAAAGCACCTGAGGGCAGGACAAGAAGCAATGGGTGGAAACTAATCAAGGAGAGAAGCAACCTAGAACTAAGGAGAAATTCCCTGACAGTTAGAACAATGAATCAGTGGAACAACTTGCCTGCAGAAGTTGTGAATGCTCCAACACTGGAAGTTTTTAAGAAGATGTTGGATAACCATTTGTCTGAAGTGGTGTAGGGTTTCCTGCCTAAGCAGAGGGTTGGACTAGAAGACCTCCAAGCTCCCTTCCAACTCTGTAATTCTATTGTTTGTATTGTTTCTAAATGGTGTGCATGTGCATTGCTTTTCTCAACAATACCAACAGTATTTGCCATTACCTCCTGAGACTTTTAATTTTAATTTAAGTTGTGATTTCCTAGGATATGGAAAATCCCAAGATTTCCTGGTGATCTTCCATCTACAGGATATCCTAGGCTGCCCCAACCTTGCTTACTGTTGTCAACAGCAGCCGAAGTCAGCTAGATAATGCCTCCTGAATTGGTGCCCAGAGCTTGGCTCCAGGGAATCATTATATTTATCGTTCCTGTTCCTCTGGGTGATGCACAGGAGGGAGATACAGTTACCTGTGTGATACCCAGCAATATTTCCCCAGAGGATTTGCAGAAGCCCTGGGAGTGGAGAGCATTTTAATTGGGAAAGCAGTGAAGAACTAAACCCCATTCTTCTTTGCTCTGGTATTATATTGTAAACATACACCAAATGTACCAGACCAGAGATCCTGATCAGTTTCCATCAGGTTATGACTCAACGGGCTTTCATTTTTGATCAATATAGGTAGTCCTCGACTTACGACCACAGTTGAGCCCAACATCTCTGCTGTTGAGTGAATTCCTGCAGTTTATAAGTTAAGTGACCCGGTTGTTAAGTGAATCTGGCTTCTCCCTTAACTTCACTTGTCAGAAGGTTGCAAAAGGGGATCCCGTGACCCCAGGACACAGCAATGGTCATAAGTGTGAACCAGTTGCCAAGCATCTGAATTTTGATCATGTGACCATGGGATGCTTCAAACCATGAACAATGGGCATAAGTTACTTTTTTCAGTGCTATTGTGACTTGGAACCATCACCAAGTGAACTCATGTAAGTCGAGGACTAAAGGTAAAGGTTCCCCTCGCACAAATGTCATACTCGTTCCCGACTCTAGGGGGCAGTGCTCATCTCCGTTTCAAAGCCGAAGAGCCAGCGCTGTCCGAAGACGTCTCCATGGTCATGTGGCCGGCATGACTCAATGCCAAAGGCGCACAGAACGCTGTTACCTTCCCACCAAAGGTGGTCCCTATTTTTCTACTTGCATTTTTTACGTGCTTTCAGACTGCTAGGTTGGCAGAAGCTGGGACAAGTAACAGGAGCTCACCCCATTACGCAGCACTAGGGATTCAAACCGCTGAACTGCCGACCTTTTGATCGACAAGCTCAGCGTCTTAGTCGCTGAGCTAACATGTCCCAAGTTGAGGACTACCTTTCTAGGAGAAAGAGGAAACTCCTATAGAAGTTTAGAAAACATTCTAAAATCATTTATCTTCCTTCACTAAAAAATATTTGCTCTGCAGCCTCAGATGAGTTCAGACTTTTATATACTACATATGTGTGACTGCTCCCAATGGTGTCTCGGAGCACAGATTTACTAATCCAGGGAGATGTTATATTTGGATGAGTTGTTTTCAAACTTTCTGCCTTGGGGGAATCCATGTTGGTTTGTCTGCAAAGAAAACCCCTGAACACTGGCTAAAGAGAACATCTGCATGGCAAAGACTTATGGGAAGACCCGCTAAAGTCCACCAGTTCCACCAGGCTGAAAGCAGACTTGCAAAATGAATGGTGCCCACTTTGCATTGGCTGAAAAAGCAGACATTCAACCTGTCCTCGCAACTCCTTGTCCCTGTGTAAAATCAGTACATTAAACAGGATCTTATAACCTTATTATATGGTCATTTCTGTTTTTCAATCTCTGTTTCCAAAAACCTTGAAATCAAAGTGCTCCTTTAATAAGCCCTGTAGATTTTAAGGAGCACAAGTAAGCACAAGTAAACCTGGAACTTTCCGCTTGTTTTCATAGCACCCCTGGCCCATTTCTTTTCCATGAGGCACTGCAGGATCTGTATAGATCAGGGGTCTCCAACCTTGGCAACTTTAAGACTTGTGGACTTCAACTCCCAGAATTCCTCAGCCAGCTTCACTGGGAGTTGAAGTCCACAAGTCTTAAAGTTGCCAAGGTTGGAGATCCCTGGTATTGTTCTGCCCCAGCTATGGACCCCAAAGAATACAGCACACACAAAGTTTGTACAAAACTTAATTTACTAAAATAACTCAGTCTTTATCAAAACAAAGGCTGTTAATAAACTTTCTTAACAGCCTACAAGAAACCAGAGATCAAGTAATCACATTCTTACTAAAGTTGGCAGAAAACCCAGAAGCAATTTTGCAGAGAATCCAGACGAGAAGTAGAGTAAACTAAAGTTGTTCCCTACAAATTGCTTCAGTCGGCGTTCCTCCTTAAATAGGCTAGGGGAGTGGCCAATTAGCTCCAAGCCTTACTCTCGAGGAAACCTCCTCCTGAGGAGCCACTCCTGCCTTTTGGCCACTCTGTACGCCCGTGCATCAAGAAGAGGTTCCTCCTCTTCGTCCGCTTCACTTAAAGGAGCTTCTGGAGGTTCTGAAGGCCCTGGCTGATCCCTGCCTTTGGCACCACATCTTCTCCAGCCTCCTCATTGTCCAACTCAAGTGCCAGCTGTACAGGCTGCTGGCGCAACACCACACCAGCCTCCTCGCTGTCCGAATCAGCTACAATCCGCACAGGCTGCTGACGGGCCACAACAGGTATAAATTGTTTCCCTGTCTTTTTATGGATTCAATTTGCCTCTGTAAGTATCTTGGAAAACATTCAGTGGTGCACCACTTGAAAATAGCTAACAATGCTTGGCAAGTCATTATTTTTTTAATAGATTTAGGGCTACAGGTAGTCCTTGACTTATGACCAAACTTGGGACCAGAATTTTCACTGCTAAGCAAGGTGATTCTTAATTGTGTCATGCCCAATTTTATCTTTGTTTGCCCTGTACTTGTTAAGTAAAACCATGCATTCTCTATGTGAACTTGATTTTCTTCATTGACTTTGCTTGTTGGAAGAGAACTGGGAAAGTCACAAATGGGGATTGTATCACTTCGGGGTGCTGCAACCATGGTAAATATATGCTGGTTGCCAAACATTCAGATTTGGATCACGTGACTGTGAGAATGCTGCAATGAATGAAGGCGAAATATGTTTCACGGGATAATGTTGCAGGATCCAATCTGGGTCGGTCACCGGGACCAGAGATTTTGTCTTCCAAGCTTCAGAGCACAAGTCCGAAAGCTCAGAAGACAAAACCTGTGGTCCCAGTGACTGACCCAGTTTGCATCCTGCAACAGGGATGGGTTCTAAAAATTTTTACTACCGGTTCTGTGGGCGTGGCTTATTTTGTGGGCATAGTTTGATGGTCATGTGACAATTATTTAGGATTTAGCAGAGGTACTTGTCTACCAGGCTTTTAACTGCTTGCAGAGCTGTACAGATCTACCCATTTATTTTTGCAGGCACTGATCTACTCATGTATTTTTGCAGGCACTGATCTACTCATGTATTTTTGCAAGCATTGATCTACTCGTGTATTTTTGCAGGCACCGGTCTACTCATTTGTTTTCTTTTAATACTGATCAGCTGTAGGGCGGCCCTTTGAAGCCCTGAGGCAAGAGTTTAAACAGTTTTTTTCCCTCTAGCCATCAGCTGGGACTCAGGAGGCAGCAATAGATTGGGGGTGGGGCCAAATAAAAGGTAAAAATAACGCGGGGGGGGATGGGGGGTGGGGGGGGACAGAACCAGTTTGGTGAGGTCATATCGTCACCGCTAACGGCTCAGCGGAACTGGGCCGAACTAGGAGGAACCCACACTGTCCTGCAATGCATGTAAGTATAGGAATTGACTAGTCTGAGCCTGAGAAAGGGGTCAAACATGTCATAAGTCACGAGTTCCTGCTTGCTCCAAGTTTAGCCCACCTTGAATGATTCACTTATCTCCTGCTCATTTCCCTTAACCACCGTTGGTCAGATTCTTGTAGAGAGCTTCAGTTTGCAATAAATCTTTATTCTCATTTGAATCTCCTGATTTCCCTGACACTTAACAGTAACTGTAAAAACTGGTCATAAGTCACTTTTTTCAGTACCATGGTAATTTCGAATGGTCCCTAAACAAATACAGTTAGTCCTCAACTTACAACCACAAATGAGCCCAAAATTTATTTTGCTAAGTGAGAAATTTGTTAATTTGTTGCCTCATTTTATGATTTTTCTTGCCACATTTGTTAAGTGAATCACTGCAGTTGTTAAGTTATTAACACGGTTGTTAAGTGAATCTGGCTTCCCCATTGACTTTGTTTGTCAGAAGTTTGCAAAAGCTGACCACATGACTCTGGGACCCTGCAATCGTCGTAAATATAAATCAGTTGCCAAGCATCTGAATTTTGATTAGGTGAGCATGGGAATGCTGCAATGGTCATAAGTGTGAAAAACAGTCATAAGTAATTTTTTTCAGTGCTATTGTAACGTCAAACAGTCACTAAAACTGTTGTAAGTCAAGGACTACCTGCAGTTGTAAGTCAAGAACCAGTTGGCAGATTGATTGATGGATGCTATTAAATTTCCAAGGCACTCCTTGAAATTACAACCATAAATCACAGTTAAAACATTTGTTATCAAGTCAAAGACAGTTATTGTATAGAAGGGATATATACAATAATGAAAATTAAAATTAATAAATAAAAGTTAAAAATTAAAATGGTGCAATAATCCAAATGCTGAAAATGCAACAATCATTAATTGCTATTGATAAAGAAGAGCAGATAACAGTATCCTAATAACCACCAAATGTTCTCCAGAGCAGGGGTCCCCAACTTTGGCAACTTTAAGACTTGTGGACTTCAACTCCCAGAGTTCCTCAGCAAGCTTTCCTTTGCTGGCTGTTTTGCTGGCTGAGGAATTCTGGGAGTTGAAGTCCACAAGTCTTAAAGTTGCCAAGGTTGGAGACCCCTGCTCCAGAGGAACCCCATTTTAACAAACTCCAAAATTTTTGTAACGGATGGAGTAAGGGTCACTTCCAAGCGGAGAGGATTCCATTACTTCAGGTCTACAATTAAAAAGTATCTCCTTTTGGCCTCCATTCCTTTTTGTTAAAGAGCTTCTCCCAGGATGAATGTGCTGAATGCACCAATCCTGATTTTTGAGGCACAAAGCTATAGAAGATTTTCTAGATCAAAATCTTAGGCAGCTGATTTTAAAATTTTCTGCATTAAATGTATTAGTGTGGTGTTATTCGGGAGACCTCTTTGTGTGTTATTTTACTTTAAAATGCCAAAGTATCTTGGCTGACTTGTCATTATAGTTTAAAATTGGAAAAAAATATATTTTATCCACCTCCCCATCCCTGCTGAGAATGAAAGAGGAGATGCATAGATCTCTAGATTAAGACTCTCCATTGAATTTTCAAATCTACAAAATAAGGCATGTTAGTGATTTTATGTGCATAAGAGAGACTGGACCACTCTAGAAAGGATTCTAGGTATTAATTGGGTAGCAAATCATTGCAGAGACACAAAACTTTAATCCTTTTTAATCTGAAAAAAGTTATTCTTAAATCCATTGCATCTTAAATTAAATAAAAACAAGGAGGGTAACATATATTAACCAGATCCCTGAGATGGTGCTTTAGATTTGTTTTTGGTTTTTTTTTTTTTTTTTTTTTTGTTTTGGTGAACCATCAGACTGAAATAATATCTGTATTTTTTTTTAGTTTGCCCCAAATTAAAGTGATTAGAAATTTATTTTTATTTGGAAGAATAAACATTGAAAATTTAGTAAAAAGTGTAAGTTTTACATGAGAAACCAGACAGATCCAGAACTATGCACACACATACAGTAACGGCCAAAATTGTGGAAACCTTTTGGGAAAAGTGTATTGTTGAGGTTTGATGGCTAATAACATCACTTTTTTTTTTTTTTTGGAGTTTCATGATAATCATATTCCACTGCTGGAATGGCCTGAGAATAGCCCAGAACTTAACCCAATGGAAAATCTATGGAGCCGACTAAAGAAACTTGTTAGTCAGAACTGACCTAGCAATAAAACCCAGTTCAGCTGCAGAACTAAAAGACTTAGTTCACTCCGTGGGAAGACATTGGAAGGCCGTCATTCATGCTAAAGGTTACCCAACTAAGTATTAACTGACGTGGTGATCATTTTGGTATATCTCATTTTTTCTACGTGTTTTACTTTTCTTCTTTATACTGTAACTGCTATTCTAATAGCACATCCTTCATAAAAGTTATTGCATTACATTCTTGATTAAATTATGTTTCCATTGATACATAATTTTATGGTACTACTAAAAAAAAAGTGGGGCTATTAGCTAGTATTAGAAAACACTTTTCCCAAAAGGTTTCCACAATTTTGGCCACTACTGTATATACATACAGATTTCAGATTCTCCTTCACAGTATGCTGAAACACAATTTAATGTACAATTTAATGGATTTGCCTAGTGTGGTTAGTTCTAAATTACAGTTTGTAATAAGCAGGGACTACACATCACAATCCTGAGCCTCCATGCCTTTAGGAGCTGAGAAGATCTGGCATGGTATATTGGCATATTATGCCAATATACCATGGTCTTAGGAGGTGCTAAAGATGTGGGAGCTAACCATGGACAGTTATTTACAAACTGAATGCTTCTTACTTTGAGGAATTGGATGTGGGTTGTAAACCACTTCTCTGTGGAAGTTGGGAATCTGCACAGATATGTAATAAGTAATAAATCCAATAAACACCGTTAAGCCAAAGCAAATAAACTTATTGCCATGCCTAGGCACAATATGGGAACCCAGTCAAGGTGATGGATAAACAAACCATGTTGCTTAGCATTTTAGGCAAACCTAAGTATTGTTTATTCGAGGTTAAAATAAATGAGGGGCTTAAGACCAGGAATAAACTCAGCCTGATGTCAAATAGACATCTGTCTACAAGTAGTCGAGAAAACATTCTGCAAAAAATTCTTCCTGGTGAAATTTCACTTATCTCTCCAAGCAACCACCCCCACCCACACACCCCCTTCTCCTTCTCAGCTCAGCATCTCCTCCTTAACTTTCCAGGAGGTTCTACTTCTCATCCCTAATGAAAAGCAGCAACAAGTTTGCTGTAATGGGGGGGGGGGGGGGTAAAATAAAACGATTACCCAGGCAAGTTTCTGCCAATTTGGGAAACTCCACTATATGCCTATCGATATAGAACCTCCCCATTCAATGGCAGTCTATCTCTAAATATCACGTCCTGGGTGTGGAAAGGATGATCCCTAATGACGAAGTCTAATTATCCTTAGTTATTAGCCTTCCGTAGTGCTAAACTTGAAGGAACCTTAAAGCGAGGCTGATTTCGCTGGGTTATTCCTCCTGCCTGGCGATAAATCCCATTGAGTTCAACAGGGCATTTGGTCCACAGCTAACGTCCTCGCGGCCGTGGGGCGTTTTTACGACCCCCCTTCGGCACTTGGATGAGCCGAAGCGCTACACGCTCCCTGGCTGAACTGGTTTGGGTAGGTGGGAGGCCGAAAGGAAGCGCGAGACACGGGTGGGCTTTTTTGCCCCTTTTCTTGAGGCTACCGGAATTCAGCCGGGGAAGTAAGCGAGGTCAGCGACACACTCAAGTAACAAACTTCTGAGCTTCGCGGCTGGACGGTGGAGAAGGAACCCACTCTCGACTTTCTCTCGGGTCCTTCTTTCAAAAGGTCCAAGAAGCCAAATAGGGTGCCTGGTGGAGGGGTAAGAAACCCGGCTGGAATTAAAAAATAAAATGCAGATTGATCTCTTGGTTGGAGGCTTCCTAGCGAGAGTTAAGCAGCAAGGCAACCAGTATGTTGAGTAGTAGAAGACATACTACAAGTAGTATAATACTACAAGTAGTACAATACTACAAGTAGTACGGTACTACAAGTAGTATATTACAAATAGTATGGTAGACTTCACTTTTCTTTCCCCCGTGCCTCCAAATCGAAACTGGATCCCGAAACTGATTTCATTGGGACATTTATTTTTTTTTAAAAAAAAAATGAAAGGCGTAATTTTTGGTCGGAGAAAGCCGAGTGACAATCCTAGAGGAAAGAAAGTATGTCTGAAAGGGGAACTTCCACCACAGGCTAAATTTAGTCCTTTAAAAGATTTGCTCGACTCTTTACGTGCTTTGGAGGAAAAGGTAGCCCCTAATCCGTGTTTGGAATCGCGCGTCTGCAGCTCCATCGAATTAATTAATTCCCGGGACGCGCTCGAGTTATAACTGAGTGGGTCATTTTTTTCTTTTTCTTTTTTCTTTTTGTATAGAATGGACCCCTAAATATCCAATCCCCTTACAACTGTCGCGTATCGGTCGTTAAAGATTCAACGGATCCGGGGATCCAGAAAATTGGCTTAATTGCCCAAAACCGTGGTTCAGATCACCGTGCCTAAGCCTGTAAGCGAGCCCAGCTGTCGTGCAGAGGCAACCTGTAGCAAACGGGTTGGCCGAGTTTTTTCCAGAAAAATCAAAACAGCTGCTGGTCTCGCCAGGAAAAAAGAAAGAGAGAGAGAGAGAGAGAGAGAGAGAGAGAGAGAGAAAGAACTCGCTTTCCTTCCTTTGCTCGGAAGACAGCAAGTCTTCCCGGGTCGCCTTATCGCCCTTTAAGAGCCTGCAAACACGACCGCCGTCGGAATCGCCCTCGCTCGGGCAGAAAGTCGATCTCGTGGGCTTTTTACAGCAGCCAGCCTGTTTTTTCTTTCCTTCCTTCCTTCCTTCCTTCCTTCCTTCCTTCCTTCCTTCCTTCTTTCTTTCTTTCTTTCTTTCTTTCTTTCTTTCTTTCTTTCTCCTTCCTTCCTTCCTTCCTTCCTTCCTTCCTTCCTTCCTTCCTTCCTTCCTTCCTTCCTTCCTTCCTTCCTTCCTTCCTCCCCCCTCTCCCTCCCTCCCTCCCTCCCTCCCTCCCTCTCTCTCTCTCTCTCTCTCTCCAGCGATCTGGGATGTCATCAATATAGAGATTTAGGGAGGAGGAAGAGAAGTTACCCGAACCACAGCACAAAGTGACTTTAAAGACCGCGTCAGATTCGGAGTTTCCCCCGGGGCAGAGAGAGACTGCGGGATGGATCGGGACGTGTTTGCCGTCGTGGCAAGCCCCCCCCCCCCCCCCCCCCCGCCATCGACTCCACGCCGGAAGCCTTCCCCGAGGAAAGAATTTCCGACGCCTGCAAATAAGGGGTAGGTCAACTGAAGCCAGAAAGCCTGGGTGAGTCAAAGAGGAAGACTACCGTCCGTCTTCCTCTGCTCAGTTCGTCCGTCCGCCCGGCTTTCAGTTTGCGGGACAGAGGCCGGAGCCGATACTGGATAATACGAGGAGGTTTATCTTTGGCCTTGGGCTGGGCAGTGGGAGAAGGCAGCCTCCCTCCCTCCCCTCCCAATATCATGTAAATGGAAAGGGCCGCGGGGCAAGAAGAGAGAGAAGAGCCCGGGATTCAAGAGATTCCCCGAAGAGTCGTATTTGGGTGGCAGCTGCTACAGATGGGGGGGGGGGCCTGCCCCTGCCCTCTGACCTCCCTTTCCCCCAGCCCCTAGTTTCCAGCTTCCCGCAAGGCTTCCTACTCAGGAGGGGATATTTTTCTCTTCCCCTCCTTTTTCCCCCCCTTTCTTTATTCAGAAAAGCAGCGCTTGTATAATCTAGAGGAAACTTCCTTCCTTCCTTCCTTCCTTCCTTCCTTCCTTCCTTCCTTCCTTCCTTCCTTCCTTCCTTCCCCCCCTTCGTTTAAGTTGAAGGTTTGTTTTTTTCCTCTGCTTATCTCCCTCTCCTTTTTAGTAACCCACCTGATCAGAGATCCGACTGAGTCTGACTTTCGGGGCTCACTCCAAAAATCCCCCCACTAAAAGAACCACGCTTTTTCCTGTTTGTGGGAGTTGGGATGGCTGAGCTGAGGGGGGCGGGGGGAGGTCTCCGTGCTGTATTTGTGTATGAGATGCTTTTTATTTAAGTTTACTTTTCCCCCCCAGCCTTTTCCTCCTTCAGTAGCAAGCCAAGGTCTTCAAAATAAGGACAAAATGCCTTCCGGGTTAGTCAGCTCTGCTCCGAAGTAAGTCTCAGGACATTCCCTTCTAGGATGTGGCTCTGATCTTGTGGGGCCTCCATCTCCAATGCCAACAGGTCTGTCCTAATACCTGCAAGTACCAGGATGATAATGTTTGAGATCCGTGTATTGTCCCACTCTCCAAGTTTCCATATTAGACCCCGGGAGTAATCCTGCTGATTTGGAAGAAATGGCTCCTGCCTTTTTTTCATTAGTGTTGTACAAGGTAGGGGCCAGCATTGGCTGACAAGAAGTCGGGCTTGGCATGAGACCACCAGAAATTCCAAACCTTGGAGTTGGGCGGGGTGTAAGAGTAGAGCGGGGGGGAGAGAGATAATATTTTGTTGGTTGCCAACAACCCCAAATGGCCACTCCAGAAAATATTTCTGGTAGAATCACCCAACCTTCATTGCAGTCACATAGCTATCTTCATTTATTAATAACAGGCACAACCATCGTTGAATGGCGTTGTACATCTCCAGCGAAGCTTTCGACGCTCAGCCACTGACTTCCCCGATCTCTGGGAGCGCAATCTCCCACCCCAAACCGACTCTTAGCAAATTTGCTTGAAATTTGCTCATTTCTATGGAAGCAACTGCTGGGAGCTCCCCAAAGGCTACCAAGCAACTAATCTCGCCGCTGGAGGATTTTCGGCTCAGATTTAAAGAAAGATCCATGGAACAAAATCACCTAAAACCATTAACATTTTGGGGCATATCCCGACCTTGGAGAAGACGAAGGGAGCCTACTGCCGAAGTCTTTGGGAAAGGGGTGCGCGGGCGCCCACATTTCTGAAAAGCACATCAATGAATACTGGAAGAAGGGTTTTAAAATGTGTTATCTTCAATGTTGTCCGTCTCCCTGAAAGATCTATTTGTGCCTCTGAGTTTGGATTTGTGCAAATAAACAAAAGTTTATATTTCTGAATCTATTGTTTTATTAGTGTTCATTTCCTCTGCGTTGACTACAAAGAAATGTATGTATGTATGTATGTATATGTGTGTGTGTATATGTATACACACACACACACATGTATATATATATATATCTTAAGTTTTCTTAACTTTTTACATATATATATATATAATATATATATATATATATATATATATATAATATATATATATATATATATATATATATATATATATATATATATATATATATATATATATATATATATATAATATTATACACACACACACACACACACATACTAGAGGAAAAACACACATAAATCCTACGAAGAAGTAAGAATATATATATAAATGTATGTATGTGTGTATATATATATATATATATATATATATATATATATATATATATATATATATATATATATATATATATATATATATATATATATATATGTGGCGAGTGTCAGGTTTGAAGGAAGGAGAGGTTATTACTGAGCATTTCCCTACACAAGGCGTTCGGATTTATTTGATCCTCTCCTGTCAGATCTGTCACCAACGCGGACACAATAATTTAGACCTCTCCTTTTCTTTCCTGCCCATCCCCACGCTACATTTGACCAAATGCCAGATCCCCCCCCACCTCCGCCAAACCCCTCGCCGCCTAAGCTTATTCATAAAAGAGTTTTAATCTGATTCTTGATGAGGCTTTTTTAAAAAAGCATCTCAACTCGGAGGCGAGCAAACTTTTCCACGTTTTGTTTTGTTTTCCAGCGCGTTCGAAGTAGATAAAGGAAAGCTCAAAGCGGGGAGTTGGATTAGACGGGGAATTTCGCGGTACCTTAGAAGGGGTGGGGGAGTTAACAGACAAGGGAACCCGGACTCTGTCACTTTAACTGGGGAACATCTGATTTCCAACTCTGGCAGATGGCTCCTGAGCCCAGATTTGCATGCATTGTCTTGAAATCTGTTTTCGCGTCGGTGCTAGATAGATTTCAGAGACAGGTCTATCCTCCCAGATCGCCGTACAAAAGGAACGGGGGGCGGGGGGTGGAGGGGGGGGGGAGAGAGAACTGACACCAAGCCGCTTTGCATTGATATACAGACGTGCTATTCTTTCCAGCAAGACGGACGGACGGACGGACGGAGACGGCGGCAAGGTTTTGCAAGAAACGCTGGTGCTTTCTGTATCTCTCCCGGCTTTCAAAATAAAATAAAAGTTTACGAAGAGGGTGGCTGCACGCGCCGCTGTGCACCTTTCTCTGTCGGAATGGGAAAGGTTACAGTTTAAACACGCCTCGCCTCTTCCTCTGAAGCTCCCCCAGCCAAACACCTATTCCTGGAAAGCAGTCAACCCACAGCAAGCGAGCGAATTCAGATAGCGACCCTTCCAGCCAGAGCAAGGGCGCCTTTTCCACCATCGGGAAGCGCGCATAAAGGATGGGAAGGAACTGTCTGTATTGACCGCTCGCGTGTCAACCCAGCTGTCAATTTGCCCCTTGTTTGATTCTTTTCTTTTCTTTTCTTTTCTTTTCTTTTCTTTTCTTTTCTTTTCTTTTCTTTTCTTCTTTTCTTTTTTCTTTTCTTTTCTCTTTTCTTTTCTTTTTTCTTTTCTTTTTTCTTTTTTTCTTTCTTTTTTTCTTTCCTTCCCTTCTCTTTTCTCTTTTTCTTTCTTTCTTTCCTTCCTTCCTTCCTTCCTTCCTTCCTTCCTTCCTTCCTTCCCTTCCCTTCCCTCCCCTCCCTTCCTTTCCTTTCCTTTCCTTTCCTTTCCTTTCCTTTCCTTTCCTTTCCTTTCCTTTCCTTTCCTTTCCTTTCCTTTCCTTTCCTTTTTTCCTTCCCTTCCCTTCCCTTCCCTTCCCTTTTCTTCTCTTCTCTTCTCTTTTTTTCTTTTCTTGGAAAACAAACAAACAAAACCCAAACCTCCCGTTTTGTCTTTTCTCCCCGAGTCCAGCCAAGCGTCGGAGAGTAACTGAAAAGGGAGAAGTGGGGGGGAGGAAGAGTCAGAGCGATTGAAGCGAGGCCAGAGGGAACCCATCGAGAAAGGCCGTTACAAGTTCGAGGGGTGTGGGGACTGAAAATGTGCGAATGGCACATTTTCCAGATACAATTTCGAGGAGCCGCTGAAAGTAGGGAGGCGATCCTCTGCAAGCTTCGGGGGTGGGGGGGGAGGAGAGAGATGCTCTCCATCGCTGCGGGGACGCAGCTGGAAACGAAGCTGCCTTTCTCCCGGCCCTCCACACACACACACACACACACACACACCATCCACGCCCCCATTCCCCTCCCTTCGACCCGGGTCAGTTTAAACAAGCCGTTTGGTAAAGCGACTTCAAGTCAACCCGCGATCCAAAAAACGACCAGGCTCCTGGGCAAGCCCCGCCCCCCTCGCAACCCGGCAAGCCCCGCCCCCTCTTGTTGTAACCCGGAACGCCGCGCGTCGTCGGCCGCTGTCTCTTTTTCTCCTCCAATGGGGCGAGTTTATGCAAATCGGCGCGCCTTATTTGGCCGCCCGCCCCGCCCCCTTTTCCCTAGGACGTTCGCTCCCCCTCGCCGTAACCCATTCATGGGGAACTCGGTGCGGGCAGGAAAAAAAGCGAGCGGCGCTTTTGCTCCAGTGCAAGCAGCGCTTCTCTGATTCTCTCGCCTTTTGCCATTGACTCTGCTGCTCTTCCCCCCTCCCTTCGCGTTCTTTCCCCCCCTCCTCCCACTTTTGCGCTCCTGCCCGGCTCTCTCGGGCTCTCTCTCCTCGTGGATCCTGCAGCCGTGCAACCGACCCCCGCGTCTCCCAGGCGAGCAGGTGACCGGCGCTCTCGGGGAAAGGACGTCGGCTGGCAATGCGGATTCTTTGCTCCGCTTTCTCCCTCCGGCAGCGGCTGCAGAGAAGATGATTCGCCGCCTCGGAAGACGCTGAGACATCCCCCCCGCCGCTTCGGGCTTGCAAAACCTCGAAAGACGCTTCCCCCTCCTTCCTTTCCCTCCGTTATCTCGTTTAAAGGCTTTTGTTTTGCTTGTTTTAAAAGGACCGGGAGGGGAGAACCCAAATCCCCCTCCAAGACCCTCCAGCTCGTCCTGAAAAGGCGGAGGCGGGTTCGCTGAAGCTGCCCGGGAGAGGGACTCGCGTGCTTGCAGTTGCTGGTGTTTGGAAGTTTTGCTCCCGTCGGAAAAGAGCCTAGTTTGGGTTTTTGGAATAAACTTTTTTGTTTAAATGTTTGGGATCCAAGATACGTTAGGAAGAGGGCCGATCCTGAAAGACAAGGTGCTGGGGTCGGAGATGGATCCGGTCCGCTCCTGGGTCAGGAACGTTGGCGTGGTGGATGCTAACGTCGCCGCTCAAAGGTAAAGTAGATCAAATCTTGAGTTTGCAGCTGACTCCTCACCCCTTCCTGCTTGGGGTTGTTGGGGGCGGGGGGGGAGTTTGCCGTCGCCCTCTTTGCTCCTCAGGCCATCCTTTAGTTGGTCGATCCCAGGCCGATCTCTCTTCCTTGGTTTATTTCTTTCCCCGCACACATTCAGTGGGGCTGGAAAGATCTTCGCACCCTTAGGAAAGAAGGACCTGGCGCAAACCCAGTTTCTCTGCAGCGTAAACCCAGTTGTTAGGAACAGGGAGTTATGTTGGCCTAGTCAACTTGGAAGGAAGTCTTCTTGGCTGATTGGGGTTTATTTTTCAGTAGGCAGGGAAGGGCACTGCGCCCAGAGGAAATGAAGAGGGCCGTTTTTCAGAGAGTTCAGCATCCTGAACTCTCCAGCAGGTCTGAGAACTCAGTCTCTTCGGCTCTCTGGGAGCTGATGCCTGGCGTCAGATTTACTTAGGAGGAAACGGTCCTAGAGTGATGTTGCCCAGCTTCTTCTCTTAAGAAAGTCGGGCCATCCCATCAGCGATCCTCATTTTCTAGTGCAAACGTCTTCAAGATAGGATAGTGGTAGCCTCCACGGCTGATCGCTTGATCTTCCTTAGAACTCGCTCCACCAGAAGTTGCGAACTTCCAAATTGAATTGGTGTTTTCACAATCAGCCTTTAAAATCTTGGCAGTGAACATCTGGGAAACATCTGGAAAAGCATGCAAGGAACCGAGACCCGATTTACCCTCTTTATTTCAGGATCTAAAACTTGAGGGATAGAGGTTGCACGCCATCCTCGCCGTCCGATCAGCACCCGCTGAATCTAACCCGATCCAAAGTTGGGCAGATGCCTCTTGAAGGCGGAAAAGGACGCTTTGATGGACTTAGTGCTGAACCGCAAATGACATTTAGGCCTGATTCACACGACCCGTTCAACCCGTCTGTGATTGATTTGGTTAGCGGGTTGAGTGAACTCAACACTTGAGGCGTGACAAGGGTGGTGGGGGGATAGAATGGTTGGCGAACACCAGCCAATGGTGGTTTATTCAATAATACCCTGTTATCCAAACCATGGCTTATAACAATGTGAGAAAGGCGCTTATGCTTGGATCTGGAGTTCAAGTCAAACTCCGTTGAAAAGATCGTGCTAAACAAGTGAACTCAACGGGGCTCTTTCGAGCAAGGGCTAGGCTAGGGAAACCCAATTAATGGACCTTGATATCAGAGTCATGCAACGTAAGGGGTCATCTCTGCACTTCTTGACTTAAAAGGCCACACCAGTCTTAGGGTGTTAAGTGCCTGGAAGCTGAGTAACTTGGCTTGAGTGAGTGACTAAAGGGAAGTAAAGCGGATGCGGGCGGATCCATAGGCTGAATTCACCCAGCACAGCCAAGACGCAGCTTAATCCATCCTGCTTCCTAAAATCAACCAACATTGCCGGGATTCTCAGATCGCGCGATTTCCCAAACTGGCGGGCTTCACGGAACCACCACGAGTCAAAAGCAAACAAAAGCAAACACTTGAGACTTTCCTGTGTTGTGTGAACTGGGCCACTGAGACGGAGCTGGCATCTGAAAGCAGGCACGCCAGGAAACTCCCGCTCTGAACCTCCCGATTCGCCCAGGCCTGCTCTCCATCCAGGCTGGCTTCTCAGCCTTAAGATGGGAAGCGACGCCTGCTGAGTTCAGGGACTCCCTGGACTCGGGGATCGCCCTTCGCAGCCAACCTCGGCTTCTCCCGATGAGGCAAAGAGCGCCCGCGCGATCCTTTCCCACGGATTAAAAGTAGGCGCCCTTTGCGAGGGGAGATTCCCTTCTAAAGAGGGACAGGAAGAGAATCAAAGAGGGGATCTGCGGGAGAAGTTTGAATGATGCTTCAAAAGTTTGCAGCCATCCGGACTTGGTGAGGAGGGGCTGGCAACGGACACATTGCCCCCAAAACTCCATTGCTCCCGAAACCGAGGGGTCTCTCGCTCCGAATCACTCGAATTGCCGCCGCTGGGAACCAAACAAGCCATAAAGAACCCAAACCACAAGCCACCGACGGACAACCGAGTTCTTTGCTCGTTCCTGCGCCCCCAGCACGCTTTAACTTTCACCGCCGCCGAGAAAATAAAGTCTTACCCCGGAGTAAAAAAAACCCTTTGGACTCCGCGGAGAGGGGCTTCGGCAGGACGGCAACAGGGACTGGGAAACTTTCCTCCCCGCCCCCGAGAGCCTTGCAAATCTACCCTTGGCCTCTTCAGGGGTCACCGGAGCGCCAGGGAGGTTGGAAAGCAGAGGAAGCCGTTTTTGCGTCAGATGCAGCGGGAATTGCACGCCGAGAAAAGGGCCGGTAAACTCCCCCATCCTCCCCGAGGCGCAAAGATGAGCTGAAGCAAAAAAAGTTTGGCTTGGATGCCAGGGACAGGATATTTGGGTCTATTCTTCAACTGAGTAGATACTTTCCTTCCTCTCTTGAGGGGTAAAGTTCTCCCTTCGGAGAAGAAAAGGCAGGGTCGACTTTCACCGGGGATGCCGGGGTCTCTCTCGTGTATGAGGAGCCTCAAACCTTCGGGCAGGTCTTCCCACCTGGGGCCATATAACCATACAGCAGCAGCTCTCAAGTCTCCGGAGAAAAATAAAAGATCCCCAAACTCTCGTGGAATCTCTGGGTGAGTGAATGTTGTTCACGCATTAACGCAGTTCTTAAAAAGCGGGATTTTGTCCACGCCTGTCCGAAGCTGGCTTGTACACTTCGTTTGTTTGTTTCTCCTCCAGAAATCAAATTTGTCTCGATTCTCTCTGTTAGCTGCCAAGGAAGGCGATTTTAGATGATCCCCTTCAAGGGAATTTTACAGTCTCTCCTTCCCTTACAAATCTCCCTCATTTAAAAGGGATGCAAAGACTCTTGAAGGACAAATGTAAACCGAATGTTTGCCAAAGTAGTCCCTGGCCTTAAACACATTAAGCTTGGAAAGTTGATCTTCTGATCCTTTGGGGTGGGGTGGGGGTGGGGGTGGGGGAAGAGTCGCTCTTCCGATCCTAAAACCACTTTTGCGGGACCCAAGTTTTGGGAGGTGAAATTCACAGCAAAATTTAGCAGAAAATAGTTTTTTCCCCTTCTAAATTTCGATATGAATAAAAGTGCGTTTCGGGTAAGGCTACACACTTCTGAGCCGTTTGTAAGTTTAAATCAAGATGTCTATATTGAGAAACAGATCCCATTTAATCGAGCCAAGTCGATTCCCAAGCGGTGAGATGGATCTATCCATGCCAATTCAAACCTGGTTACTTCACTGAACTTGAACACAAAACTTCTGCTTTGATTGTTGCCCCCTATATGAATCCTAAAAACCCCTCAGCTTGACAAATATGCATAAAATGATTTTAACTTCTTTAAATGTGGCGGGATCTACTTCTACAGCAAGTGGCCTTTTCAAGCCTCACCCCGGAATCTCTTGGCTGAAGCTAGTAAAATTTCCTTCGGGGATATTAAGAGTACTTTCGTAGGATCGGCGCAAAGAAAGATGAGAACTGGAAAAGGGCAAGGCAAGGCTGCGATCTTGTAGGAAAGCAACGTTGGCACCAGCTTCTCCAAATCCTCGGGAGCTTCACTCTCGAGTAAACAGGCAGAGCAGCGCAGTCGGTTGAAGCGCCAGCGACTGTAGTCCAAGTCCCAAAAGAAGCTGGACTTGGAATAAACTCGCTCCAGGGTGATTTCCGGGCCAGCTTGAACGGCGGGTCAAACGGTTTTCCGACTCCCTTATGGGGATCATGAGCTGATTTCCAAGCGACCTCCTTCGGATCCGGTGTGGCGCTTCCCCAGAGCAAGTGCGTGGATCGTTTTATTGCGCAGTCCAAATATTTGGAATAACCCCTCTTTGAAACCCCAGAGCTTTCCAAGAAACGTGTTTCTTGCGGGGGAAGGTAGAGAGCGAGCTCGCGGCCCCAGTAAGGATTTTTTTTTTAAAAAAAAAATATGATCGATTATGTCTTGTGTTTAGGTGAACAATCCATAAACTTTCCGATCCAGTGCAGCCTCTACTTTCTCTCCTCCCCCAATCAATGCGCACTAGCCGTTGGTGACCATATGGAGAAGAGAGCCCCCCCCTACAGCTATTGATCATCCGTCATTGATCCGAATTAGACCCCTAAAACAGCGCAATCTCTTTGTCCGCCCGGTCCTTTTAAGCTCGCTGGTCCGCCCGCATCATCAGCGTAAAGAGCGGGATCAGTCTGAGAAATGCTACCTTGGCGTTATGTTGCCCCGACTCTCTTACCCGTAGTTTTTTTTTTTTTTTTTTTTTAATTTGATTTATATGCCGCCCTTCTCCGGAGACTCAGGGCGGCTTACAATGCGTTAAGCAATAGCCTTCATACTTTTTGTATTATTTATACAAAGTCAGCTTATTGCCCCCACAAACTGGGTCCTCAATTTACCTACCTTAGAAAGGGTGGAAGGCTGAATCAACCTTGAGCCTGGCGAGATTCGAACTTACTTTAATTTCAGACAGCTGGTGTTAAATTACAGAGCTCTGTCTGTTGAGCTATCCAGGCTCACTAGTTCACTCAAGTATCGGTTATTAAAACTAATTCTTTTCCTGCTTGGGCGGAATCCTAAACTAACTACTTCGGTGGGTTTCCTACAATAGCTCAGCTAAAACACGTTCCCTGTTCAGTAGGTTGTGTGAATGCAGGCAGTGTGAGGGTTAACGTTAGCTTCGTCCGAAAGCGGCTCCAACTGATATCCAAGAGGCTTATTTCCTGTGTAAGGCCAGCAGCACAAAATATTGTGGTTTTCTATGAAAATAACAAAAGCTCACCTGAGTTTTCGGGACAATCTTTGATGTCCTAGAAAGGAAAGCGAGAGAATCATCCCCGAATTCCACTTTTGCTATTTTAGCAATAACTTGCCGGTTGGATTACGGTTGAGGAATGGAGAAGATTTAAAAACAACATTTTTTTTATGGTGGTGCAGGAGGGGATATGAAGCGTCGTGAAATATTTGAAGGGACAATACAATATGTCTCTTCAAGCTGCTTTCACCCCGATTATTATTTAATAATCGATGGCTGCGTGATCGGAGAAGGAAGCTACTCCGTTTGGTGTCGTGGAATCAGTAAAACGGTTATCCGGGTCTACTCATAAGTAAGCCCCGTTGGTTCTGCCTAGGGCTCGGGTGCCGGTGTATAGAACTGAAAAGTTCGCAATTTGGGTTTCATAACTGCGAGAGGGGGAAAAAAAGTCCCAGTGATAAAATTATTTTTGAGAAAACGGGAAATTCAGCAGGTAAACCTCTTGTTCTCCCTCTCCTCCTGCCCTGCGTCTTTTCTTCATCTTTTCGCTTGCTCTCTCATAAGAGACTCGGGGGTTGAGTACCTTCTTCTCCCCCCCCCCACGACCGGGTGAAGTGGGTGATGGAGATGGGAGGACGGCAGGGGAAAGTTGGTTAATAACGTTAATATTCACTGGATAAATTGAACCGCAAATTAGCCGTCTGCACGTTGATGTAATCTAATGCGTGGATAGTTTATGGTTTGCTGTTTCAGCCTCAAAACCTGGGTCAAAGAATGAGGCCGTGGTTTATTCATAGACCCGGGGCAACTTAGAAAGTTAGCCACCGTCAAAAATCCACGGTGCAGACGAAGTTTTAGTAAGAAAGGCGTTAAGCAGGAGGGTGCCTCGACGAGGAAGAGGCGCAGAATCTGCACTGCTCTCTCTCTGTCGGCGGCCCGGTTCACACGACGGGCTAAATCCTAAAATGGTTCGAGGGATAGTTTTGGGGCGGCGGAGTGTTAGGATTGTTACTTCGGTTTCTAAAACGTGGTTTATGATTCAGCTTATCCGACAACCTAGCCCTCTGAGGATTTGTTGGATAAAACGCGTGTTTAAGGCTTGGCATATTGTGTGAACGGAGTGTAACAAAACGGATTCTCCTCTCCGGAAACTTTTTTTTTTCCACCCAAGGCCCCCAAAACATAAAACGACTCGCTTTTTAGAGAACGCGGAAAACCAGATGGGATTAGAATTCGGCTTTGCGTGCTGTATAAATTCAGTCATGGTTTACCCAGTGAGCCCCAATCCTTATTGAAAAAGACGTCCACGGGTTATGCTCGCGCCAAGCCAAGGTATGATTTATCCGAGCGCCTTGGCTGGGTTCACACGATTCTCTAATCCAGGAAAGATAGTTTCCTCGGCCACAGCTAGCTAAATTCCCGCACCAGCTAATCCCAAACAGGCTTAATCCAAAAGCGGGTGCGTGGGAAATTTCCTGCCTCGGGGGGTATTTTAGCGCAGGTAAGGGTGCTTGAACCCCCGGAATGAACCTGTTTTGCGTAGCCGAGGCAGCTGCCCTTATCCGCGCGTGGCTTTGGGCGGTACCGGGACCGAAGCGAAGGCGAGGGAACGGGCTGGCTGCGGGCCGCGCTGGTTCTTTCTCTCGTTCTGCCTTAACCCCGGTTGCCCTCTCCTTTCCTCCCCAGCGGCGTGGCTTTGTCTCGAGCCCACTTCGAAAAACAGCCTCCCTCCAATTTGAGGAAATCCAACTTTTTCCACTTCGTCTTGGCTCTCTACGACCGCCAGGGTCAACCCGTGGAAATCGAGCGGACGGCGTTCGTGGATTTCGTGGAAAACGACAAAGTAAGGGTCTGTTTTTCTGGCCTTCTGGCTTTTTGCTTGCCTAAGCCCAACCCGCCTTATTCTGCCTTTCTTTCTTTCTTTCTTTCTTTTTAAAATTTGATTTATATGCCGCCCTTCTCCGGAGATTCAGGGCGGCTTACAATGCGTTAAGCAATAGCCTTCATACTTTTGCAAATTTATACAAAGTCAGTTTATTGCCCCCACAATCTGGGTCCTCATTTTACCTACCTTAGAAAGGATGGAAGGCTGAGTCAACCTTGAGCCTGGCGAGATTCGAACCTGCAGTAATTGCAGGCAGCTGGTCTTAATAACAGGGTGCTTTAGACCACTGTACTACCAAGGCTCATTCTTGCCGCAATGAATGTAATACGATCCGTAGCGAGCAAAAAAAAAATATTTCCCAAAATTACAATGGCACCCAGACAGCTTCTTTCTTTCTTTTTAAATTGATCCTAGGAAGCTGCGCTCCCGAATAATAATTTTCAGTTCCCCCTCTTCCTGGGTTTCCTTTGCCAAACTAATGATTCGGCCCGGTTCGGTCAATTTCAGTCTGGAGTTTAAAAGCTACCCCTGCCTCATTCCCCAGCTAGGACAGGATTCCGCGCGAATCAGGACCTACCCGAATCCGAATTGATGGAAGAGCAGCTGAGTTTGATTTCCAACTAAAAGACGCCCCCCCCCCGTTGAGCTACAGGTTGAGCGCACACCTGGAGCGCTAGTCAATTTCACCCACAGTTCAAGGCGGGCCTTGTTAATTTTCAGGCATAAACTCAGGTTGTCCCTCCCTACATCCATGTCCTTACAAAGCGGGAACAAGTCTTGTCCGAAAAAATAGGGGGGTATTTAGGACTGTAGTCTCGATTTAGCTTCTCTCTCTTTTTTAAAAAAATTGATTTATATGCCGCCCTTCTCCGGAGACTCAGGGCGGCTTACAGTGCGTTAAGCAATAGCCTTCATACTTTTGCATATTTTATACAAAGTCAGCTTATTGCCCCCAGAAACTGGGTCCTCAATTTACCTACCTTAGAAAGGATGGAAGGCTGAGTCAACCTTGAGCCTGGCAAGATTCGAACTTACTTTAATTGCAGACAGCTGGTGTTAAATTACAGTGCCTTGTCTGCAGAGCTATCCAGGCTCCTCTTTGTTGTGGGGAGAGGGAAGGGGCGATGCAACTGGTCAGAATTTACATTTGGAGACTTGTGGCTTTCGCCTCTATGGGCTTTGCAGTTTAGTTAGTTAGTTAGTTAGCTGTTAGTTTTTAAATGGACATTTACCGGTATTCCTTGATCGGGAGTCCCGACAAAATGAAATTCAACTGCCCTATTTTCAGGGGGGTTTTTTTTTCTTCTTTTGCCTCACACTCTTGGATATTTTTTTTTAAACGGACATTGCTTTGCTCTGAAAAGATTGTGTCCAGTTGTGAAAAGTTTCAGAAGGAAAAAGAACTAGCCCAACAAGGCTGTCCCTTCCGAGTTATTTTAGCAGGACCCAAACCACAAAATATCTCCTCTTGCATGGTATTGGCATGAAGCTCTGACATATGCGGTCTTTGGGGAAAGGCTATTGACAGTAAAATGTAACACTAGTTGGGAAAATCTGCCTCCTGTTCAGGAATTCTCGCTCCTGGGTGTCTTAAAACGGGACAATGTTATGTAGGGTTGTTTGAGAGCAGGAGCCCAATAGAGCCAACTTTTCAGCAAACTCTCATCAATTTGCATGAGTTAACTAGCGTTAAAAAGGAATTTCCTTAAACCCAGGTTGCCATGTTACTAAGCTTCTATTGAGTTTAGAGGCTGCAATTTATGGCTCACATTAAACCTCCAACTCGTGTGTGGTATGTCTAGTTTATAATTCAGCATGCTGGGGGAGCTGAGCAAATTGGATTAATTGAATAAACCACAATTCAGTTTTGCATGGGTAAGCATTGACAAACACAGTTATTGGGACTTCTGAACAAGCCATAGGAAAGATGGAGATGCTGCTGTTAATTCTGTGGCTGCAAGGACTGATGAACTGAGTTTATTTCTGGAAAAACTCTAGCTGGATTCACACATCCCAGTAACTATAAAGTAGCTTGTTTAGATCTGGCCATTGTGATTTATAAGATACGGTTTCTAGTAGTGGCAACTCACCTTAGTCACTAAATCATTAGACTAACACTGTTAAGGGCTTAGTGTGGTGTGTGAACCCAGATTCTTCCTGAAACAGTTTTCCTTTCTTTTACTTCTCAGGAGCAAGGCAATGAAAAAACAAATAATGGGACACACTACAAATTGCAGCTTCTGTACAGCAATGGTAAGTCCTTCCCCAACTCACTCTCAACAAAGGGTCACGAAGGAGTAAGCTAATTATCAGGGTTAGCTTTCCCCAGACCTGGTGCCCTCCAGGTGTGAAAAAGGCAAAGCCACCTGTCAACTCCTGGTGATGTCATGGATACACCTTCGTGGTCAGGTTGTATAGTTTTCTTGGCAGCAAAATGGAAATTCTTTGCTGTTGCCTTTTCCTTTTTTTAAAAACTTCTCAGTTTACATCTTGGACTTTTCTACTTGTCTTCCACCCAAACTTTTAACCAGTTCAAACTTTGCTTATCTTCTATGACCAGCGACAGGTGCTTATATACTAAAAATCACTAGAATATTTAGTTGAAGGTTCCATCACCTGTAACCAGTATGGGTATTATCCTGGCTGGGTATGATGGGAGGGGTGTTACAATTGTCCTCAATGTGTCTTCCAATACATCTTGGAAAGCATTAGACTGGGGAAGGGTTAATGATTGATCCTGCTGCTCTTAGGCAAGGCAATATGGAACACTGGTTTGTTTGTTTTTTAAATGGTGGAGTCGGTCTCCTAGTCTCCATCAGGTGACAAATGTGAATATATGTGGTTTTTTTTAAAATTTGATTTATATGCCACCCTTCTCCAGAGACTCAGGGCGGCTTACAATGTGTTAAGCAATAGCTTTCATACTTTTGAATATACCTGCTTAGTAGGGCTTTCGCCCCCCCACCACACCAAGCGGTGTTCTTTTTTATACAAAGTCAGCTTATTATTATTATTATTATTATTATTATTATTATTATTATTATTTATTTATTTATTTATTATTATTTTATAATTTGATTTATATGCCGCCCTTCTCCGGAGACTCAGGGCAGCTTACAATGCATTAAGCAATAGCCTTCATACTTTTGCAAATTTATACAAAGTCAGCTTATTGCCCCCACAAACTGGGTCCTCAATTTACCTACCTTAGAAAGGATGGAAGGCTGAGTCAACCTTGAGCCTGGGGAGATTCGAACTTAGAGTAATTGCAGACAGCTGGTGTTAATCACAATGCTATTAGTCTGCTGAGCCACCAGGCCCTTTTATGTGTTAACATACTATTTGGTATGAATGCCAATAATTGTGCAATGCATATGTGGTTTTGATATCTCCCCAGGGGTTTATGCTATAGTTTTGAACCGCTTTTGGAATGTGGGTTTAGGAAAGCTACAAAGGAAGGTGGCCCTGGGTGGAGGAATACTTACCCAGGTATTGGAGGTGGGTGTCTGGCATTATGCCTACCTCAAACGACTTGCAAAAAGCCAATAAATGAATAAAATCACCCAAAGAGCCCCTGTTGCATCTCAAGTCAATTTCAGTTTTGATGCTACTTGGCATCAGCAACACTTTTTACTGTACCAAATCCAGAGTGGAGTTTCCTTTTTATAATCAGGGATTTTTGCATTACCTTTTTTGGTTTGGCGAGCATAACATTTACTATCCAGTAAAGAACAAGAAAAGAGTGATCACGCTTTCATTTTTTCTAACAAAGGTTACCACTTTTAGAAATTTGCAGCCTGTGAGGCTGACCTTCAACCTACCTTCACAGCATTTTATTGGAAACACTTGTCCTTCCTGACCACACCTGTTATATTCAGAGGGAGCAAAGCAACTGCTTTTCATAAAGGTTCCATTCATAGTTCATCATTTCTCCTGAACCCTGGTCACAAATTTGGATGACTTTATATTTTTATTTTCTGGATGCCCTCTGTATTTTATATTGTTTGGGTATGTTTGAGGAGCATCACCTGGTTTCGCAACCATCAGAACCTTCGATTCCCTTCTGAAATGGATTGATGTGTGGTGGACCATGATTAGACTTCCCTTCCAATAAGTACTCAACAGATCAAGCACATATTTATTTATTTATTTATTTATTTATTTATTTATTTATTTATTTTTCATATTTGTATACCACCCTACTCCCAAAGGACTCAGGGCGGTGAACAGTCATAAATAAATACAAAGACATATAAAAGTTAAAGACTATTAAAACAGATTAAATAATTTAGGCTCAAAAAAATTAAAACCAAAACATCCAAGTTTATCTAAAAGAGATCTAAAACCCGATTTAAAAATCCGATTTAAAAGCCAGTTTAAAAGGGAGAGTTAGGCCAGACCAGCCTGTTGGAAAAGAAACGTTTTCAGGGCACGGTGGAAGATGCGCAAGTCTTGGATCCTTCGTAACTCCGGGGGGAGCCCGTTCCAGATGGCAGGTGCCCCCACAGAGAAGGCTCTCCCCCTGGGGGCTGCCAGTCGACATTGTTTGGCCGATGGCACCCCGAGGAGCCCCTCTCTATGGGAGCGAACTGGTCGGTGAGAGGCTATTGGTGGCAGGAGGCGGTCTCGTAAGTACCCTGGCCCTGAGCCATGGAGCGCTCTAAAGATAGTAACCAAAACCTTGAAGCGCACCCGGAAGATCACGGGGAGCCAGTGTAGCTCGCGCAGGAGGGGGGTCACATGAGAGCGCCACATTGCTCCCGTCACCACCCGCGCAGCCGCATTCTGGACCAGTTGGAGCCTCCGGGTGCTTCTCAAGGGGAGCCCCATGTAGAGAGCATTACAATAATCCAGGCGTGAGGTGACAAGGGCGAGAGTGACCTATATGTACTGTACACATCTCTCTTTGTAGGTGGGTAACTTAGTTCACACATCATACCTAGCTACCTTGTTTAAGTATGATTTACTAAATACATTTCAGTTCCAGGAACACACTGATCCCTAAACTATGGTTTACAAAACACAACAATTGGATTTATAGAATACACTAAGTGACAAAGAAATAAATCACAGTTTGGGTTAGTACAGTCTGTAGAACATAAGCAGAGAAAGAATGGATAGTAAATCTATTAGTCATGGTTCAGTTTGATAATTTCAGATGTGGGACTAGATGATTTTGAACCAGGAATGGCAAAAGATTAGATCCAGATGTAATACTTGGATTGGAGCCAATGAAATCAATGAGGCTTAAATTGGTGGTGAATAACCTAAGCTCCATTGATTGTAATGGGTCTATTCGAAGCAGCACCTAGCCAATTTTGGTTGATCTTAGAAATTAAGTGGACTGGAGATGAGAGACCTCTTGGGAATTCTGAAGCTGTTTTCAAGACTGGGAATG
This sequence comes from Arizona elegans, assembly GCA_022577455.1. NCBI lineage: Eukaryota > Metazoa > Chordata > Lepidosauria > Squamata > Colubridae > Arizona > Arizona elegans. The sequence continues at coordinate 3,130,143 of JAKOOJ010000013.1, read as the reverse complement.
AACAAATAAACAACTTTTGGAAAAAGCAGTGACCATGTTGGTTATTACTGAGAATGCTTCATGAAGGCAGTCCTCCTTGATTTAAGGGCAATTTTATTTTCAACTACTCCAAGTATGACTTAGTTTGGATCCAATGACATATTATTAATTTATTAAAACATGGTAAGGCAGCCTGCCTACGTTTTGAAGGCCTTCTGATTTATTCTGCTGAATGACACATTGGCCCCAAAGAGTCCTGCTTAGAGGTCACCATGGAAAAATGGGAGAGGGAAAATTGGAGTGGAGAGAAATGTGGGCTGATAAAGACTGTTAGAAAAGAATGAGTTGTTGATATATAGCAACTATCCTTTAGTCTTGATTGTATCTCCTAGAAGTTATGATTATCATTTACTGAATATGGATGGTCCAGATTGTGGAAGATAGATGTGATGCATCATGAAGGTGTCTGTATATGAATGCTATGTGTATATGCTTTAGCATCATGTGCTTTGGTGTCTCCTTCCCTAAACAGATTACCTGTGAGAGAAGGCAGCCTATAGTGGGGAACAAATCCTTTGAAAGAGTCCCATGTTAACCCTTCTCTCATCCTTTTTTCTTTCTGTTCCCTGTAGGTGTCAGAACTGAACAAGATCTATTTGTCAGACTCATTGATTCAGTCACAAAACAGGTGAGATTTCTGCTCCCATCCTTTAACCTCAGCCTACCTGTGTTTCTTATTATTCAGAGAAATAGTCATCATACCTTATCAGGGATAGCTTGTATCTTCTATGAAGGCTGCTTCAAGGAAGGCTTGGAGACTTCACTTGCAACATGCAAACCGATGCTTTAGGTGTGGTGCTATTTTTTTTTTGATCACATTGGAATTGCATCTCCCAGGATCCCAGTCTGTAAATGGAGAGGACACAATCAGAGAAGGTTGTTCTTGAAGATTTGCAATTCCTCATCCTGTTTTTATTTTCAGATTGATAAATCATAGCGGAGAAAAGATTGTCTTATTTGTTTTAAACTGACTCGCCCATATTCTCCACTTCTTTATAGCCGATCGCCTACGAAGGACAAAACAAGAATCCAGAAATGTGCAGAGTTCTGCTCACCCATGAAGTTATGTGCAGGTAAGACAATGTGGTCTATGGAGAATCTCAGTCATCCAGGTCATCTTTGTCCCAAAGGTGCTTTTTCAAGAGGTACAACTGGACTTCCTTGTTTTTCTTTGAAGATGTTTTGCTTCAAGAAAGTCCAGTTGCCCCTTGAAAAAGCACCTTTGGGTAAGACAATGTTTTTCCTTTACGTTCACGGAAGTGGCATGTGATAATCATACTCTAGTAGCTAAACAGGCATAGATGCTGCTGTTGTTGAGATTTTTGAGGTGAAAAAGAAATGGGAGATATTTGGATGAAAGCAGTGGTGAAATGTAAAATTTGTTACTACTGGTTCTGTGGGCATGGCTTCATGGGGGGTGGGGGGAATGTGACTTGGTGGGCGTGGCCAACTTTTTTTTTTTTTTTTTACTTTTTGAAAGCATTTTTTACAACCTATTCAGGTGAACCTCATTGCTACCAGTTCTCCAAACTACTTGCCACAATCGTTACCGGATCACCCAATCCGGTCCGAACTGGGAGCATTTCACCCCTGGATGAAAGGGTGATGAACAATTTTCATCAGTGTGAAGGCTAATTATCCAGTCAAGGAGATGAGAAGGTCAGCTCATTAAGCAAAATCTGGAAGCGTTTTTAATTAATGCTCTAAATAAAATTTTTTTAAAAAACGTAATATTTGGGAAGATGGCAGTGGAGCTGCCTTCTCTCTGTTGAGCCTGGCATTCACTGACTTGTAAGGTCCATTGTTCAATTGCAGCTTTGCCTTATTTGCAGTCCAAATCCATTATAGCTTGTTCAAAAAAAAAAAAAAAGGATAATGAAACTTGGCTTAGTGTTATACGTCAGCCTTGCCTCTAAATTTCTTGGACAGGAAAGAAAAGGCGCACCCAAATGGACATTCCAGCTTTTTGTTGTTGTATTTTTTTTAAATCAAGGAATATTTCCAACAAAGTAGGAAAATAAAATAAAGGGATGCAACTTCTAGAGCAGGGGTCTCCAACCTTGGCAACTTGAAGACTTGTGGACTTCAACTCCCAGAATTCATCAGCCAGCAAAGCAAAGCTGGCTGAGGAATTCTGGGAGTTGAAGTCCACAAGTCTTCAAGTTGCCAAGCTTGGAGACCCCCATTCTAGAGTGCTCTGGCTGGCCTGGCCTGCAATGGTAGCAATCCAGCCAGTTTCTCCCTTTTTAAAGATTTCCTGAGAACAGGGGGAAAATTCCAGAGAAGGGCTGGAACACTAGATAATATTTAGCCAGATGAACTTAAGACCTGGGAACGTTCACCCAACTCTTGGCTGGAGGTTCTGCTCTCTTAAGGGACTGGGATTTTTCTAACAAGAAGGTTTAATCCATATTTTCCTTTAGCAATTTAACTTTCCCAACTCCAGCTTCCCAATCAGTTTATACATCTCTGCATACAAGTCTAAAGTCACATGAAGACGGCAGTCCTATCCTATCACCTTTGTCTTAGCGTCAAAAATTGCAGAGTGTTGTCCTTTGTCAATGTTGCCCCAATTTAACAAGGGATGAGTATGCTTGCATTTAATGCAACAATGGGGCAGTTATATCCTATGCATGTCACTCAGAAGGAAATTCTGCAGGGCTCAATGCAGTCGTATTCGGGTAAGTGATATATACTGAAACAAATCAACAAATAAGAAATAAATACTGGGTAGCTTTAGCTATAACTACATTTTACTTTTTTTCCTCTTCTTGTTAGCATGGCACCTGAACTATCATATAGAGGTAGTCCTCGTCTTACAACAGTCCCTTTAGTGTCCATTCAAAGTCACAACGGTGCTGAAAAATGCGGCTTATGACCGCTTTTCACACTTATGACCTTTGCAGCATCCCCACGATCGTGTGATCAAAATTCAGATGCCTGCCTGGCAACTGACTCATATTTATGACCGTTGTTGTATCCCAAGATCATGTGATTGCGTTTTGCAATCTTCTGACCAGCAAAGTCAAGGAGGAAGCCAGATTCACTTAACAACCATGTTGCTAACTTATCAACTTGCAGTGATTCACTTAACAACTGTGGGAAGAAAGCTCGTAAAATGGGGCAAAACTCACTTAACAAATGTCTCACTTAGCAACATAACTTTTGGGCTCAATAGTGGTCATAGGCTGAGGACTGCCTGTACAATGAATCTGTTAGATCTGTGATGCCGAACTTATGGCACACGTGCCAGAAGTGACATGCAGAGCCATCTCTCCAGGCACGCAAGCTGTTGTCTCTTGCTCTTCCAGGTTCTGGTGTGCCGGTTAGCTGGTCTTCACCCACATGGGAGCACTGGAAACCAGAAGAGCAGCTGCCCTGTGCACATGCGCGTGCCGGGAAGATGATCTTCCAGTTTCTGGCACGTGCATGTGCACAGCCAGTTGGTCTTCGTGTGTGTATGCACACCAGAAACTGGAAGACCACTGGCCGGTGCAGATGTATGTGCCAGAAACCAGAACATGCATCTTCCCGGCACGCCCATGTGCAACAGGCAGCTGCTCTTTTGGTTTCCGGCACATGGGCGACCTCCCAGTTTGGCACTCAGTGCCGAAAAGGTTCGCCAACGCTGTGTTAGATACTACAGTTCTAAATAGTTCTCTGCAGAAATCTCTCCTCCTCCTCCTCTTCATATAAACTCTTTCTCACTGCAGAACTTTGCAAACACGATTATTCATACATCGTGTTGAACCATAATGCAGCTGATTTGATTTGGATGATCTTAGTTGATGAATTTAGCGTTTCTATTTTATAGGGCCTTGGTAGTACAGTGGTCTAAAGCACCCTGTTATTAACACAGCTGCCTGCAATTACTGCAGGTTCGAATCTTACCAGGCTCAAGGTTGACTCAGCCTTCCATCCTTTCTAAGGCAGGTTAAATGAGGACCCAGTTTGTGGGGGCAATAAGCTGACTTTATATAAATATACAAAAGGATGAAGACTATTGCTCAATGCCTTGTAAGCCGCCCTGAGTCTCCGGAGAAGGGCAGCATATAAATCAAATTAAAAAAAAAATGGTGTAGCAAAACCCAGCAGATTGGAAGTTAGGTAACATGGCAAACTCACGCTTAGCACAATATGTGAACGCACACACTATTTCCAAGAACAAATTCATGCAAGCCAGGCTTGCATCCATTTTCTCCAAGCCTCCCAATGGTTAATCATGTGCTACCCTTACTAAATTTTATTTAACAAAAAAGGAGGTTATTTAAATACATTTTCCTCCAACTCAGTTAAGAGCCTCCTGACCTGCCATAACAGCTAACCTGTTGATCTTGGAAGCGTGTGATTCAATGTTATTATGCAAACCCATTTTGCATGATTGGCCACCCAGAGTCGCTCAGCAGTGAGCTGGGCAGCATAAAAATTAAACAAATAAATATTAGGATCTCTTTCAGTCCGGCTTTAAGCTTAAGACAGTTTTGCGTCCCTCCAGAAAATAGGTAGAATATATTCTGGTTGGTTCTGCTAGAACAGTGATGGCTAACCTTTTCTGGACTGAGTGCCCAAAGCACGCACGAACCCCCAAAATGCAATGCGTGCATGTCCCTGTGCATGTGCCCCCATGCAGGCCTGTGCTTCACATGCACCCTGCCCCATGCCTATGTGCATGGCCCCATGCATGTGTCAGGCCCCCACGCATGCATGCCCCATACATGTGTGGCAGAGACCCAAAGGCTAGCTGGCTGCAGGAGGCACACGTGCACGTATGCGGAGCTGAACTGGGGTGACGGCTTGCGTGCCCACAGAAAGGGTGCTGTGCATCACCTCTGGCACGCGTGCCATAGGTTCACCATCATGGTGCTAGAATCTCAATGTCTTTTGGGTTGTCTAGTTGGAATGGAACTTGGAGAACTAAAAGAGGCTGTTTCTTGAGGCTGTTTCTGTGTTTTGGGGGGGGGGGCATGATTTCATAAGATGCTATCAAGGGAATCTCTCATATGTTCTTATATGGCTCTGATGCCCTGAAAGTTCCAGCTTGTCCCCCTGCTTTTTAACACACATGCAAAAGCACTAAGAGACATTGTTAGGAGCTGGGGGATTTGATGCCCTCAAAATGCTGATCCTACCCAGCTCACTCCATCAGACATTTCCAAGTCAATGTCTGATGTTAGAAATGGACTAGCTGAGGACAAACAAATGGAAATTTAATCCAGACAAAACAGTGGTGCCTTTTGTCTATCAAAAGGTTGCCGAGAGAATAGGGAATTCAAGCTGCAGTGGATGGCATGATGTTTTCTTTGTAGACTGAAGTTTTCAGTTGGCTATTCTGGGGATTTTGCTCTGAATCTGAAGGTTCAGGATTGATGATGGGCAAGAATATATTTGCAGTTAAAGCTGGTGCATCCTTTCCTGGATTTGTCAAATGAAATCACAGTAACATGTATGACTTAACTCTCTTATTTGATAGAATTTTTCTTATTGATTTTTGTGTGTGTATATAGCACAATTAGAATTTTAAAGTTATGTAATGGTTGCTCTTGTTTTATCTGTATTTTGTTGTCAGTATCCCAGGGCACTATCGTTATTGAAAAGGAGAGCTACAAGTTTAATAATTGACTATTAAGATAAAGATATCTAGTTGACTAGAAGCAGAGAGAACAAATTCTCGGCCTTAGCTGTCCAAAATCTAAACTTCGGCCAAAATGAAAAACAATTTTGGGGAAATTATTTCTTACCTCAAGAATATAGCTCAACTATATTTTCAGTGCTCACAATCTACTCACACACAATTTCAATAAAACTAATTTATCAAGTGAAGCATGCTTTAAATTGTCTGTTTTAAATTAGCGTAATGATATCAGAGGATGATTGATGAAAACACACAAAATGGATGCCAGTAAAAAGGTTAGCTCTCCTTTGAAATGTACTCAACTTTTGGTGATTTCAGGCAGGTATTTAAGTAGGTTTCTACCTACCAATAAGGGAGAATATTTGTAGCTCAGGGTTGAAATGAAAGGTCCTTGGTGCTCTCTGAGCTTGGTTGTTTTCTTGAAGACATTTCATTACCAAACTAGGTAACATTATCAGTGTTTGTGATGTTACTTAGTTTGGGTAATGAAACGTCTTCAAGAAAACAATCAAACTCAGAGAGCACCAAGGTCAACAGGTTTCTATATAGCAGAAACAGTATCCCATCTCCTTTCAGAATATTGTTTTTCAGCTTCCTCCCAGTATATTTTACTTAACCTTGAGATTTCTCCTATCCGCGTACTAATCAGCTCCAACCTTTCTTAGATACCCAAATCAGCATTTACCTAATTGCTGCTATGTAACTAGGTATCAAATCCCATTGGAGAGTTAAACCCATCTTTAAATCATTTTCACTGAGCTTAATTTAGTGTTTTGTTTTTTTAAGAAGTAGCAAGCAAAAGAAAGTTTGTTAAGACTTCGCTAGACTTAAACAAACCTATTTTGTTTTAAATGCCCTCCAAAACTGGAAAAAAAAAAAAAAAGGGGGGGGGGAACAGAAAGAAATTGGCCAAAAAAGGAGGCATAACTATTTTGATATTATTCTGTCTGGAAACTAAATGAAATAAAATGCAGCTATTAGTTGGAAAAAATTAGTTCCTTTATGCGGTGGTAAATATGATACTTCATGGGTTCAAGATTTAGCTCTATGAAATTAGCAATTAATTTGTGCCTTCTTTAGACACAATATTCATATTTTGCATTTTACTTGTTGACTTCTGGAGAAAGTTGGCTCAGAAATCACCTTACTTGGATAGTATTCATAATTATTAATTTGTTTATTTTTTTTTACACATTATCGCATATCTTAGCTTTGGACTTAAGTAAAAAAAAACACTTCGAAGTGAAATTAATCTTGACATTATTTTTTGGCACCACAACTGGATTTTGCTACGGGCAGATTTCAGTGGTCCATCAATTTTTAAAGCTGATAATTTAGTCTGCATTTGTATAACAGTATATCAAAATTGAACGTATCACCCTTGCTGCTAAAAGCGGATGCCCATTGTCTTGCAATGACAGACCGTTCTTATCAAGCTTCCTTGGAAAATAAACATCTTTTTGATTTGACATATAGTATGCTGTGACTGTTCTGCTTGGGTGCAGACAAGTGTATCCAGGATCCCTACATCTTTTTCCGTGTGACAGATGCGAGTCTGGGAAGAATGTTGTCTAAATATTTATGCAGATGCAGTGATGTGTCACTGGTAGAAAAAGGAAAAATCTCTGTTTCACAATAATTAGCGTTCTCGTTTAGCATTTCCGTGGCGGAGCCGAGCTGTTCCTGTTATTGATGGCTGCCTCTAAGTCAGTTCATGCTCTCCGATGTCCCACTGATTCTAATGAAACTCCCATCTGAACAAAACTAGGTAGCATGGAGACACTAAGATGCATCGGGCCGCGATGCTTTCTTCAAGGAGCAGAATATGGGTGCATATTCTTGGTTTGTCAGATGGACATAAATAAAAACAAGGCATCTCCCCTGGAATAATCCTTTCCCCTTTGCTTGCCAAGTATTTGCAAGATGCAAACGGTGCTTCCTTCGTTCAGCTGTTGCCAGAAGCCTCTCTGCCCTTGATGCTTGGGGGCGGGGGGTGGGGGGTGAAAAGGTATTATAATGTGAACAGAAGTAGTCTCGAGGCCTACAGCTGGCTAATAACAGAGTTGCATTGAGCGCAAGTGAGACCCACAGCTGTGACTTTCGCCACGAGGCTCAGACTAGACAGCAGCAGACAGAATCGGCTGAGCCAGTCAGCCAGCGAGCTTTAGGTCTTTATTGGCCAGATGGTGTGAATTTAGACACTTTTGTTATGCAATGCCAGGGAGGAGTTGAGGAGAAGAAAACAAAACAAAGGCCACCATGCTGGGGGCTTATTTCGGTTTGAAATTAGAGACAGATTTTTTTTTTTTTTAAAGTTGAAAGCTGAATTTTAAAACCTTTTTTTTCCGGAAGGGGAAAAAATGTAAAACTTTCTTTGAGCAACAGAGATTTCTTGGACATCCTGGTTCTTCACATTATATTTTGTGTAGTCCTGGGTGTGTGTATAATAGCCTGCTGTTAAAACACAATATTACACCATTAAAAGAATAATAATCTGGAATTTATTAATATTTGCTTTAATAAAGCAAAAGGCTGACATGAGGTTTATAATCCAGATAGAGATTGGTCCAGTGAAGGTGTCCATTAAATCTTCATCTGGAAACTGGGTCACCTTCTCCAACCCTGCAATTTACAGTAGCGGCCAAAATTGTGGGAACCTTTTGGGAAAAGTGTATTTTTGAGGTTTGATGGCTAATAACATCACTTTTTTTTATTTGGAGTTTCAAGATAATCATATTCCACTGCTGGAATGGTCTGAGAATAGCCCAGACCTTAACCCAATTGAAAAATCTATGAAGCCGACTAAAGAAACTTGTTAGTTAGAAGCGACCCAGCAATAAAACCCAGTTAATAGAAACAATCATTCAATCAATCTTGGTTTCACATTGTAACAGCTGCAGAACTGAAAGACTTGGTTCTCTCCATGGGAAGACGTTGTAAGGTCATAATTCATGCTAAAGGTTACCCAAATAAGTATTAACTGACATGGTGATTATTTTTGTATATCTCGTTTTTCTACGTGTTTCACTTTTCTTATACTGTAACTGCTATTCTAAAAGCAAATCCTTCATAAAAGTTATTGCATTACATTCTTGATTAAATTATATTTCTATTGATATATAATTTTATGAGACTACTCTCACCCCAAAAAGTGGTGCTATTAGCTAGTTTTAGAAAATACACTTTTCCCAAAAGGTTTAAACAATTTTGGCCACTACTGTACAGCAGCTAAGCTTAGAAATGAAGAAAGAACCTGCTTAGTATTGGCTAGATTCATATATTCACAAACATATGAATTTATATCAACCATGATTTACTAACCAAGTCTGAACAGACTAGAGTGATGTTAATATTTGGAAAACAACTTATGTTTTCCAAAGAACAGATCGCACCTTCGAGGTAGCAGTGGTTTGCTTAGCCATGCTCCATAATGGTTGAGCCAACACAACACAACACAACAAACCTAAGATAAGCAAACTAGATTATGTCTTAGCTCAATGCGTGCAGCCTGTCTGAAGCTTAGAAAGATGTATGAATTCATGGCTAAGAGTAGCTGGCTAAGGGTCTCCAGAATTTCATGATGGGTTTTTCGCAATCTTTCCTGCACTACCAGGGATTGAAGGCTGGCATCAACGCATCATTTAGGTCCTTATATAAGAGGAGACCTGATGTACCTCGAAGGACAGACACAGATCATATGAGGCTCATAACTCTGTGAGAAGATGGGCAGTCAAATAAATAAATAAATTACATACATACATACATACATACATACATACATACATACATACATACCTTTCCATGCAATATGGCCAAGCTATGCTAATGCAAGGCTTGAACTGGGCAAGGATTCAGAAAGAAAACTATTATGAACCTCATCTATACTCATGAAGGAAGGTGAATATACATGTCCCAGGATCATGTTTCAGGATTCAATCTGGGTTGGTCACCGAGACCAGAGGCTTTGTGTTCCGAGCTTTTGGACTCATGCTGGAGCCCATCTTCAGGGAAACTTCTCTCCAGCTACAGACAAGTTCACCAAGGATGGGCACCAATCTGTCATATTATCTAGACCATGGGTGCTATTCATCAGGTTCTGACAGGTTCTGGAGAAATGGTAGCGCAAATTTTGAGTAGTTCAGAGAACTGGCAAATACCACCGCTGGCTGGTCCCAGAGTGGGGTGGGAATGGAGATTTTGCAGTATACTTCCCCTGCCATGCTCACCGAGCCATACCACGCCTACCAAGCCACACCCACAGAACCGGTAGTAAAAAAATTTGAATTCCATCACTGATGGGCTCCAGCATGAGTCTGAAAGCTTGGAAGACAAAATGTCTGGTCCCGGTAACCGACCCCGATTGGACCCTGAAACTATCTATCTATCTATCTATCTATCTATCTATCTATCTATCTATCTATCTATCTATCTATCTATCTCATTTTTTTTGACTGCCAATGTTCTTCACACAGTGGTGAGCCTGATATGATCTGTGTCTGGGCTTCGTGGTACACAATGTTTTCTCTTCTAGTGGGGGGCATGTCAATTTTTTCAACTTTCAATTTCCAAAGATTATGGGTGCTCAAAAGTAGTGACATGCCTTGGAGATTGTAAAGATATTTTTGGTTACTTTCATATAATTTAGATGCGCTTCGTAAGCAACTACATAAATATGATACCTTTTTAACATTTTATTTGCTTCATTTGGGACCTAAAGTATGCTTTGCATGCTAATCTTTCAGTCCCTGGCAATGCAGGGTTTGCGTACCCAGCCATTGTGACTTTGTAAGCCATGGTTTATAATTTAGTCTGCCCTGTTCAAGTTGGTTTTCATAATCTAGAGCCAAAAGACAGTGGAATAGGCTTAGGTTGACCATCACTCATTATGTCCAAGCAGAAGGTTGAACCGTCCCATAGGCCATCTGGTGAACATTGTTCCCATTATAATATTGAGTACTGTAAATTATGGTAATTATTTATACATGCACATATTTAACAATAGTTGGAATCCCTAACCATTTCTGATTGCTGGGTCCATTTGGAATATGGCAAACCTGTTTTGACTCCTTTAACAAGCTTTTCAGTGCTTTGTGATAGACTAGACCAGGAAACCAGAGATATGAATGTTGATACCACTTTTATTGGAAGTAACAGAAATTTACGTGTCTGAATATGCTTCCCTACCACCTATATCTTTATGATAATAACTAAGGAAGGTTAAGTCTGAGATGCTTTTTAAATTACGTTTCTGCCCCAGATAGACTCAGATTTTTTTTATCTGACTATTGTCTTGTTTGTCTCTTCTTCCTGTTAATCAGGGTTATTCCTATTGCCAGTTACATTTCTGGAAGGATTGCCCATTTATATAAAAGAGCTGATTTGAGAGGTATAACCAATCACACACCTTCAATTTCCCAAAATGCTACATCTTTTGACAATGATCCTCTCATATTACTATTGACTGTCCCAGCTCCCCCTTGTCCTGTTTCTGGTCATGTAAATTAAAGAGTTTCCACGACTCTCCTTTAAATTTCTAAGAAGGGTTAGTAGGAATACTAAGGAATCCGAGGTATTCTTGCTCCTTCTTTTTTTAAAAAAAGAAAAATTAAAAATTCAGTTGTGGTAGGAGTTGGCATGGGCTAAGAGAGGTATCTGTATTCCCAGGCTTAGAGGTTGTATTCACTCAATACATTAAGTTGGGTAGCTTTAACTTTTCTTTAAGCCTCACTGTATTACATGAATACAACTAGTGGTGATTAATTTATAATTTAATGTATGATCCAAATTCAGAATATATAGTAGCACATGAGAATGTAAACTTTTGGTATTTATCCATGTATTTAATGTCTAATTTCTTGTGGTTTTTTTTTTTTTAATTTGATTTATATGCCACCCTTCTCTGGAGACTCAGGGCGCCTTACAATGGGTTAAGCAATAGCCTTCATCCTTTTGTATATTTATACAAAGTCAGTTTATTGCCCCCACAAACTGTGTCCTCAAACTGGTTTAGTATGTAAATGCCTAGATTAAATTCTACCCCTTCAGCAATAATCTCAGTTTGGTGGAGATTGGCGTTTTCTCTGTTACTGTTTAGCAGAGGTGTGTCTAACACAAGGCCTGCAGTCTGCATCCACCTGGCGATGTGGTTGGATCTGGCTGCAAGGCCATCCTGGAAAATGTAAGGGGGCAGCCTGCATCGCTTTGGTCCAGTCTACCCAATGCCAAGGGGAAACATTGGGCCAGCATGGCTTCGGCCCGGTCAACCCAGTGTGAAGAGGAAACATGCCAGCAGTTTGGGGAGTGGCATCAAGTTGGCCATACCCACCCAGTTGGCCATGCCCACCCAGTCGGCCACACCTGGCCTGAGTTCAACCATAACCCTGATGCAGCCCTCAATGAAATTGAGTTTGACACCCTTGTTTTAGCACCAGCACTGAGGATGGCTAGGAAGCAGTGTTGAAGCTGCTCTTTAGCAGAAGCCTAGTATCTATGACACTCCCCAGTTATTGTGGTTTGTGCACTTTTATCAGTAAAAAAAAAAAATTCATTAGCACGAACCACCCAATGCCTTTAAATTAAGGTAAGTGAGTATAAAATCCCCCCAAAACAATTATGTAGCACTATATGTTATAATTACTGAATTCTTTTTCCTTTTGTGCTATTTCCTCATCAGTCGTTGCTGTGAAAAGAAGAGCTGTGGAAACCGTAATGAGACTCCCTCAGATCCCGTGATCATTGATAGGTAGGAGACACAACTTCAATTCTTTTTTTTTAAAAGAAAGCTATCAAAAAGTCCTACTTGTCGTATTCCTTGCAGCTGGACACGTTCAACTATCTTGACAGTGTATGTAAAATATTGTTAATGCCATATTTTTGCAAAATGTTCTCGAAATGTCTGGACTTTCTTTAGAGGAAGGTTTGCATATTATTGCTGAGATTGCGGTTGGTCTTGTTGTTACATAAGATCCCCCAGTTGCCTGTTTAAAGCTTGCCAAAATGTTCCTTTCATGAAAGTATCACAAATGTTCTCCATTAAATGAAAGATAGTATCCAGAGGAAATTGTCTATCGGAATAGTCCTGCTAGTTCATATGTGCTGTATGGTTGAATAATGAAGTTGCGGTCATGTTCTTGTCGGAAACATATTGAAATCCTCAATATCTAGAGCTGTAATAGCTTTTTGCATAAACTATTGCATATTCACATTTGTTGGCACTTGAAACCAGAGTAACTTTTTATGCACTGGGAAAATGCAGTCCTAAGATAAAAACAGAGAATGCTTTTTCATGTTTTGCTCTTACTTGAGGCATGGTAGGTAAGAAAAATCTAAAACTATTGAAGCCCCAAATGGTGCGTGCATCTGTGCCTTAATGTACACTAGGGATATAGAAGAAATCTACCACAGGTTTAAGAATGAAATGGTGTAGCACAAGCTGAACAAATGCATATGAACTGTTGGTGTTTGTAATTCTCTTTTTAAAAGCTTCGTAGAAAATGGTGTACGTTTGGAGGAGATGTCTAGAGACAAATCTTCTCTAAATGATCTAGAGAAAGTTTCCTTTGAAATTTCATCCATGATTAAAAGCAGCATACAAAAGAAAACTACTGCCCAATACCATAGCTTTGTATAAAGCCTGCATTTGTTTTCCAGAGGGCAGAAAAGTGTATCATCAGCTGGAGAATTGATGGAGAGCCTCAGAAACTCAGTCTAAGCTGAGATTTGATTTCTTTCTAAATTTATGTGTTCATTTGCAAGCTTCCTTCCTTCTATTTTCATACTTGTTTGAAACCCATCCAGAAAAAAAAAGTTTGCACATATCTAGCATATCTAGATGTTTCATCTAGCATAAATATTTTTGTGTTTGCAGTTTTGTTTGCCATTCACAGTTTTTCAAACAATTTACCTAACATATTCTATTTGTAGACTTGTTCATGAATATGAACCAGGCTTCTCTGAAATATTCGTTGTCATAATATTGTGGGAGAAATTTAGATGGCCTACGTTGTGTGATATTAAATTAAAAGTCCTCTTCAGCTCACGGTTTGGGCCAGATGTCTTAGAATCACATACAACTCCTGGATTAGGAGCCTTGCAGGGAGCCTTAGATCAGGGGTCTCCAACCTTGGCAACTTTAAGACTTGTGGAATTCAAGTCCCAGAATTCTTTCATAATCTAGAGCCATAAGCTTTGTTGGCTGAGGAACTTTGAGATTTGAAGTCCACAGACTTAAAGTTGCCGAGGTTGGAGACCCCTGCCTTAGATAACCCCAATTTATTAATTTATTCATGAAATTTACAGTATATGGCCACCAATCTCATGAAAAAGTGGTTCTGGGTGGCCTAAATAAGACTATAAAACAGTTAACCTATTCATTTTTTTTAAAATTAAAAGGTTAAGAGAGGACAGCAGATTTTAACAATAATGGAGCCTCACTATTCCTTTATAATTAATGAAATATCACTATGATGGGAAAAAGCAATCAAGACTTGCCTGCTAATTACCAGTTTATCAACTTCTTAAGCATAATAAGTCAGCTTTATGCCAAGCACTTATATAATAAATTGTCCAATTGGGTCAGTTCAGGGTATGTTTGGCAAATAAACAGGCAGGTTTTAGAGTGGGGCAGCCTTCCTTAGACCACATCCTTATATTTCAACGTCAGACCACAATATTTATGTCAGCCAGGTTTGGTATTATGTACCACATTCATCAACTTCAGGGCTACACAGAGGTGGGCTTCAAAAGTTTTAGCAAGGGGTTGTCTGCCCAGTTGCTGGGTGGGTATTAAGGATATTGTTGTTGTGTTACCAACCAGCAGAGTGTAGAGCACAGAGAAACGTTGCTGAGAGCAATGAATAAGAGATGTGCAAACTGGTTTATCAAAATTTTACTTTATAGTGAAAAAACAATCTCATAGTCTTTAAATCAATCCGAGTCTATGCCAGTTAAATCAGTCCAGTGATACAAAAATCTTCTTACCACACAAACAGTAGTTGGTTAGAATAACAAACTCACTCTGGTTCACAAACCACGATGGTAGCAGATCCATCCAATGATGACAGCACAATGATAGCAACTCCACACACTATGGTAGCTTATCATCAACTGAATACATTACAGTATCTCTCTTAAATACGTTCACAACCAGTGATTATCTAATTACAGCACAACTCAGCATTACAATGAATCAGCAGTAAAACTTTAAAGTCACACAATACATATTCATATTAAAATCACAGAACATATATATTGCCTGGACAACTTGTTAGGCTCAAACCATATCCTAACAGTGGACGTGGTCAGGGTGGGCATGGACTTGTCGGCCTCCTGCACCATGGCGGGTGGGAGATGCATTTTTGCCCTCCCTGGGACCGGGAGACTTTTCTTGAGCCTCCGGGAGGGCAAAAACGGCCTCCCCAGGCTCCGGTGGCCCCCAGAAATGGGCCCGTTTCCGGCCTTCCCGAACTTCCGGTAGGCCTGTTTTTCACCCTCCCTGAGCCTCTGTGTGCACCCTGAACTTACCTGCATCCAGAACAGGCCACGTGGGGACTCCTGGGAGAGGCAGGGTGGGCAGGGCCAGCCAGGAGTGGGATTTGGGAGTTCTCCAAACTGCACAGAATCTTAGCTAGAGGTTCTCCTGAACCCCTGCAAACCCCCAGAAACCCCTAGGGCTCCACTTGCTCTCATTTCCAGAATAAAGTCATGGGTAAATTCATGCATGCTACAAAAGATAGATAGTTAATCCTGTTAATGTTCAGATGCCATGGGAGCTTCAGAGTAAAAGTTTGTTGCGGCACCGAAAGCCGCTATATTAAAGAAATTCCAAATTAAAAAAGAACAAGACAGGAATGCATTTAGCCTCCCATGTTTTTCCATTAGCACATAACCCCTCTTGTGGCCGAAATAAATAATTTGGAACATCACCCCCGACTCTAAAGTAGCTAATAAACACATTGTAATCTTATTGCATACAGATGATGTAGTGCTTCAATCACAAGCAGCGGCTGGCGTATCCTAGCTATTTTTTTTCCCTCTTAAGAAAGCACTTGAGATTACATTAAAATAAAATTCTTAATAAATGTTTTAGCAAAGTGACCTAAAATACATGCTCAGGGTGGGGTGGGGATCAGGCAATACAACAAAGCTTGAGTTTTTCCAAGTGCCTTCAAACACAAAGCCATGAAAATTACGTACAGTGGTACCTTTGTATACACTCTTCATTAGTTCCAGTAGGTGTGAAAACTACTAAAAAGAATGAGTCTTGACCAAGTCACGTGACTTACCACGTGACCCTTTGTTTCAGCTGGGAAGAACTTTCTATCTGTCCCTTTTCCTAAGTCAGTGACTTTCCCAGCATGGCCGACTTCCTGTCCACCCACTGTGGCTATCCCTCTCCTTTTGGAGAGACCTTCCCAGCACGGACTTCCTGTCCATTCTCTACAACCATCCCCCTCTTCCTATCACAGTGTAGCCAATACTAAACAAACACCAAGTACTGGGACAGCATTTTCATGTCAAAATGTGTCGAGTACCAAATTTGAGGAGTTTTGAAGCAGTCAAGTAGTGAGGTATCACCGTAATTCAGAATGCATTTCTGTCTGTTATATTATTATTTTCCATTCCATTTCATTCTATTCCATCCTATTCTATTCTGTTCTGTTCTGTTCTCTGTTCTCTACATTCTACATTCTACATTCTATTCTATTCTATTCTATTCTATTCTATTCTATTCTATTCTATTCTATTCTATTCTATTCCATTCCATTCCATTCCATTCCATTCCATTCCATTCCATTCCATTCCATCCCATCCCATCCCATCCCATCCCATCCCATCCCATCCTATTCTATTTCCAGCGGTGCTAAAGCAACATCTGACTAAGGCATGTGTATAACTTCTGAGGATGGGCTGTAATCAAGTCCTTACAGATCAGGGGTGAAATGCTACCAGTTCAGACCGGTTTTCCCGAATCAGTAGTAATAAATGCTACCAGTTCGGGCAAACTGGTATTTCCGACGATCAGCTGTGCCGCATGATTTATATTCGCTAGAAAGCAGGAAATCCTGCTTTTAA
Organism: Arizona elegans; assembly: GCA_022577455.1. NCBI lineage: Eukaryota > Metazoa > Chordata > Lepidosauria > Squamata > Colubridae > Arizona > Arizona elegans. The sequence goes on along the minus strand of JAKOOJ010000013.1, from coordinate 3,113,399 downwards.
ATCGCACGGCACAGCTGTTTCCCCCCCCGCTGTTCTACTTACCTTTGAAGACTCAGAAAAGGCTTCTTAATCCTCTTTTTTCAGTGCTGCGCGGTAGTACCTGCGTCGCGCATGTGCGCGAAGTGCGCAGTTGGTGCACACCACGCATGCACGCACAAAGTGAACCGGTAGTGAAGCGAACCAGTAGCAGACTTCAGAGCATTTCACCCCTGTTACAGATAGTCCTTGACTTACGACCTCAACTGGGATCTGAATTTCCATTATTAACCAACAGTTGTTATATGAGTGATGCCTGATTTTATGACCTTTTTTGCCACAGTTGTTAAGCAAGTCACTGTCATTGTTAAGTGAACCATGCAGTCATTAAGTGAATCTCCCCACTGATTTTGCTTGTTGGAAGTCAGCTGGGAAGGTCACAAATGGTGATCCTATGTTCCCGGGGTTCTGCAATCGCTGTAAATACCTGTTGATTGCCAAGTGGCCAAATTTTGACCGCATGACTGTGGAGATGCTGCAACAGTTGTGAGTGTGAGGACCGCTCATAAGTCTCTTTTTTCAGTGCTGTTGTAACTTCTAATGCTGAGAGGGCGAACCTATGGCACGCGTGCCGGAAGTGGCACGTAAGGTCATTTTTCCGGGCATGCGAGCCGTCGCCAAACTCATCTGAAACTGTTCTAATGGTTGCTAAACAAATATTGCAAGGCGAGGACTACCAGTTTACCCCATACAAGCAGTATGATACTTGGCTAGATAATTGGAAGTCTAATTGGGTCAATCTACCCTATCCCAGACTGTGTTCTTGAATGGTGATGTGATGCCCCTTATTTTATGCTGCAAGACACTTAAAGCAAGCAGCTCTCCCTGAATTCCAAGGAGCACTAACATTAGCACTTTTCAATATCCTCCTAACAGCTGTTCTCAAGGGCAAATATTAAAAAACCCTTTACGAGCTAAGATGGTGCCCTTGTGAAGAAGGAACCAGTCAATTGCTAGTTCATTCCCGTGATATTTGCTTTTTCTATAAGGACATAAGTGTCCACTTTATGACTTCCTATTTGGCAAGACACTCAGAGAATTCAGATTTATTTTATGTACCCTTCTTGGGATGAGACAAGTATAATTCTGTTTCCTTGAATGTGGCTAAATTCTGTTATAGTATCCGTAAAGCTGGGTGTCCTTTTATTGCCTCAATGATCTAGTTACAATTTTATGTTTGCATTTTATTTTATTTGATATAGAAACCAAGTATTTTAATTATTTTTGAATCTTGTAGAATTCTAGTCAGGGATTTGCAATAACACCTCCTCCTACTATTAATTATTTCTAAGAATTCAGTTACTCATTTGGAATATTTTGTATTAGTGAATCAATGCAAAGAGACTTTAAATTATTAAGTGTATGTCTGATGATCTTAAGAGGAGATTGACTGAAAAGAAGCCATTTCATGTCTACAAAATGCACTAGAGAATATTTTTAAAAGGCGGTTTATCGAAGTCATTATGTTGGAAGTGTGAACTAGATTAGCGGAGTCTTGTCCATATAATGTTGGCTTGTTCTATTCAGTGTTCCAGGTTGGATGGAAGTCCATAAGATTGTTCCTTTGGTTTTACAATTAGAGGATATGGATATACTTCTGAATCTGGAATTTTTCACTATACGGAGACGTATGGATTTTTTAAGGCACCCAATACAGCATAAAAATGATGGAAAATTGTAGTCCTGGATCACAGATAAAAGTTTGCTTTCTGGTTTTGGCTAATGTAAAGATGATAACAACTATTGTATAGTGTGATCAAGGTTTAATGAATTCTTTAAGCACTGGTTAAAAAATATTTTTTGTGGGTTTTTTTTTTTGTTGCTTTAATTTTGCCTTTTAGTTTTTTCTTTTTTTTCCCCATGAATAAAAAAAAGGAAATAAACATATTCTTTGAAGAAAGGAATGGTAGGAAAGCTGAATGATAACTAAATTTTAATTTGTAATAAATGCTAGCAGGGAAATTCTGGGAGTTGAAGTCCACCCATCTTAAAAGGCTCTGAGACTGAGAAACATTCTTTTACTTTTAAATTTTTTATTTTTATTTTAATACAAACATTTCATCTTTCATTAAACAGTGTGTCGTCTGGGTACAAATATTTTGTGCAATCACAATTAAGATTTACAGCCATATTTAATATTTTGTCTATTCTTAATACTAATACCTAGCATACCTACTATTATGACAATCCTTAGCTTATTTAACGTTGTTAAAACATTTCCCATATTTCACTTCTCTGTTTTTCTTTCTAATTTTCATATTTGTTCTCTAACCATTGATAGAATAACTCCCATATACTATAATAATCAGAATCCTCCTTTTCTTTAATTGCAAGTGTTAATCTACTCATTTCTACACATTCTAATATTTTCTTAATAACATTCTCATCCGTAGGAATCTCTTCCCTTTTCCAATTTTGTGCAAATACAATTCTAGCTGCAGTTATTACATGAATAATCAGATATACATTTTCTTTACTATAAATTTCTGGTAAAATCCCCAACAAGAATAACCCAGGTTTGAAATCAATATGTTGTTGTATCATTTTCTCCAACCGCATACGAATTTTTGTCCAGTATTTCTTAGCTTCCACACATGTCCATCACATATGGTAGTACGACCCCAGTAGCTGGTGACATTTCCAACATTTAGCTAATTTATCTTTAAACTGAGAAACATTCTTAAAGTTGGTCATCACAACCCTCAACCATATCCAATTTTTCAATGAGCTCAGAAACACCAAGCAAAATTTGAAGAAGAAAAACTGAAGTCTCTTTTTCATAGGAAGCAGAAATTTTCAGGATGGATTAGATGACTCGTATGTTTTAAAATGTGTTATGTCAGTTTTAAGTGACTAATATATGGTGGTTTATTCCACTAGAAGTTTTTTTTTAGCCAACACTGGTTTTTTGAATATAATAGAGATTATGTTCATATTTAGTCTCCTCCCCTGTTTCTTCTAATTGGTTCCACCCTTCTCCAACTCTGGCATTTGATGAAGCCCACTAGTAAAGGTCATCCAGTACTATGAATTAGTGATCATTGCTTGAGATAGGCTGTTTCCTCTTCCCTTTTCCCAGTTTTATAAAAATTGGCCAGGAAAAGGGTTAGTGAGAATATCTGGTAGGAATGCTCAGATTCATCTTCTCAACAAGTCTCCCCTTGAGCTCCATCCAGAAATTCCTCCACAGCACAAAATGTTTCTGAAGCATCTGTCATACCAGGGATGCAGTTGGGGCCCTTCTGTTCATCTCTTAATTTTTTTTATCAGCAAGTGTTTCTTTTCAAAAGCCAAGGCCACCACAATTATAATTCTGGTGAGCATTATGTAAATTTTTTGCATTGGATGCAATGGACAACATTTCCAGATGGTTTGTAACATAACCTTATGCCTTTTCAAAAATAAGTCATTTCAATGAGATTTATTCCCACTGAAAAATGTAGGACTCTCATTAGACCTGAGGCACTGAAATAAGGTATCCAAAGTAAGTGCTAGCAACCTTCTTATCCTTTGAAAAGGATTTATCTTCACCATTCGGAAAATGGGGACCACTGTACTTCTATTATGTATATTTATAGGCTGCTACTCGTAACCTAGATATGTTGGCGGGTTCTAAAATTGTGATTTCATTGAGTAGAGCCTTCCTTTTCTTAGGTCTGTGATGGTGAACCTATGGCACCCATGCCACAGGTGGCACGTGAAGCCATATCTGTGGGCACGCGAGCATTGCCCTAGCTCAGCTCCAGTGTGCATGCGCATGCCGGCCAGCTGATTTTTGGGCCTTCTGGGCCCACTGGAAGTTGGGAAACAGATCATTTCCAGCCTCCGAAGGGCCTCCGGAGGGGTGGAGGAGGCCGTTTTCACCCTCCCCAGGTGAAAGCCTCTGGAGCCTGAGAAGGGTGAAAAACAGGCCTACCGGGCCCTACCGTGCCATCATGTGCCAAAAGTGGGGGGAGCATGGGGGGTTGCATGCGCATGCATGGGGGGTGGGTCACATTGAATTATGGGTGAGGGCATGCACACGGGCTACACCCCCGTATTCCCCCCGCTTTTGGCACGCAACAGCAAAAAGGTTAGCCATCACTGCCCTAGGTTATCCATAGCATTTCTCAAAATCCTACAAAATCTGTCTAGTGAGACTGGTTTATCAGGGCAATCTGGTCTACCCAAACATGGAACGGAGCATACTGCTTCCACTTTTGCCTTTCAGCCCCAATCCAAGAGCCTTTGTAGGCAGTCGCTTCTACCTTTAATTCTTGGTAAATTTAAATTTAACTACAAATCTATATTTCAACAAAGTCGACTATCCAGGCTTCACTATTCTGAGGCACAGGTCAGATTTGGAAAAATGGACATGTCATCCTTATCATCATCATCTCTTTATGGAAGAGGAGGAGCCGAGGTGGGGCTGTGGTTAGAATACAGTTTTGCAGGCTGACTCTGCCCACTGCTAGCAGTTTGATCCTGACTGCTTCAAGGTTGACTCAGCCTTCCATCCTTCCAAGATCGGTAAATGAGGAGCCAGATTGTTGGGATTATATGCTGACTCTGTAAGCTGCTTAGAGAAGGCAGTACAGCAATAGGAAGCGGTATATAAGTCTTAGTGCTATTGCTATTTCTATTTATAAAGAAAATATTTTTTAGAATACCTAAAGGCATAATGTGGGAAGGTAGGGATATAAAGGCTACTACATGTTAGAAAGAAAAGCTATCTCTTAGAAACCAGTTAGGATAGGTTCATTGCTAGATATTTTCCAGCGTTGGTCAGGGAAATCAATGCATCACAGGAAGATTATAAGAACAGATGGCTGGTTTTTTTTTTAAATAAAAAAGACAAAATACAATCCAATGTTACATCAATTAAACCAAAAGTCAGTGTTTGTGCTACTGCAATCCCTTTGCATTCACTGGGCAGAATATCAAAGAAAGTTTTCTTGTGCTTGATGAAATAGATAGGATTATGCCTCTACTACAATCTCATATAAATCTCCATGAAAGAATAATGATGGCGGTGATTTATTTTGTACTTAAAAACTGAGGGCGGGATAGTAATAAAGATATATTAATTAAAGAATAAGATATAAGAACACATAGTAGACACATTAAAAACCTAGGCAGTTCGAACTCTATATGAATAATGAAATATTAAACAGATGACTTTTTTAGAATTGACAAGAAACTGGACCCTATAAAATCTATTAGTAAGGTGTACATTAGTATACATTGCCTAATATATAGTACTATATATGTATATATGAGGGGGTGCGGTGGCTCAGTGTTAAATGCTCTGAGCTGGAAAATGGATAGCCTGACTTTGAAACCCGAGCACTGCATGACGGGATGAGCTCTCATTACTTGCCCCAGCTCCTTCCCACCTAGCAGTTCGAAAGCATGCACATGTGAGTAGATAAATAGGTACCACTTTGGTGAGAAGTTAACAGCGTTCCATACACCTCAATGATTAATCATGTTGACCACATAACCACAACTTTGGACAATACTGGCTCCCTTGACTAAGAAATGGAGATGAGCACTGGCTCCTAGAGTAAGACATGACTGGACAGGGGAAACTTTACCTTTGCCCATCTCATTGTTGGGTGACTCTGTACAATATCTACCTTACTATAGGTATAATTATATCAAAGTTAAACTATGTAGAACATAAAAACCAAGGGACCCGGTCCGAATATTCAAGAAAGTTGTCTGATGAAATGTGTAATTGAGAGATGGATGTTAAGCGTTAGCCATGCCTTGAAATCATGTCTCCTAATTACTCAGTACCTTATTATTCATATGATACTCCAGCAAAGGTGAGATTATGCCTTATATAGATTTTTTTCCATACACAAATACTAAAGGTTTGGGATGATCTCTCTAGTAGAATCCTGATGATATATATGCCTAAGAGAACTGAAGTTCTGTTGCAGACATCTAATCTTAGTTTAGCAGGGAATGAAATATGAACGGTTGATTTGCTGTTCTGGATTTTCTCCCCCTACCTCATGAAGGGCCACCTGTGAAAAGATGTTAGAACAAGGATGTGGAGAAGCAGGAAGGGTTTGCTTGTGTTCTGGAAGTGAGGAACATTAAGAGTAAAATAGACACAATTAGCAATAGCAAATTAAATCATATCTTGGCTGACCTTAATGTAGGCTCAACCTGAGGGAGGGGTCAAACACATCATCTGTCATGAATCCCTGCGCTCCCATGAGAAATCTAAGCCCAGCCCACCTTGAATTCCTTCTACTCATTATCTCCTGTTAATTTCCCTTGGTTGTTAGTAGTTCAAATTCTGGTAGCGATCTTAAGTTTACAATAAATCTTTATACCCATTTGAACTGTCTGAATCTCCTGATTTTCCTGGTACTTGACACTTAGGTTTGATTACGGAGAAAGAGAAGCTATTGCTTAATATTGCAAATCTTTCATTCCTCTAAACTGAGAGCTTCTCAGTTTACAATGAAGCGAGGGTTGGACCATGGACAATATTTTGGACATGACAACTGGGAGGTTAGCAATGTCATTTAGAATTGTAAGTGGATTGATATACCAGTGCCTACCAAGGTTGGTGCTGCTTACCTTTGCTTCCTTGAATTAGTCATTGACAACTAATGACAATTAGTCATATTACAATTATTGTAATATAAGTCAAGATTGTTACTTTTATTTGAAAAGAATATATCTCTATCTCTATCTCTATCTCTATCTCTATCTCTATCTCTATCTCATTGCTATATCTCTATCTCTATCTCTATCTCTATCTCTATCTATCTCTGTCTGTCTGTCTGTGGTGAAATTCAAATTTTTTTACTACTGGTTCTGTGGATGTGGCTTGGTGGGCGTGGCATGGCTTGGTGGGTGTGACAGGGGAAGGATACTGCAAAATCTCCATTCCCTCCCCACTCCTGGGGCAAGGATACTGCAAAATCCCCATTCCCTCCCTACTCCTGGGAGAAGGATATTGCAAAATCCCCATTCCCACCCCACTCTGGGGCCAGCCAGAGGTGGTATTTGCCGGTCCTCCAAACTACTCAAAATTTCCACTACCAGTTCTTCAGAACCTGTCAGAATCTGTTGGATTTCACCCGATATGTGTATATGTATGTAAGTATGTATGTATATATATGTATGTATACATACACACACACAGAAAGATATTATATACTGTATATAATATAGAGTACTGCATCCAGTTTAAAACATATGAAGAACAGTTGCAGGAACTGGGCATGGCTATTCTAGTGAAGAGAAGGACCAGGGGAGACATGATAGCAGTCTTCCAATATTTGAGGGGCTGCCACAGAGAGGAGGAAGGGGGTCAAGCTATTTTCCAAAGCACCTGAAGGCCAGACAAGGAATAATGGATAGAAACTGAACAAGGAGAGATTCAACCTGGAAATAAGGAAGAAATTTTCTGACAGGGAGAGCAATCAACCAATGGAACAGAAGTTGCCTTCAGAAGTTGTGGGAGCTTCATCACTGGAAGCTTTCAAGAAGAGACTGGACTGCCATCTGTCAGAAATGGTGTATGGTCTGCTTGGGTAGGGGTTGGACTAGATGACTTACAAGGTCCCATCCAACTCTGTTAATGTGTATCTGTATCATCTAAGGCCATTAAACTGTTCCCTCAGAGAATATTTCAAATCTGGAACCTTTTGCTAAAGGAGAATATTTTCCAAGTAAGACATATATGGTCGCCATTTAAATAATTAAATACAGGAGAACTAAGTTCATAATTCAAACTGAATTCACACACCTTTCTTCAGTTCCACTCCATTCTGCAGTTTCTTCCAGAATATTGCTTGATGTATTAAGACAAACTATAGAAGAAAGTGTTTTCAGAAAAAGAAAACACTCACCATTATGCTGAAAATAAAGGTGTGGGAGGAGGTGACACCTTGTGGGCATTGGCCTAAAGCCAAGGAATTTGAAGGCACAGGATGCTGCCTTCTTCCAAATCAGACTGTTGATTTGATGAGGACAATACTGTCAACATGATTTTCTCCTTAAGTGATAACAGTTCAGGCTCATTAGGGCTAAAACTTCTAAAGCTTCTGGACTAGGGGGAAAGATAGGAGAATTTTGATAGCTGTAGACCCAACTTTTTTCAAAAGCATTTGATTGGAGAAAACCAGATGCTTCTCACTAATAATAGCATTCCAGAGTTTCTATCTGGATTTTCCTCCCATCCCAAGTATTCTAACATTGAACTGCATTCGTACATTGCATTATATGCTCCTTCTGCTTTCTTTGATTTTAGGGTATCTTTGATTCTTGGGGACCTAGAATTCCTTATTGCAATGCATGAACCCAATGGTCAATCATGATTTATGTGATAAATGCTGATCGAAGAACCAATGGCTTGATGCAATAAGATAACTCAATTGGTGCCTTTTAGTAGCATGAACACACAGAATATGGCATGTTTGAGCCCATTCTTTGAATCCTGAGTAGCTGCCTTTTTCTTCTCTGTGCACAGCAAGGATACTCTTACCTGCTGTAGTGTCAGACAATCAAAGTGGCTCCCTGTCTTTTCCGTGGCTATCTTCGGGGGCCTACTACCCCTGCTGCTCTCTCCTCCTGATCTTCCAGTGATCTTCTGACTTTTCCCATGGAGCAAAAGGCTTTTGTTTGTGGCTCAAGCCTGGCTCCGTGACAAGCGGCTGTTGTGCCATCTGGTGCCGATTAATTTTTTAGTAGCCAGAGATGTTTTTGCAAGGACTTGGTAAGTTGGAGTGCTTTGTCCTGTCATTTGATAAATGATGGCCTTAGTCTCTTTTAAAGGCTGTTGGTATGATTTCCTCGACTCTTCCCCTCCCTTTCCTTCCTTCCTTCCTTCCTTCCTTCCTTCCTTCCTTCCTTCCTTCCTTCCTTCCTTCCTTCCTTCCTTCCTTCCTTCCTTCCTGAAGCAATAACCCTGAAAATGGAAACTGCTGGGAACAACAACAAGGTTAAGTGTTCACTGTCTTATGTGTGCAGCTACTGGTGGCTTGGTTCACTCACTCATCTCATATTCCAGGAGAAAACTCAAAGACAGCGCCTTTGATGAAAAGCTAATGGCTTGGAAACCAAGGGGGAAGGGTTGTTTCAAGATGTTTCATGAAACAAGCAAGCGAGCAATGACAATCCATAATGCCTTGAATTGCACACAAGGCCTTAACAATCACTAGATGGTGCCTATAAACCTTGCTCTTTTGTAATAGTGATAGTACGGTAGAGTATTGCTGAGCACATTGTAAGCCGCCCTGAGTCTTCGGAGAAGGGCGGCATATAAATCAAATAAAAAAAAAAAGTATCTAGAACAGGGGTGTCCAGCCTTGGCAACTTTAAGAATTGTGGACTTCAACTCCCAGAATTTTCCAGCCAGCCATGTTGAAGTCCACAAATCTTAAAGTTGCCAAGTTTGGACACCCATTCTAAAGTTTCATAGATATTGAATGCCATACAAAGATGAACTTTTGCTGCAATCAGTTTTCATCTTGGTCAATGGTACTGATGGAAGATAGATGGAAAGGGTGCCCCTCAACCTACTTACTTCTGTATGGTGAAACCCAATATCCCAGACCCCTTTTTCTTAACCTTTTACTTTCTTTCCTTTCCCTTTTAAGAGAGTTTGAGCATCAGGAACAGTGTCACTGTTTAAAGAAAAAAAAAAAAAAAAAGAGATCACACTCAATTTGGGAGGCCTTTAGGCTGCAGGGCCTGGTGATCCAAACCTTAGGATGTCTATTGATTGTGCCTTTCTTTGAATAGCAAAAGCAAATGGGTTGAACTGGTTGATGATCAAATTTATTTAGTTATTTTCAAATGTTCATAGGATGGAAAGCATCTAATTAAAGAGGAAGTAAGTACTAGAGGAGACAAGAAGTGACACATCCTAATGAGATGGCCATGGCCATAGTTGCTTTGGGTACAAACCAACTCACTTCACAATGTGGAAGGATGTCATATCTTCCTTTGTGGCTTTTTTCTACCCTGCCTGGACTCCATCCATTAATCTGGAATAGTGCAATAAGACCGTGAGGAGCAGTGCGGTGGTCTAGAGGTGGAGCTCTCACCTCACAATCAGGAGGCTGTGAGTTCGAGCCTAGGTAGAGGCAGATATTTCTCTCTCTGGGCACACTGCGAATATATCTGCTGAACAAAGCTCCACATTGGTGACAGGAAGGGCATCCGGCCAGTAAACATTCAGCTCCATTCAGTTATCCAGACTCCACCCCACAAGGGATTATGGAGTCATTAAAAGAGGATGAGGAGTGCAATGAAACCATGAAATCCAATAATATGTGGAAGGTGTGAAGTTTCCGAAAGATGCCCTAATTAATTCGGTAAAATAAAGCTTGCAAAGCTTTCAAATTGCCAGAAGGATTGTCCTCCAGATGTTATTAATGTAGGAGGACAGGCAGAGCCTGGAGGCAGAGTCAAGAGAGCAATCAGCCTGGAGTCCTTACGCTGCCACAAACAACTTAAGTCCAACCCCTCTTGAATTCCGTTGACTCTTATCTAGAACCAATTTAGTGCTGACCTTTCGTTGACTAGATTCTTGTATATAGGTGTGAGCAATAAATCAACTTAACTGGAACTTAATGTTAGATCTTGAGACTTTGCACCTGACAGGCTACAACATCAACTTGCTTTAACAGTCTTGTTGACTAGCAACAAAAATAGACACATCTGTCTCCACACTGCCTTGATAAACAAACTTTCCTCTGAGTGCATGAGCTTTTTTTCATGTGCTGGACCCCATCTAAATGAGGGGATGCTGCCTGTGTTCACGCAACAACACACTTATCCAGGACAGTAATGGTCTGGTAGATATATTAGTATCTACATGCCAAGCTTGGTTAACTTTAATCAACGATATGTCTTAGCATATTGTTCAAATCCATCCCTTTGGATTAGTTTCTGGTTCGGTATAATATGCACATCCAGAAAGTGGCTGAATTTAGTAGCCAGCTGAAGTATGTTGAGTGTAGAATCTCAACATAGTTAATGTTATATATACATTTAAAAAATAGATAAAAACCGGTGAGTAGTGGCATGGCAAGTTTGCCAAGCAGGTTCTCTCTAGTGGTGTGGACAATCTAGGATTTTCCCATCAGAATGGCCATTTATCTACACTTCTGGAGGGTATGGGTATGGGAAACTAGTAAGGGGGCATGATGACGTTCTAAAACTTCATGTTTTATAAATCGCGGTGGTTAAGTTCAAACAAACGTCATGGGTTTGTTCAACCAATGTATAAAGGAAAAATCTTGCGTTAGGTGAACTAAGGAAAAGCTTCAGTGGTGGGTTGCTACCGGTTCGCACCGGATTGGGCAAAACGGTAGTGGTGGCAGCAGGAGGCTCCGCCCACCCGCCTGGACGCTTCTGCGTATGCGCAGAAGTGCCACGCGTGCACACCTGAGCAAACTGGTAGCGATGGGATTTGGAACCCGCCCCTGATAAGATTGCTTGTGAGATTGTGTATAGCCTGATCTTAAATTGAGTTTGAAACTGATCAAACTGGGTTCAAATCAAGATATTTGTTTTTTCATAATTTAGAAACATTAAAATGAATTCCTATTCCATATATATATATATATATATATATATATATATATATATATATATATATATATATATATATATATATATTCCCTGTGCCTATTTTTACTTTTCATCCTATTTAAAATTCTATCTATCTATCTATCTATCTATCTATCTATCTATCTATCTATCTGGCTAGCTAGCTATCCCAGTACCAGCAAAAACCAGTGTAGCAGGACTGAAGCATGGAAACACATTTTAATTATTAAATTAAATCCTCCATTAGAATATACACTGCTCAAAAAAATAAAGGGAACACAAGCAGAAGACATCCGAGATCTGAATGAATGAAATAGCCTTATTAAATACTTTGTTCGTTACATACAGTAGTTTTGTGTTCCCTTTAGGTATTTGAACAGTGTATAAACTACTGTATGTAAAGAGCAAAGTATTTAATAAGACTATTTCATTCATTCAGATATCGGATGTCTTCTGCTTGTGTTCCCTTTATTTTTTTGAGCAGTATATAAATCTGCTGGGAAGATTCAGCAGTGAAAGACAATATTGTTAACCTGTGAGTGTTTACCCAGACGGTCTTGAAATTCAGGGATCCTGTCTGCAACTGAAACACATGGAACGAAGAACTCCGTTTATTTATTTAAATTTTGAGGCTGATTGACTCCGAATGACTCTGGGTGGTTTATTATTTTTTTTAATAACCATGATCATGCAAGACCGGAAGAAACAAACACAACACTGATGGGGGTCAACAACTACCCTTTCCCAGGGGTGAAATGCTCCCGGTTTGGACCGGATCGCCTGATCTGGTAGCGATGGTGGTGGGTGGTTCGGAGAAAAAATCCCTGTGCTCCCCCCCATATTGCCCAGCTGAGCCGCACGATCATCAGAGGCTTTTTTTTTTTTTACTTTTAAAAGCATTTTTTCAACAACCTCTTCCAATGAAAAAATGCTTTTAAAAGTAAAAAAAAAAAAGCCTCTGATGATCATGTGGCTCAGCTGGGATCATCAGAGGCCTTTCAAAGCATTTTTTTTCTGAAACCTCTTGGCTGAAGAGGTGGTAAAAAAAATGCTTTGAAAAGTCTCTGACGATCCCAGCTGAGTTGCCTGATCGGCAGAGGCTTTTCAAAGCATTAGAAAAAATGCTTTGAAAAGTTTAAAAAAAAAAAAAAGTTGGCCACGCCCACCCAGTCATATTACCCCCACCACCAAGCCACGCCCACAGAACCGGTAGTAACAAATTTTACATTTCACTCCTGCCCTTTCTTCAGGCCTACTCCCAGTTTATGTTGTGTAGGAAATTTAGGTTAAGAGCTTACCCCTAGAGGAAAGCAGACTCAACAGTAAAAGAAAGGTGGAAATTGAAAGTAGGAAAGAGAACTAGATAGATTATACACAGCTTTGCATATTTTTCACTCCAAAAGATGCTTTATTTATTTCTGGGGAAGCCAGGAAGGATATAAGCCAATGGAGAGATATTTATACAAACCTTGAACACCTTGTATGTAACAAAGAGTTCATCACCTATAAGATGACAGTGTTCTTTTTTAAAATAAAATCCACATATTCACCCAATGGGGATATTTGAGTGAAATGCAAAAAGTTATATTTGCAAAAATCTTTGCCTCCATTGGAAGCATTAAGGGAATTAGGTATGCAATGTTTTTTTATTGCGAACCTGGAGTTTCTTGGTTATCTTATATTAAATTAATTGTATATTAAAAACAGAAGCAATTACAATTTAGGAGCAGTGGTGGCACAGTGGTTAGAGTGCAGTAGTGCAGGCAAACTCTGACCAATGCTTGGAGTTCAATCCTGACCAGCTCAAGGTTAACTCAGCCTTTCATCCTTCCAAGGTCAGTAAAATGAAGACCCAGATTGTTGGGGATAATATGCTGACTCTTATATGCTGTTTCACATTTATTGAAGAATTGGTTGATACAGTTGAAATATGGATATAATTTCACGAATCTCTATCAGATAGATAGATCTTATACTAAGTATCATTTTACAAGCAACCTCCATTTAAAATTTTGGCTTAGAAACATACTGTCAGCCTTCCCAGACAGACCAGGCAGAAAACATGGCCAGATAAGCTAATAGTACTTTATGGTAAATCTACATAAACAGAATCTTGCAAGTCTTTACTTTATTTTGGATTTATATACCGCCCTACTTCCGAAGGACTCAGGGCGATGAACAGCCAAAGGATAAAATACACATAATACAAAAATTTAAAAAACAATGTAAAATCACATTAAATAATTTGGCCCATACAAATTAAAACACCCCTATTGTTTTAAAACAAATTTAAAATTAACAATTAAAAAGAAGTTAGGCCAGGCCAGCCTGTTGAAATAAAAAGGTCTTGAGGGCACAGCAGAAAGTGCGTAAATCCGGGATCCTCTGTATCTCCGGGGGAAGCTCGTTCCAAATGGCAGGTGCCCCCACAGAGAAGGCTTTCCCCCTGGGGGCCGCCAGTTGACACTGTTTGACTGACGGCACCCTGAGGAGCCCCTCTCTATGGGAGCGTACTGGCCGGTGAGAGGCTACTGGTGGCAGAAGGCGGTCTCATAAGTACCCAGGTCCTAAGCCATGGAACGCTCTAAAGGTGGTAACCAAGACTTTGAACCACACCCAGAAGACCACCGGGAGCCAGTGCAGCTCGCGCAGGAGAGGTGTTACATGGGAATGCCACGTTGCTCCCATAACCACCCGTGTGGCCGCATTCTGGACCAGTTGGAGCCTCCGGGTGCTCCTCAAGGGGAGCCCCATGTAGAGAGCATTACAGTAGTCCAGGCGGGAAGTGACGAGGGCATGAGTGACCATGCGTAAGGAGTCCTGATCCAGAAAGGGACGCAACTGGTGGATCAGGTGAACCTGATAGAAAGTCCTCCTGGCCACAGCCGTCAAATGCTTTTCTAAAGACAGCCGTGAATCCAGGAGGACACCCAAGTTGCGAGTCCTCTCCGTGGGGCTCGTCTGAAAGTATGCTTCTTCTGCCATCACCTTAATAGCCCGATAACTTAGGAAGGGTCCCTTCTGAGTCTCTTGCTCCACCCACTATGCAGCTGTGGGCTCAGCTCCCTCTTATCTTACTGTTCTCTAGGCAGCATCTCTTTGCTGGGTCTCCCATGGTCATTCCCACATACCATTACAAGTATCTTTAAAATGAAATATGAAGCCTTTGGATGCATTAGGACAGGAATATGTAGCCTGCAAAAACCCTGTTTTCATGGCCCTTGGAGCATAGTCCTTCCTCATTCTGAATCAGAATCTTTTAAATCCCAAAGTCATCTCTCTGATCTATGGAAAAATTTCTCTCCATGAAACTGGTCCCTGGTGCCCAAAACATTGGGGGCCGCTGCTGTAAGGAGGATTCTGAAGGTGGAGTCAAATGCATCAGCCATCTGGAGTTCCTATGCCCCTGAAAGAGATCTAAGTTGAACCCCCCCTTGAAGTCTGTTGAATTTTACCCGGCACCAATTTGTCATGACTGTTAGTAGATCAGATTCTTGTGTATCAGTAGCATGGAATAAACTCGCAGTGCTTTTGAACTCTATCCTGCCTCCTGGTTTCTTGCACTTGACTTATCCAAGGAGAGGAAAAGATCCCATCTCTCTCCATTTTGTGATGATGTACTTCCATTGTGGTCCTTCCAAATGCTTATTGCAGGGGTGTCAAACACACCGCCCACGGGCCGGATGTGTCACACACTGGCCACGCCCAGTTTAGTGAAGGGGAAAAAAGTCACATCCTGTGACAACAACGTGTCATCGCGAGTTTGAACCCCTGGCTTGGTGTGTCCCCCCTAGCTAACAAAACATCCCCAATTCAGACTGAAAACATTCGTTTTGGTGAACTGGTCACCCGGTTGGGTCTAAGAAGGCTAAAATACCACCCGTTCAGGAAATCTAATGTGATTTTTCTTGCAAGTTTAAAAAATTTGCTTACAAAGTCTCTTCTCCCCATCTCAAGTTGCTTGCAGCTTGAGTCTAGAAAATAGAAACACAGCTTCTCTGCTGCCGGTCCTCTGAGTATTTCCCATTTCTAAAAATAGTTTGAAAGTAGAACAAAGTTCAGAGGTAAATCCCTTAGTTCCAATGCAATCTCTAGTTTCAAACTGTTACACTTGAGCATCTGTCAAAGACCCATTTTATGAATTGGCTCCTTCCTTTTTCTTTTCTTGACTATTGCTTACCAAGGCTCCTCTCAGGCTTCCCCAGCTATTTTCTCTCTGACTGTGCTGGATTTCCAAATCCTGGATGATAATTAGAGGTCTTCAAGACATTAGGTAGGAGAAGGTGATTAATGTTTTGGAAGCTACAGAATTAAATTGTGTGTGTGTGTGTGTGTGTGTGTGTGTGTATGTGAATGGGTGGGTGGAGATAGAACCTTACAGATATCCGATTTAGGAAAATAAAACATAGAATCATAGGACCTGACGGGATCTCAGAGGTCTTCTGGTACAACTCTCTTCTCAAGGCAGGAGACCTTATACCATGGGTCCCAGACTGGGCCACTCAAACAAGCCAAGCCCCCTCTGATCCACAGAAAAAGCTCTCTCCATGGAACCAGTCCCTGGTGCCCAAAAAGTTGGGGGCGACTAACTTATGCCATCCAGATCAAATGGTTGTCCTGTCTATTTTTGAAAACCTCCAATGATAGAGCATCCATGGCTCAGGGAGGCAAGCTTTTCCACTGCACTCTCAGAAAATTCATCCTTCTTTCTAAGTTGGATCTCACTTTAACAAGCTTCCATCTGTTAGTTCTTGTCCTGCCCTCAGGTGCTTTGAAGAATAAGTTGACCCCCTTTTCTCTATGACAGACCCTCAAATATTGGAAGATCGTTATCATGTCCCCCCCTTAATCTTCTGCCCAATAGGCTGGAGAAATAGCTAGGTCCCTCAGTCATTTATCATATGATCTAGAATCCAGACCCCTTATCATCCCTGCTCTTCTCTCCACGCTTTTAAGATCTCAGCATCTTTTTATGTTGTGGTGACCAGAACTGTAGACAGTATTCCAAGGAGTATGAATTGAGGTCCACACTTTTGGAATTTAGATGCTGAATCATGAAAAAATAGGTGGGATGGAAGAAGGTGGGACCAGAATAAGAAGGCATATTGATTTGATAATATGTTTGAACTTGATACAATCAGTTCCCAGATATTCTCCTAGTTATCAGGTTAAAACATGGCTGGCTGGAGAATTCTGGGAGTTGAAGTTCACAGGTCTTAAAGGTGCCAAGGTTGGACAATCTGCTTTAATATGTATTTTCTTCTCCTGAGTGTAGGGCTGGGATGACAGATAAGCCTTTGTTTTAGGTGATGGAGGAACTTTCTAATGTGTCCCAACTGTATGATTTATGGACTTGTTTTTGGTTGTTATTTCAGGGGTGTTCTTTTTTTTTTGATTTTTTTTTTTTAAACATAAATCATAAAATACATCTTTTTAGAGTAAGGATTTGATCCGGTATAAAGTAAATACAATTACTCACGTTCCCTCAACCAATTTTGTTCCAAATTTTATCCACTTACCTCTTAAAAAGAAAAAAGAAAAAAAATCTTATTCTAAACATTTAGATTTTAAACATTCTACTATGTCACCCTAGATTCTAAACAATTATTTCCAAATAGACATCATTCCAAATCTTTGTCATTTTAACAATCAATATTTCATATATATTCCTCATTTCTAAGACCTATTACATCGAGTCTATATTGTACCTCTTTTAAATGGCAACTAGTATCCATAAGCTTGACAAAGAATATTTTCCTCCTCTCTTAATTGTTTCTAAATCAATCAACATTTCCATCTAGAATTTGTCACTCCCAAAATACTTTATTTTAAAGTCTAATATTTAACTGATTCATAATTTAAATAACTATTTCCCAACAGTGTTTTCCACCACTTCTATCTCTATTTATTTAACTGGTTCACAGTTTGGCTTAACTATTCTCAGTATTGTCTCCTCCACTTCCTCCTGAGTTTATTTTTTGGCTGGTTCGCATCTTAATCGATTGCTTTCCAGTGATGCTTTCCTCCACTCCTAACCTTACTTATTTGAGCTGGTTCACAGTATAATTTTAACTGCATACCAACATTATCTCCTCCAATCCTCCTAAATCTATTATAAAACTGGTTCCCAACTCAAATAGTTGCTTCCCAGCAATGCTTTCCTCTTATTTCAGGGGGGTTCTTTGTAATGTTGTTTTGGGGGTGTTATTTGACACATGCCATCCCGAAGTCATGTTTACATAAGTTGGGTAGTTATATACATCTTTCAAACAACAACAACAAAAAACCCCTAATGCATTTCTTCTCTCCTTTTCTTCATCATTTTATTTGATTTTTCACACTACAAAGACCCAAGCATTTCACATTTACATAATTTACATACATGGTCAAATTGCTTTTGACTCCTCCTTCCCCATGTGCCTGTATGTCTTTAAACACCCCCCTTCCCCCTTCAGATTTTCAAGTGGGCTCCACCGGCTTTGTAAATTGTGCTGGATGAGTGAGCTCATAACGAGGCTTGCAAGCCCTAGCTGGGCGCACGTATGTTGGGACTCCATTGTTCATAAAACTCTATCCCTGGAGAGTAATAAAGTCATTAGGTGTCTGCTGTGTTTAATATTTGGCCATGAGAGGAAGCCATAATTTTCTATCTTTTTCTGTGGCTCCAGAGTTGTTATTTAAACACTCAGCTTATTGGAGTTGCAGTGACTGTGAACAAATCAAGGAAGGAATTCAGGGAAAAAAAAACACAACTGCAGAATGGAAGCAAGGGTAGCTGTTAGTCTTAGCAAAAGTGTCATGCTCAACACTGCTGAATGTTCCACTGTAGTAGCTTTCCTATTTACCCCTTTATTTTTGATAATTTGGTGTTCCTGTTTTGTCCTTTCTCTAGTTTCCCCTTATTGGCTAGATCTTGTCGGTATTTGAGTATAGATCAGGGGTGGGTTCTAAATTATTTTACTATTGGTTCTGTGAGCGTGGCTTATTTTGTGGGCATGGCTTGATGGTCATGTGACAATTCTTAGGATTTAGCAGAGGTACTGGTCTACCAGGCTTTTAACTGCTTGTAGAGCTGTACCAGTCTACCCATTTGTTTTTCGAGCATCCCGGTCTACCCATTTGTTTTTCGAGCGCACTGGTCTACCACCACACTGCCTTTTAATACTGATCAGCTGTAGGGCAGCCCTTTGAAACCCCACGGCAACAGTTTTTTTTTCTTCCAGCCGATCAGCTGGGACTCGGGAGACAGTGAAAAATTGGGGGTGGGGCCAAATAAAAGGTAAGAATAACACGGGGTTGGGAGGGCCCAGCTCCCGAACAAAGAGAACCGGTTTGGTGACGTCATATCGTCACCGCTACCGGCTCAGCCGAACCGGCCCGAACTGGGAGGAACCCACCACTGGTATAGATAGTCTTCAATTTACAACCATTCCTCTAGTGACCAGGGGTGGGTTCCACTTACCTTTACTACCGGTTCACAGCGGGAACAAGTCAGTTCTGTTTCCCGTGAATCTGTCATATTATCTAGACTCAGTTTCTGTAAATGTCTGCACTACTGAGAAATAATTGCTTCCCTGGATACTGAGTATCAAGAATATTGTTTTGTTTTGATTACTCATTTGGAGAGCTTTCATTATAGTAAATTCCCTATGTGAGAAGACTTCCGTAGTGGATAACGTAAAATGGGGACGAGTTGTGAGATCTGCATATCTTGCAATGCAACAAGATAGCTTGCTTTTGGCTTATTGTGTGTGAATGCTGATAATTATTCAATAAACCATGGGTCTATACAAAGGGCAAACCGCAGTCTTGATTTGTCAACACATATTCTAATTTAGCATTCCTATAAAACCACAAATTTTTTTTTCAGATTTCCTGAGGAACTTTAGTGTCCAGAGTGGTTAGACATCCATTGTAATAAGAACAGAGGCGAGTTTAGTTAAACTAGCAGATGGGGCACTATTAACCCATTGCTTTGTACTCTAGCTGTAATTCATTTTGTCTTTCTGCAGATTGTTTGAATGCAGGAAAAAAATCTTCATCTATGTAACTTCATTACATAGAAGCTTTCTGTTACGTCAAGGAGTGGGGGTGGGGTGCGGTAGCTATCAGAACACCAGCAGAAGGCAAAGGATTATCTGTTGTGTTTCTTTCCTTCAAGGCTCTTGATGTTAATTACTACTGAAACACATCTATACAATCCCCTAGCTACACAACTTTGAAGCTGATTTTTAAGGCTCCTGAAATTCATCCCAGTCCTTGAACACCTGGGACATGGACAAATACTGAACTCTCTTAGCCCAGAAAGCAAAGGATCTGCAATCTGTCAATAGAATTAGATATGCAATACTGTGAAGCATCTTAGTTTTGGCTATTTCTTGTTGTCTTTTTTCTTTTGGCTAAATCTCTTGTTTGGTTAGAACATCAGAAATAAAATGAAGCTAGTTTGGGTCAGGAGATGACTGGGCGGCCACTTTTGAGGCTGTACAATCTAATATATTCTAATTTCACATCCTGGATATAAACTGTTTCAACTCCTTCCCTCAAAATGATGTTATAGAGCACTGCACACCAGAACAAATAGACACAAGAACAGTTTTTTCCCTGAACGCCATCACTCTGCTAAACAAATAATTCCCTCAACACTGTCAAACTATTTACTAAGTCTGCATTACTATTAATTTTCTCATCATTTCTATCACCCATCTCCTCCTACTTATGATTGTATGACTGTAACTTTGTTGCTTGTATCCTTATGATTTATAGTGATTGTTTCCTAATATGATTTGATTTCTTATTTGTTCCCTATGACTATCATTAAGTGTTGTACCTTATGATTCTTGATGAACGTATCTTTTCTTTTATATACACTGAGAGCGTATGCACCAAGACAAATTCCTTGTGTGTCCAATCACACTTGGCCAATAAAATTCTATTCTATTCTATTCTATTTGGTTAGAAGCAGGTGGTGCAACAAATGTTTGCCTTTGGAACCCCTCTGCCCCAAAGATTTAATTAATTTATTAGTCAATGGATGATTGGGATGTGTATGCTGCCTTTCAAAACATGCAATCCACTTGTTGCATGGGATTGAAATTCTAACACAGTTTTCACTCCCTCTATGGCCAACAGAAGACTCTGCTTCCTCATTGGTTTTGCCTTGATCCCGAATGGTCAAATATCTGATATGAAAAAAGAATGTGACAATTGCTTTGATCTTCTGATATTATTATTATTATTATTATTATTATTATTATTATTATTATTATTATTATTATTATTATTATTTATTGGTTAATCTTTAGTGAGATTCACAGCCTTTGAGGCTGGTTAATAGCTCAGCAGCTCGAGTCCTAACCAAGGACCTAGGAACTGTTAAGGTATCGTCGGACGATGTAAGCTGTTCCGAGTAAGGTGGTTTTTTGTAGAGTCAAAATGTTCAAGTCCGGCAAATTTAGAATTTCTAAATAGCGGGGTAGCCCTTTGGGTATTGCTCCGAGGACTCCAATTACAATCGGGACAACACACAATTTCTTTTTCCACAGTCGCTCAACTTCAATTTGTAAGTCCCGGTACCTTGTGATTTTTTCTTGCTGCTTATCTTCAATTCGTGCATCACCAGGTATTGCAATGTCAATGAACCATACTTTTTTCTTTTCAACTATTGTTATGTCAGGTGTGTTGTGGACCAAGTGCCTGTCAGTCTGAATCCTAAAGTCCCACAAGATCTTGAGTTTCTCATTCTCTAAAACTTTCTCAACCTGATGTTCCCAGTGGTTTTTGCTGTACTCAAATCCAAACTTCTGGCACAATTTCCAGTGAATTATTATTATTATTATTATTATTATTATTATTATTATTATTATTATTATTTTATTTGTTAATTTTATTTACTGCCTAGCTTGTAAATAAAGCTTTATTTACTTTGGAGCTATTCTAGGCATATAATATACAGTATATCTGGTATATGATATATACGGTATATAATATATAATGGTACTGTATATTATGTATAATCTATATAAATAAAAATGTAAATGTCAGTTTGTACATAACCGCACATCTCCGAAAGTTCTTCACCGATTGCTTTCAAATTTTGACACAATGTTGCATTCGACTACGGGGGTGTTTTTATATACCTATATTATATACATGTCACACCTGTGACAGGTAAAAACATGAAAAACATTGGAAAACATTGAAAGACATTGACAAACATTGACACCCCTGGATAAGAACAACAATAAATCCATATTTGATGCATCAATATCTTGGCTATTTTTAATGGATGGAGCTTAAGATGACAGAATTTGGGGGCATTTCTGATGAGACTGCCCAGTTGCAGATCGTCTTCAACTTACAACAGTTCATTTAGTGACCATTCAAAGTTACAATGGCAATGAAAAAAAAGTGACTTAGGACCATTTCCCCACACTTACGACCATTGCAGCATCCGAATAGTCACGTGATCAAAATTCAGAGGCTTGGCAACTGGTTCGTAATTATGACGTTTGCCAATATCCAGGGATCAAGTCATCACCTTTTATGACTTTTTGACAAGCAAAAATCAACGGGGAAGCCTGATTCCCTCAACAGCTGTGTTACTAACTTAACAACCGCAATGATTCACTTAACAACTATGGCAAGAAAGGTTGTAAAGTGGGGCAAAATTCACTTAACAAATGTTTTGCTTAGTGAGAGAAATTTTGGGCTCATTTGAGGTCGTGATTCGAGGACTACCCTTAGAACAATTCTGCCGCATCCTCGGTCTTGAGGTACCTGAATGTTCCCATGAGAGGCTTTCCTTCAAGTTTACGCTTCTTTAGACGCCAGCTATGAAGTATTTGGGGCCACAGCTTCTTGTGTCCTCCTGCTTTAGAGGTTACTAGAGTGCAACAAGAAAAATTGTGCCCCGATGCAAAAGCCTCTCCTGTGAAAGCTGGCGAAAACTTGACAGAGATGATTTTGTGCAAGCTTTGGAAAGACTCACTACTCCAGATCTTTGCTCCTTTGACTGCCGGCCGCATTCCCTCTTCCTTGCCTGGAAACAATTCCTTCAACACGCCCATCTACTCTTCTACTCGGGGAAACCAGAGAAGGATTTTGTCCATTTGTCCATTTTTGCCCATTTGGTCTGTTGAAAGCCTTCCATTCAAAGAGAAGGATGCAGTGTCAGTCTCAGATCCTTTGGGACAGGGGTCTCCAACCCTGGCAACTTTAAAACTGGTGGACTTCAACTCCCAGAATTCCTCAGCCAGCAAAGCTGACATGAAAGTTTTGCTGGCTGAGGAATTCTGGGAGTTGAAGTCCACCAGTCTTAAAGTTGCCAAGGTTGGAGACCCTGCTTTGGGATTTTTCTGTGAAAGGAGGAAGACCAGGAATGGGCACACAGGGAGGGGGCAGGGAAGAAAGCCAGGGATGAAATCCAGCAGGTTCTGACAGAACCAGTAGCAGAAATTTTGAGCAGTTTGGAGAACCAGCAAATACCACCTCTGGCTGGCCCCAGAGTGGGGTGAGAATGAAGATTTTGCAGTATCTTTCCCTGGAGTGGGGTTGAAATGGAGATTTTGCAGTATCCTTCCCCTGCCACACCCACCAAGCCACACCCACCAAGCCACACCACACCCACCAAGCCAGGCCCACAGAACCGGTAGTAAAAAAATTTGGATTTCACCACTGATGAAAGCCTTTATCCTTAAGCATTTCCCTAAATATCCCTTTAAGACGTCTGGTTCTCATTCTCGTCTCACCCCCACTAACTTTGGTGTTTTCAAAAACACCAGGGATTGGATTCCTCCTTCCCTGCTATTTGGGATTAATTTATTTCACCAAGCAGCATGTCAGAATGGGGGCCCTGCCTGTTCTGTCCCTGTACCACACATGCACCCCCACAGACAGCCCGGAGTTAATAAGCCACACGACAAAACTCTTTGAAGATAAAGGTGGCAGCAACCCAGTGGCTAGCTGCCAATTCAGACTTTACTCACACAAAACAAAGATTAGACTGCCAGCATTCCGATAAAACAGGCAGAGTTTCAACAATACAAGAATTAATCCAAATGCAGTCTGATAAAGCAGGCAAAGTCCAGTAACGCAGAGATCATGGATTATTTCCAGTTTGTGCTTGTCACAAACTGAACCAGCCACCACATCCACATTTATACCCTGTGGGGTGTGGTCCAGTGACTCAGCTAATCTCTGGCACGCCTTCCCTTCTGCTGCACACGCTTCTCCCTGCGCCTCTGCCGAGGGTCCAGCCAGCACTTATCTTCTTTGTCGCTGTCCACCTGTGGCTGCAGGGACATGCTTGGCTCTGAGCCTATCGTTTGGCCTTTGGTGTCCTCCGGAGGCATTGCCAGAGAGGAGGGTCCTGGAGAGGGAGGCCTTGCCAACTCCTCTCCCTCACTCTCAGAGTCTGCATCTGTCGATAGCCCAGGCTCAGGCAACGGAGCCACAACACTGCTTGAAAATTGCCTGAGGTATGGCTGCCCTTCGGAAATAGTGACCATAACCATTTTGCAGGAAAAAGAGTTTGGACATCATTCCATGTGGGTTCTTGCGCCCTCTTCTTCTTCTTCTTCTTTCTACGCCTGCCCTCCTTCTGACTCTGAAAGGATGGATGAAAGCACATCTGAGTGAACTCAAGCAATGCATGAGAGGCTCCCAAGCTTATCAACTTGGATGGTATTTTGCTGACATCTCTGTGTTGGGTATTGTGAGTTTTAAAATGAGTTTTATTGTCTAAAAGCAACACACCCACCCTTTCAGGTGATGCCTACGAAAGAATGACATTCTTAGGATTTAGAAGAGTCATTTTTATGGCTTCCTAAAAGGGCTGTGCAAGGAAGCTCGCTCGAAGGACTCTATGCTGTGGAAGTGACTGATGTTCTGCACTGAAGCAATGAGATGATGCAATTTGTCTCAATCAGACACAAAATACTTCCCCATAAAGGATTACAGATTACAGATTAACACAGTTGGAAGGGACCTTGTAGGCAGGGGTGAAATTTACTTACTTTCACTACCGATTTGCAAATGTGAGCACGCGTGTCTCCTCCACACATGCGAGAGCCTTCTGCACATGTGCAGAGGGTCAAAAGCGGGACGTGATGATGTATGGGTGGGTGGGTGGAGCCTCCCGCCACTGGCACTACCGGTTTGCCCGAGCCGGATAGAACCAGCTGAATTTTACCACTGCTTGTAGGTCATCTATCTTTAGAAGATCATTTGATGGCCGTGGCCAGGGGTGCCTTTTATCAGGTTCGCCTGATCTGCCAGTTGCGTCCCTTTCTGGATCAGGACGCCTTGTGCACGGTCACTCATGCCCTAGTCACCTCCTGTATGGACTATTGTAATGCTCTCTACATGAGGCTCCCCTTGAAAAGCACCCAGAGACTCCAACTGGTCCAGAATATAGCCGCGCGGGTGATTATGGGCGCAGCTCGTTGTGCCCATGTAACACCTCTCCTACACGAGCTTCACTGGCTCCCGGTGGTCTTCCGGGTGCGATTCAAGGTGTTAGTTATCACCTTTAAAGCGCTCCATGGCTTAGGACCTGGGTACCTACGAGACCGTCTTTTGCCACCAATAGCCTCCCACCGACCAGTTCGTTCTCACAGGGAGGGATTACTCAGGGTACCGTCAGTCAAATTATGCCAACTGGCGACTCCAAGGGGGAGGGCCTTCTCTGTGAGGGCTCCAACCCTTTGGAATGAACTGCCCCCTGAGATACGAAATATCCCTGATCTCCGTGCTTTCCGCCGTGCTCTCAAAACCCTGATGTTCCAACAAGCAGGGCTAAACATATGAACATGTGAATATTTTTAAAATGTTATCTAATTTTAGGTTCTATTTAATTGGGCCAAACTATGTTATAATAATAATTTTAATTAGCAATTTTATGATGTTTGTGTATCTATATTTTTCTTGATTGTACACCGCCTTGAGTCCTACGGGAGAAAGGCGGTATAGAAATATAATAAATAAATAAATAAATAAATCTAGTCCAACCCGTCGCCCAAGTAGAAGACCCTACACCATTTCTGACAAATGGCAGTCCAGTCTCTTCTTGAAAGTCTCAAATGATGAAGCTCCCGCAACTTCCAAAGCCAAGCTGTTCCATTGGATGATTGTTCTCACTGTTTCTCCTTATTTCCAGGTTGAATCTCTCCTTGTTCAGTTTCCATCCATTATTCCTTGTCTGGCCTTCGGGTGCTTTAGAAAATAGCTTGACCCCTTCCTCTCATTCAGCTTTGCTCTTAGCTTCTTCAGGAACCAACTTCAAGAAGGTTCAAGAATCTCTTCAAGAATCTCTTCAAAGAGCAACATAGCCCTATTTCCCGAAATAAAATAAAATTTGAGTCCTGACAAATCGAATCAACATGTTTTTGCCTCCCACTCATTTCACTGGAACTTGCTTTACTTTGTCTTGAAACCACGAATTTATTGATAGATAGATTTCCTGCCTGTTTGGCAGACTTCCTTTTGAAAACTTTTTTTGAAGAGTGGCGAAGCAAATGAGAAAAGAAAGAAAGAAGTGTTTTGATAAAGAGGATTGGTATATTCATTGTAGGCACAATCTGGTTGTCTTCCTAAACTAAGTAACAATTCTTTCTGGAAGGGGAAAGAGACATTCCCTTAATGGTATTTGAGACCCATAAGCTTGTCTCCATTTAATTTTATTCTATTTTAAAATCATGCATGCTGGTTTTCTGCAGGCAAGGACTCCCTTCCCCCAAAAACTTTTAAGGTGCGTTTAACAAAATACGGTTTTAAAACACGCACAGGCAAAAGCACAGACTTTTCCAGATTTCCCCGTTAGGATGATTACAGCTGTTTTTCTCAAGACCCTTTTTGAATGTGACTCATCTGGTGCTGGGCCCGAGCAAAGAAGGAGAAACCGAAAGCCCACCAGTAAAACAACTTGGATGAGGGCTGACCTTTCACCCCTGGAAACATAGATCTGAACTTGAGAAATTAGCATCCCCTTCTTGACCTCCCCCTATTTGGAAGCCCACATCTGGGCCGACACGAAACCTAAATCTGCAGGAGGAGAGGGTGATTGGCAGTCACCTCCTCTGTCAGAAGAGGCCCCCAGGTGGAAAGAGGAGAGGATAATGAATTGCTGCCTTGATCCCCCGAGGGGGAGGGGGCATATTTTTCAGTAGAGACCTACTCCATTCTGCTGTCACCTCGACTCTTCCAGACCCCCTCAGCTACAAAAGAGGCTTTGGTTTGCCTAGCGATAAATCTTTGCAAGTTCGCTGGTTTTTCCTCCTCTCAAAATCTCTGCAAAGGTTCCCTCTTCTTTTGAAACAGAATCCGTTTCCTCAAGAGGTATTTCTAACTGGATTAGTGGTTGTGTTCCTGACGGGGATGGCAATGGAGGAGGAATCCAGAGCATTGGCTGATCTTATGTGATGATTTGCACACTCAGGTCAATGATGGACACCA
This sequence comes from Arizona elegans, assembly GCA_022577455.1. Lineage (NCBI taxonomy): Eukaryota > Metazoa > Chordata > Lepidosauria > Squamata > Colubridae > Arizona > Arizona elegans. The sequence continues at coordinate 3,086,342 of JAKOOJ010000013.1, read as the reverse complement.
CCGAAGGTTCTCCTGGCATGCACAAATGGCTGACATTTCTTGATTTCCAAGGGAAGTTTATTAGTGTGTGTTTACATATGGCATTTAATATCATATCTTGGGGTTTGTTTTTTGTTTTTTTTTGGCTAAAGATTCATTCAGCTGAGTTCTAAAGCTCTCTTGCTTCCAAGTCATTAGACATAATGCATCTCTGGATAAAAGGTTCTTGAGTCTTTTGCTGGGTTGATTTAGTTTTGCATATGGCTAATACAAAAAAAAAAAAAAAAAAAAAAAAAAGGAAGCGGTGGCTCAGCGGCTAAGATGCTGAGTTTGCCGATCGAAAGGTTGGCAATTCAGCGGTTCGAATCCCTAGTGCTGCGTAATGGGGTGAGCTCCCGTTACTTGTCCCAGCTTCTGCCAACCTAGCAGTTTGAAAGCACATAAAAAATGCAAGTAGAAAAATAGGGACCACCTTTGGTGGGAAGGTAACAGCGTTCCGTGCGCCTTTGGCATTTAGTCATGCCGGCCACATGACCATGGAGATGTCTTTGGACAGCGCTGGCTCTTCGGCTTTGAAATGGAGATGAGCACCGCCCCCTAGGGTCAGGAACGACTAACGACTATGTGCGAGGGGAACCTTTACCTTTACCTTTTTAATGCATTTCAGTTAACAATATAAAAAAAGATAAGTGTTTCCCTGTCCAATTGTGCTCGACTTTAGGGCACAGTGCTCATCTCCGTTCCTTGTCCGAGGGAGCCAGCATTGTCTGAAGACAATTTCCATGTTCATGTGGCCAGAATGGCTATATGCCAAAGGTGCATGAAACACTGTTACCTTCCCACTGAAATGGTACCTATTTATCTACGTGCATTTGCATGCTTTCGAACTGTTAGTTAGTTGGGCAGGAGCAATTAACAGTATGGGTGTGCCAAATTATGTGAAGAAAGTGTATGTGCCATTCTGTTCTTTTTCTATTGTTCAGAGAGGGTGAGGGTTGGTGCTTTTGAACCAGACAAAACTACAAATGATCGGGAGGGGGGATATCAACTCTGGGGAAGCCCTGTGATTTGCAGAAATAGAATAAAAAAATAAATTAAAAAAATCAGTAGGGAGTATCTGCTCTGAAAGCACCTCAATGCCAGGCAGTGAGGGAAAAACAAAAGGGAACATTTGTTGATTGAATTCAACTAGTGGGTGCCCAACTCCATGCTGTAAGATTTAGTTGAAGATCCTATCTTTGCACACTCCTGGCTCCCTCGGCTATGAAAGGGAGATGAGCACCACCCCCTAGAATCAGACACAACCGGGCAGGGGAAACCTTTACCTTAAACCTCACTGGTTTCTCATATTTCCATTAAGCCCAAGAAAAGCCACCAGGAAATTCTTTGAGCCGAGGTGGCGCAGTGGTTAGAGTGCAGTACTGCAGACTACTTCAGCTGACTGCTAGCTGCAGTTCGGCAGTTCAAATCTCACCAGGCTCAAGGTTGACTCAGCCTTCCATCCTTCCAAGGTGGGTAAAATGAGGACCCAGATTGTTGGGGGCAAGATGTTGACTCTGTAAATTGCTTAGAGAGAGCTGTAAAGCGGTATACACACGTCTAAGTGCTATTGCTATGGCTATTGGCTTCTTTCGGATGGGGAAGTTCAGATAACTAGAGATGTTTCAGACTGATGGAAAGATGTGTTAACACCCCTTTTTCCCAAGGGGAAATAAACCCCACTGCAGCCCTATGTATCAAACACCCCGAGAGTTGAAATTAATCATCAAGTACCCCTAAGTAGTAGAAAAATATAAGCATCTTCCCTGCACAGGAGAAAGAATATTGTAGAGAAATTGCAAGGAAGATTTTTAACACAGCGCTGGGGATTCTGGCTAAATTTCGTTGCCTTTTCAAGGAAGAACAAAGTCAGAAATTGTAATTAAATGTGCAGTTTTAGTTGCACTGTCTCTTCCCCTTCCACAACTGATGGGGAACAGCTTCCTTATGGCACCCGGAGGTTGTGAAACAAAGCGTTACCCTTTAGTAAGAACCTAGAATGAAAGCTCATGCAAAACCAACAGCCCTTCCCCATTTTTCCAGTTCAGGAGACGGCATCCCTGTTTTCTTCGAGTAAAATCTTTGAAGTGAATGGAAAACATCACCCCTTGATTGATTAATTCAGATTTTTGTCCTGTTGTGGTTAAAAAAAAGAGGATTTGCTTCATACTGCAAATGTAACCCCCATTTTTTTTTCATGGGGTTGTCCTCCTTATTAAACCGTATTTTCTCTTTGAGTTTACCATTGTTTTCTCAGCCCTCCTGTCACAAAGCAGAGGTCACATCAACATGACCTTTTGCTAGTACAAGGAGGTTGCTAAATAATTCACAGGACCAACTTGATTTCTAGGTCCACATTTGTTTTTTCCACTCTCCTAATCAGGATGCTCATTTAATTCTATTCCAGCACCTGTTCAGCAATTAACACCCTACAATTTGCATCTTACCCTGACATTTGCTATCTTTCCAATTAGTTTTTATATCAGTATAATTAGGTTGGGTTATTACAGTGCATCAAACAGGGTCGAGGCTATTCCCAAGTCTTTTAAGCTCTTCCCCAGATTTGTTTAGGGAAGCCACTGAGGGTAAATGGTTGATTAGGATCACTGTTTTTCTTCTTCATTCAGATCAGGAGAAAAACTGTTTTCCCCCTGTGGCTCGTGAACGAGCAGGGAAAAATATATCAACCTAAAAGGGTGAATATTATGTTGCATGTAGAAGCTGGGGTAGCTTTTGGCAGGGTGAGTTAGGATGCAGAAAGAGCCTAGGACGTGGCCTCTCTTTCTTTTATAGAGCCACTGGGGCTGCTGCTTAATGCTTGTACCCCCTAGGAAGGGAAAAATGAACAAGGATGCTTTGGAACGGAATACAAAATATTTTCCTCCTTCAATGAATCTAGGGCTTGTCGTCTGGTGTGTTTTATTTTGTCAATCAGAGCAAGGAAAGTTTACTCCCTGCCTTTCCTTAATGACAGTTAAGACTCTGGGTCCTAATTTACTACTACTACTACTATTGCCACTACTACCATTACTACTATTTATTTCAAAAGATTCTTTTCATAGGAAAAAAAAAACAGTTTAAAGTAGAAACGGCCATATGGCAGAGGCAAGCATCCAGCGTCAGATTCATTTTGCAGCAGTACCTTGGGGGCCTAAGGAAAGTGACAGGAGAAAGTAGAGAGATTTTTTTGGCCCGAGGGGTTACTTTCTAAGAAAAAGGTGTGTGTGTGTGTGTGTGTGTGTGTGTGTGTGTGTGTGTTGGGTTGTATGTATATGATTGTCCATACCCAGCATGGAGCCAGTTTATAAATAGCAATTCTCCCATGGATGCTGTTTTATGAAAACGCTCATCACATGTTCCCAACATTCCATCTATGTTCCTTCTCCCTCCTGCCAGCTACCTTCCCTCAGGCTTCTCATCCTGCAGATTATTATAAATATTAGGATGGTTCCAGATGGACTCAGATATGCATTAGATTTATAAATGGGGATGGGGTCGCACTGCCGTAGATGGACTTGGTGCATAATCTGAAGCTCCTCCTGGACTCATGACTTCTGTCAAAGAGTAGGTGGCAGTCGTGGTCAGAAGGACCTTTGCTCAGCTTTATGTTGTGCCCCATTTGTGCCAGTGGTGAAATGTAATTTTTTTTGGTACTGGTTCTGTGGGCGTGGCTTGGTAGGCGTGGCTTGGTTATGTGACTGGGTGGGCGTGGCCAATTTTTTAAAAAAAACTTTTTAAGCATTTTTTACTACCTATTCACCAGAACTGGTAGTAAAAAATGCTTTAAAAAAGTAAAAAAAAAAGAAGTTTCAATGATCACAGCTGTGCCGTGCGATCGTTGGAACCTTTTTTTTACTTTTTAAAGCATTTTTTTTTTTACTACCGGTTCGCCCGAACTGGTAGTTTTTATCACTACTGGTTTGCCCAAACTGGAGCGAACCAGTAACATTTCACCCCTCATTTGTGCCCCTTCCTGGATCGAGAAGCTCTTCTTTCTTTCTGTCCTTTGCACACTGGTCATTTCCCATACGGACTCCTGCAATGTCCACTACCCTTGAAAAGTATCTGGAAGCTACAACTGGTGCAGAGTGACCAGTGGGAACTAGGACGAGAGCTTTGCCTTTAGCCTATGGCACATCTTCGCCCCAGAGGTGAGGGTCACCAATAAAGAAAATAAATGAATAAATAAATAAAAGAGAGGCTTTCACAGCATCCTCTGGGCTGGCTCAAAATTCTGGGAGTTATACCAGCCTTGAGAAGGCTGGTCCAATATCACTTCATCTGACATTAAGCTGATACTATGATCAAATATGATATGATTAAATCAAATGAGTCAGAAGGGGCAATTTAAGGCATCTAGTCCAACCCACTGCTCAGTGCAGAAATCTCCAGTTAAAGCATCTGTTGTTGACAGCTGTGCCACATGTGCTTGATCGTATCCTGCCTGAGCAGGGGGTTAGTCTAGAAGAGCTCCAAGGTCCCTTCCAACTTTGTCATATCCACCCAAGGATAGCCCACCACCTCTCTAGCCAATAGGTTTCATTGTTGAATTGCTCAAAGATACCACATCTTTTTTTGTCACTCACTCATTCACTTACAATTTTCCAGGAAGTTATTAAGAAACAGAGTGTCTAATTTGATTTGAAGTCTTTAAGCACAGTGCAATCAAATAACCTTTTTCTGCACACATGTGCCCTCTCTTCCAAATCGAAAGAGAATCTACAGGCCACAAGTAAAGACTTTGCATCTTCTTGGTTAGTCCAGTCCCTCTCCTTCCCTGAGGAATGGGACATCTTGCCACAGCCAACTCACTGCGGCAAACTCATCACAGGCAACTCATTGGGAGACAACTCGTTGTGGGACAATTTAACAATTCTATTTAATTATTTAAGATAAATTAAAAAAATATTTTAATTTTTGCCATTCAGTGTCAGGTTCCAAGTAATGCATCCATTGTAAATTGAACTCTGAAGCATTCCTGTTTCTCAAAGTACAAATTTATTTAGATACATCATTTTATTCTGCCTCTCCTTTTGCATCGTTTCTTTAATGATTCTATTCTACCATTTCTTTGATATTAGTGTAACTCTTGTCCTGGAGTGAGTTGACCTGTGATGAGTTGAGCGTGGCAAGTTGGCCATGGCTAGTTGGCCATGGCGAATTATAATAGACCCCCTTCCATGGTCTAGAATGGTGCATGAACCAAGCCCATTTGGTTAAGTCATGGTTCAGTGTATTGTAATGTATAAGTCCAGAAAATGGGTTAATCCCATAACTGTGTTGTATGAAACTAGACATAGTTATTTTCTGTGATAGTCTATAAGAGCCTTGGTGGCGCAGCAGACTAAAGTGCTGTTAAATAGCACCAGCTGCCTGCAATTACTGCAAGCTCAAATCTCACCAGGCTCAAGGTTGACTCAGCCTTCCATCCTTTCGAGGTAGGTAAAATGAGGACCCGGTTTGTGGGGGCAATAAGCTGATTTTGTATAAAATAGAACACTGCTGGGGGGGCGGCGAAAGCCCTACTAAGCAGGTATATAAAGAAAAGTATGAAGACTATTGCTTAACGTATTGTAAGCCGCCCTGAGTCTCCAGAGAAGGGCGGCATATAAATCAAACCAATAAATAAATAAATAAAATATAAACTAAACTGCAAATTTATGAGAAAATGGCTTGTTTTTAATTATATGTATTAGTCAGAAAAGATGCTACCAAATTTCTCTTGAATTTTTTTTTGTACTATAAGGTTCTGCTTTGACAACTCCCACTGCCTGATTCTCTCTTACTTTCACTCTGAGAATGAATGTTGCTATATACCATCCTTCGTATATAGTGCTTTGGACTTGTATCCTTGGTAGATCTAAAATATCGTTTTCTGAGTGGTAATCACTGAGTTAGATGATGTTAAAGGTTCACCTTAGGAAGCACTTAAAATCAGCTACCCTAGTAGAATAGCTTCATCTTTTACTCCAAGATTTCAAGTGGGCTTAATGCAGTGTGCTTATTTAGAGTAAAAATAATAAAGCTGGGATACAAATAAATAAAATAATAATAATCCCAGAACAATTGGAGCACCACTTGAATACTATCGGCATTGACAAAATTGCCATCAGTCAATTGCAAAAGGCAGCTTTACTCAGAATAGTTTACATACTACAACGGTATCTCTAATGCCATCAAACTTCAATATCTGCTTATCTTGGGATAAGATAAGGATAAGCACCTTGGGAAGGACTCGATATGTGGATTAAAATGCCAAGTTCAGTCTGAACATCTAGCTGACTGTGCGACGAACCATGATAATAACAACATGGGTTGATAGTTGTGAGTTAGTGCAATAAGAGTCTGCCTCTGGGTTTATGACTTGGGGTGCTGTGGGGAACGCTGCCAATTGTGGTTTATTAAAAAAAAAAACCCTTTGGAAAAAAAAGGGAAAAAAAGATTTCACTTTAAAAGAGAACATTATCTCTGGAAGGGAGTTCCTCTCTTTGGTTCTTAAGCTCCAACTTGAAGGATAAAGCCCCCGCCAAGCCAACAGGTATAAGCACAACATTGGATGTGTGCAAATCAATTAATATGTGCTACAAATAGGTTATGCAAAATATTTGGAAAATTTGGAATGCAGGAGCCGAGCTCCCCAACTGGCATCTCTCAGATTAGCATTGGTTTTCTTCCATTGGATACCATAAATGTGATTATTGTGCACATATTTATAAACTCCTCCCAATCTTCCCCCCCACTCCTTCTTCATTTGCCAGTGGGCGTTTTGTCACTCGGAGCAGGTGACTGCATCATTATGGGGCTTCTATCTTTTGCGGAAGGGAGATGTGAAAAATATTGTGAGAAAGAGAGAGAGAGAAGAGAGAGAGAAAGATCTCTCTCTTGGTTGCATTTTAACACCTCCTCTGATAATCAGGAGACCAGTTTCGGGTGCTAAATTCTCGTCTGTGGCGGTCTGTGAAATAAATCTGTGAGTTGTGTAAGTTCCAAGCTGTCAGCCATGGTTTGTACTGATGGACTTTTGAAAGGGCTTTCCCCTCGGATCTGTGTAACAGTCGTCAGCCACCAGGGAGCTGTCTTTAGCTCATATTTCAGAGCGAGGTCATTAGCTCAATAACAGTGGACACTCTCTGATAACCTTGCTTGCAAACGAATATGGCAAGCTTTGGGTGTCTATTCATGTACACTCATACTGTCTTTTGCAAAATACAGAATGGCACACTGTGCCACGGTTCCGGTCCATGATGGTATCACCTATTTATAGAATAAGCAAGATAGCTGTGTTTAACTGATGGATTTGTTAAGAGGGTCAATTAAAGAAAAACTTGTATCAACAAAAATAGCAATGAAGGAATCTGCCCTCTTTTTAATATTCTTTCTATGCACATCATGAAAAATTACATGTTTCAGTACAATTTATTTAATTGGGTTTTAATCATGTTTTTTAACTTTTGTATTTATGTGTTTTATTTTGTGCCTGTTCACCGCCCTGAGTCCTTCGGGAGTAGGGCGGTATACAAATTTAATAAAATGAATGAAATGAAATGTTACTTACCAGAGCAAGCATAACTACATTTATTTTACTCAACTGCATCTCTTTACTCATTTTTCTCTCTCTCTATAGATTATTCTAAATGTCATTCAATAAAAAACTGATCTTTAATGCACGGATATATTAAGGATAAACAATGCTTTTTTATCCATGATATAAAAAAGGCAACTTTTTTCTTTGTTTTTTTTAAATTTGAGTTTCTTTGACATGAAAGTTCATCTGTATGGCTTGTAACTGCACAGCCGTTTTAATTTGGTGATAGCCTTAATTATAACGATGCTGTATTGCTTCAAATTATATACTGCATGTCCTTCAGTGGGGGTCAATTTTATCAGACTCTTACAAAAGACACAAGTGAGTCCTCAACAATTATGAAACGGGGGGATCATTTAAAACAAAATTGAAAAAGCAACAAAGGATGCTTCATGTCAGAGGAGGTTGAAACTAAACAAGAAATAATGGGTGGAAGGTGATTAAAGAGCGATTCAAACTAGAATTAAGGAGAAATTTCTTGAGAGTGAGAACAATGAATCGGTTCCTCTGGGCTTGCCTCCAGAAGTTGTAGATGCTCCATCACTGGAGTTTTTCAAGAAGAGACCGGATATTCATTTGTCTGGAAATGGTACAGGGCAGGGGTTGGGTTCTACTTACCTTTACTACCAGTTCACAATGGGGCTGCGCGCATGCGCAGAAGCTTCCTGATGATGTCAGGGTCAGTGGGCGGAGCCTCCTGCCAGTTTTACTACCGGTTCTATAGAACCAGTCCGAACCGGGGGCAACCCACACTGGTACAGCATCTCCTGCTCAGGCAGAATAATGGCAAATCATTTTCATATGGATGCCAAAAAAATTACTCATATTTTTCGGTGTATAAGACGCACTTCCCCCCAAAAAAAGGTGGGTGGAAATGTCTGTGTGTCTTATACAGTGAATGTTGCTGAAGCCCTGCCCACTTATTTTATTTATTTTTTATTTTATTTTGAATTTGTATACCGCCCTTCTCCCTGAGGACTCAGGGCGGTGAACAGCCACATAAAAACATCAAATACAAATATTAAAATACAGTTAAAAATATATATAAATTTGGCCCCATTAATTAAAACGATAAACAAAACAATTAAAAACACTTAAAAAGAATTAGGCCAGCCCGGCTTGTTGGAAAAAGAAGGTTTTAAGGGTTCGGCGGAAGGCACTGAGGTCATGGATTCTCCTTATCTCCGGGGGCAACTGATTCCAGAGGGTGGGAGCCCCCACAGAGAAGGCCCTCCCCCTGGAGGTCACCAGCTTGCATTGTTTGGCTGATGGCACCCCGAGGAGGCCCTCTCTGTGGGAGTGCACGGGTCGATGGGAGGTCGTCGGTGGCAGTAGGCGGTCTCGAAGATAGCTAGGCCCTATGCCATGGAGCGCTTTAAAGGTGATAACCAACACCTTGAAGTGCACCCAGAAGACCACTGGGAGCCAGTGCAGTTCACGCAGGAGCAGTGTTACATGGGAGCGCCACGCTGCTCCCGTCACTACCCGCGCTGCTGTGTTCTGAACCAGTTGGAGCCTCCAGGTGCTCTTCAAGGGGAGCCCCATGTAGAGAGCGTTGCAGTAATCAAGGCGAGAGGTTACGAGGGCATGAGTGACTGTGCACAGGGAATCCTGATCAAGAAAGGGCCGCAACTGGCGGATCAGGCGAACCTGATAAAAGGTCCCCCTAGTTACAGCTGTCAGATGTTCCTCCAAGGACAGCTGTGTATCCAGGAGGACTCCCAGATTGCGAGCCCTCTCTGTGGGGGCCAACGACTCGCCCCCAATAGTCAGTGATGGAGTCAACTGACTATATCGGGATGCCAGGAACCACAGCCACTCAGTCTTGGAAGGGTTGAGCTTGAGCCTGTTCCTCCCCATCCAGATCCGTACAGCCTCCAGGCACTGGGACATCACTTCAAGGGCATCGTTGGGGTGGCCTGGGGTGGAGATGTACAGCTGAGTGTCATCAGCGTACTGATGGTATCTCACCCCAAAGCCACGGATGATCTCGCCCAGCGGCTTCACATAAATGTTGAACAGGAGGGGCGAGAGGACCGACCCCTGAGGCACTCCACATATGAGAGGCCTCGAGGTCGACCTCTGCCCCCCTGCCAACACGAACTGCGACCGGTCGGAGAGAAAGGAGGAGAACCACCGTAACACAGTGCTCCCCATCCCCAACTTTTCCAACCGGTGCAGCATGATACCATGGTCGATGGTATCAAAAGCCGCTAAGAGGTCTAACAGGACCAGAACAGAGGAGCAACGCCTGTCCCGAGCCCTCCAGAGATCATCAACCAACGTGACCAATGCCGTTTCTGTGCTGTGTCCAGGCCTGAAACCAGACTGGAACGGATCCAGATAGGATGTTTCCTCCAGGAATTGTGGAAACTGTCGTGCGACCACACTCTCAACAACCTTCGCCAAAAAGCGAAGGTTGGAGACAGGACGGAAGTTGGCCAATATTGCCAGATCCAGGGACGGCTTCTTGAGGAGAGGCCTCACCACCGCCTCTTTCAAGGCCGCTGGGAAGTGACCCTCACTCAACGAAGCGTTGATAACACCCTGGAGCCAGCCTCGTGTAACCTCCCGGGAGGCCAGTACCAACCAGGAGGGACACGGGTCCAGTAAACATGTGGCCGCACTAAGTCTCCCCCAAATCCTGTCCACATCATCAGGAGTCACAGCATCAAACTCCTCCCAGATAACATTCTCAAGACTATTCCTCGTCACCCTGCCCTGATCTACCCAGTCAGAGTCCAAGTCCCCCCGGATCTGAGTGATTTTGTCATGCAGGTATTGTCCGAAATCCTCCGCCCTGCCTTCCAAGGGATCCTCCCGCGCTCCCAGGTGAAGCAGGGAGCGGGTTACCCTGAACAGGGCAGCCGGACGATTCCCTGATGATGCAATAGAGGCGGAAAAGTAATTAAACTTTGCCGTCTTTATCACCACTAGGTAGGTCTTAATATGCGACCTTACCAGTGTTCGGTCAGATTCAGTGCGACTGGCCCTCCAACTGCTCTCTAGGCATCTTTTCCGGCGTTTCATCTCCCTCAGCTCCTCGGTGAACCAAGGAGCTGTGAGGGATCGACACCGGGTCAGAGGCCGCAAAGGCACGACTCGATCCAAGGCCCCACCAGCCGCCCGATCCCAGGCAGCTACCAGGTCCTCGGCCGAGTCGTGTGCCAGATCATCAGGAATTGGCCCAAGCTCCGTCTGGAACCTATCGGGATCCATCAGGCGCCTGGGGCGGACCCATCTAATTGGGTCGCCTCCCTGCGGCGGGGTGTAGCGGAACGAAGGTCCAGACGAAGGAGTGAGTGATCTGACCATGACAAGGGTTCCATGTCTATATCCCCTATAACAAGATCACTCAACCACTGGCCAGAGACAAAAATCAAGTCTAGAGTGTGTCCCCCCCCGTGAGTGGGGCCATGAACTAACTGGGTCAGGTCCATGGCCATCATGGAAGCCATGAACTCCCGAGCCATCCCAGACATTTCACCAACGGATGGCAAGTTGAAATCACCCATGACTATAAGCCTGGGTGTATCAACTGCCACCGTGGCTATCACGTCGAGTAGCTCAGGCAGTGCTGCTGCCACGTGGCAGGGAGCCAGGTACGCAAGCAGCAAGCCCATCTGAACCCCATGACCCCATCTCACGAAGAGGGACTCACATCCGGCAATCTGAGGCACAGTGGTCTCCCTCGAACCAAGACCTTCTTTAATAATAACCGCCACCCCCCCTCCCCTCCCCTGGGCTCTCAGTTGATGGTATGCTCTGAAACCTGGCGGGCACATCTCGACCAGAGGGACTCCTCCCTCCGGTCCCAACCAGGTCTCCGTAATACCTGCCAGGTCCGCTCCCCCCTCCTGGATAAGATCGTGAATGAGGGGGGGCCTTATTTACCACAGACCTAGCATTGCACAACATCAGCTGCAGGCCCAGGTCCTGAGTATCTAAGCCACCTAGTATCCGAGAGGAGACTTGGGGGCCGGGGCGCGCAATTGCTCTCAAACAACGAGTGCGCGTCCCCAACACATGATGTGGCCGCCTGCTCCCGCCATATCTGCCCCTCCCAACCACCGTGCTGATGGTATTTCCCTCATTGGGATATTTGCCGGCCCCCACCCTTTGGCCTCTGCCTGCCAGCAATTTACCTCCTTGCAGCAAACAGTAAGCAGCCTGATCAGCTTCAGCACAGCCTGATTTAGCACAAGCAGCTGATTGGCAGTTGGATTGGCCTCTCGGAATACCACTAATCAGCTGTTCCAGGCTGCGGGGATTACCACTGCCCGTTGCCGCTGTCGCTGCCCATCTCTGCTGATATCGCCGCCTCAGCGCGCCCCATTTTCAGCCTCTGTGCGTGTTTTTGGCCCGTTCCAGGTGGTAGGGATATGTGGCGGTAGCAGTGGGCCAAAAACGGGATACGCAGAGGCTGAAAATGGGATGCACAGAGGCCAAAAATAGAGTACACAGAGCCAGCAATATGTGCCAGCAGCAATGGGCAGCGATGGCAGCAATGGGTGACGATGATCCCTGGAGCCTGGAACAGCTGATAGGTGGTATTCCAGAAGGCTGGTCCAACCGCCAATCAGCTGCTTGTGCTACATCAGGCTGTGCTGAAGCTGACCAGGCTGTTTGCTGTTTGCTGCAAGGAGGTAAATTGTTGGGAGGCAGAGGGAGTTTTTTTCCCTTATTTTCCTCCCAAAAGCTAAGTGTGTCTTATGCTTTGGAGCGTCTTATAGTCTGAAAAATACGGTACATGTGTCAAGTCGTAAGTGTTAAATTTAACTAGAAAGAAACTAAACCAACCATCTATGATTCATGCAACAAACCACTGCTTTACAAAACTTAATATATAGTATGTAGAAGCAGCTGTAATTTCTCATTTTGGACAGGAAGTCAGAAGTATGACTTAAGCTTTTAGAAGCCCTAGTAAATACTAAAATTGGTCCACAGATGTTTATTTATTTCTAATACCCATGAGTTGCCCTAAAGCAACAGCTCTCAAAGCAATGTATAATCAAAGTGCTGATAAATAAACAGAGGACAAATAAAACTGTCCATTAAAAATAGCTGCTGAAAACCACTCCAACTCAGAACAGTAAAGGAGAAGTGAATTAAAGCACCACTTTACAATAGAATGTAGAAAATCCAAAATAACAACTTTCATGACATTTTTGACATTTATTTTCTACAAAGAGGGCAAAAGAATTAAAATTTGGGGATGGATAGAGATCTCATCCAGTGAAGATGGCTGCTTAATTTATGATTCACTTTTAATTGTTAGCAAGGACATATTTTTGAAGAGGCTGAAACTCAATGGGGGCAGATCTATATTGCTTTCAAATGTTAGCAGTTTCCTTGATTGACATCTCCAGTCAAAAGAGAAGCTGTAAGAGTGATGTTGGAAGAAAAGTCCTGGGTTCGAATGTGAGCTGAGTCTTAAATAAACACACCACACTATAAAAAAGATGTTGAGGCTCTAGGAAGAGTGCAGAGAAGAGCAACCAGGATGATTAGGGGACGAGGCTAAAACATACAACAAATGGTTGCAGGAACTGGGCATGGCTAGTCTAGTGAAGAGAAGGACCAGGGGAGACATGATAGCAGTCTTCCAATATTTGAGGGGCTGTCACAGAGAGGAGGGGTCGACCTATTTTCCAAATCACCTGAAGGCCAGACAAGGAATAATGGACGGAAACAGAGCAAGGAGAGATTCAACCTAGAAATAAGGAGGAATTTTCTGACAGTGAGAGCAATCAACCAATGGAACAGAAGTTGCCTTCGGAAGTTGTGGGAGCTTCATCACTGGAGGCTTTCAAGAAGAGATTGGACTGCCATCTCTCAGAAATGGTGTAGAGCAGTGATAGCTAACCTTTTTGCCATCGCATGCAAAAAGTGGGGGGAGCATGGGGGGGGGGTCACACAAGCGTGTGCCCACATCCATAATTCAATGCCCCCCTGCACCCCACCCTCCCATGCATGTGTGTGCGATCCCCCTCATGCTCCCCCCGCTTTTGGCACACACTGGCACGGTGGGCCAAGTAGGCCCGTTTTTTGCTCTCCCCAGGCTCCAGAGGCTTTCTAGGAGCCTGGGGAGGGCGAAAACAGCCTCCCCCCCCGAGGCCCTCCGGAGGCCAGAAACAACCCGTTTCCCGACTTCCGGTTGGTCCGGAAGGCCCGAAAATCAGCTGGCCAGTGTGCACATGCACGCTGGAGCTGAGCTAGGGCAACACTCACATGCCCACACAGGGGCATGCCATAGGTTTGCCATCACGGGTGAAGAGTCTTCTGCTTGGGTGAGGGGTTGGACTAGATGACCTACAAATTCCCTTCCAACTCTGTTAATCTGTATCTGTATCATATGACTAATCTGTACACTGGGCAGCTGCTTGAAGAGGAAGATAGTTTTATTTGACAGTTTAATATGGTGCATAGTAATTGAAGGTAGTAATGTTGCACAGTTGAATAAAACTACTCTCTTCTTCAAGCAGCTGCCCAGTGTGTTTATTTGGGGATGGGCCTCGGTTCTAACATAGAACTTTGCTTCTAGCAATATATCTCTGGCGTTCAGCAAGATTTTGGACCATGGGTCACAACATTTAGACTCAGGATTCTGCTTAACATTTTAAAAAATTCTGCTCTGCATATGCCCACAGATCAACCCTCTCCTACTAGCTCCCCTTCCTTGTCTGCAACACCCAGAATTCTCAGCAGCAATAGTGCTAGGAATTCTGGGAATGGGTAACTTCACCCAGAATGTTTTCAAAATTCAAACCTGACCACTAGCCCCCCCAAAGTTTGAGAACAATGATTGGATCAGAGCTGAAGAAGCTTCTTGGATAAGAAGCGCAACATCTTCAAAGAAAAATAAGAAAGTCCCATTGCCTTTGGGACATCTATTCTGTTTGTTTACAGAACGAACGTTGAGTTCTTGTAAACTCAAGGTTGCAAATCAACACAGAAGGGTAGTAAATGAGATGGTAACCCTCTAGGGCCTCTTAATATTTTTTCATTTTTCTCCCCTTCCTTATTGGGAGGCTGTTGTAGTTTTGACCAATAGACAAGCTGCTCTGTCTTAACTACACTGAGTAGCTCTAAAAAGTTATCAGTTGGGTTGGCAGCAATATTCCAATCTCTCTTCCCACCACATACAAGTCAGGGATTGTCCCTTTGCAAAGTCTGGCAAGTTGAACTGGCAGTTCGAGTATTAATTAAACAGCTGATAAAGTTTCATTTGGCACATTGTCTCTGCAATAAAAAAGGCTCTAATTGTACCAAAACAGGCTCATATCGGAATATCCTGGCAGGTTTGCAGCACAGCCACTGGGACAAGACAGCATGTAAAAGCTTAAATCTTCAGCTGATTTTGCAAGGCATAGCCCCAGGATGTCTTTAAGGGGAAGACAACCAAATAGTGGTCCTCTAGAAACGGAGCAGAGAGATGTGCTTAAGGATAAGCCTTGATAGGCAACTGAGCAAGGGTTAGGGGAACATTGTAGTTCAATGTTCAGCTCAGTTCTGGTCTTATTCACACAATATGATCAACTCAGGAGGGAATTAGTGTGCTGCACAAACCTTGTAAAGATAACCATGCCCTCAAGTGGAACTCGGCTTCTTGGCTGGAAGATGGAAATACTTTGCCATTCCTTTTTTGTTTTTCTTTGATTGTTCCTAGCCTACAGCCTTTACATTCCCAATCCGGCACAACTACTGTACATCTCTAAACCCAGGGAAGATTGGTAAAATTCTGCCACTTAAATAAATACACTAATTCATTTGGCTTGGTCACAGTTTATGGAATTCAGTGACAGAGCTTGTTACTTATTCTCTCTTCTCGTTTCTTCCTTGCATGCAGCCCCTTGGGCCAGCAATGAGTACAGAATGAAGATAAGTGTAGGAAATTGCTTAAATTCCACTGAGTTCACATCAGCCAAATTATGGCTTATTGAACTGTCATTTGCAGAAGAAGCCATAATGGTCTGGTTCTTGTAAAGACAAACACGTTATGGTTTAATTTCAAATCCAGCCGTTGAACTAGGAGATATTGTCCACCTAGCTCAAAGTCATATGATCTGGATAATCATAATAAAATAGAGCCAGATTAGGTCTAGTGCAGTGATGGTTAAGCTTTTTGGTGCCGGGTGCCCAAAGCGAGCGCATGCTAGCATGAATACATGTTTGCGTGCCTGAAACACCAAAATGCAATGCAAGCCCCTCCCCATGCATACGTCCACCCCCGCATATGTGTGTATGTCCCTATGCATGCATATGTGTCCCCTGCGCATGTGTCCCCCCCCACACCCCGTTTTGGCTTCCAGGCTGGTGCAGGAGGCTTTGCAGGCCCAAAACGGGGCTCCTTGCACTGCTTTTTGGCCCTAGAAAGCCTCCTGCACCAACCTGGAAGCCAAAATGAGGCACGGGGCCCCCCGTGGGGCCCCTGTGAGGCTCCCCTTGCCCTATTTTGGGCCTGGAAAGCCTCCTGCACCAACCTTTACCCACTGCACATAATCCCCGTGCATGCATGGCAGAGACATAAAGACCAGTTGGCCGGTTGGAGGCGCTTGTGCATTCGTGGTGGAGCTGGGCTGGGGCAATGGCTGGTGTGCCCACAGAGATGGTTCTGCGTGCCACCTGTGGCACATGTGCCATAGGTTCGCCATCATGGGTCTAGTGCAGTGATGGCTAACCTTTTAGCCATCGCGTGCCAGGAGAGGGGGGTTGGGGGAAGGTCACACGTGTGCGTGCCCACACTGATAATTCTATGCGCCCTGCACTGTGCATGTGTGTGCAACCCCCCCCTCACCCCCCGCTCCTGGCATGCAATGGCCCGGTAGGCCCGTTTTTCTAGGAGTCTCTGGAGGCTGGGGACAACAAAAAATGTCACTTCCTGTCCCACCGGGAGTTGGGAAATGGGCCGTTTCAGGCCTTTGGAGGGCC
This sequence comes from Arizona elegans, assembly GCA_022577455.1. Lineage (NCBI taxonomy): Eukaryota > Metazoa > Chordata > Lepidosauria > Squamata > Colubridae > Arizona > Arizona elegans. The sequence goes on along the minus strand of JAKOOJ010000013.1, from coordinate 3,069,808 downwards.
TCCGAGGGAGTGGGAAAGGCTGTTTTCGCCCTCCGCAGATGCATAGAGAGGATCTGGATCCAGGTAAGAAAGAAAAACAGGCCTTCCCCACACACACCCCTCCAGGCCCTCCAGAGGCAGGAAACAGCCTGTTTCTCTTCTCTACAGAAGGCCTGAAAATCAGCTGGCTGGCGCATGCCAGAGCTGAGTTGGTGTGCCCGCTGATATGGCTATGTGTGCCACCTGTGGCACGCGTGCCATAGGTTCGCCATCACGGGTCTAGTGGCTAAAGCACTGGGCTAGAAAGCAAAAAGCCATGAGTTTAAGTCCAACCATGGCCATGAAAGCCAGCTGAGTGACCTTGGGCCAGTCATTCTCTTTCATCCCAACTCAACTCACAGGGTTGTTGTTGAAGAGGAGGAAAATGTGTTGGATATGTTTGCCACCTGGAGTTATTTGTAAAAAAAATAATAAAGGTGGGGTATAAATTAATAAAATATCTGGAATTTTAGACAGGAATAATTCCCAACCAAGACTTCTGCGTTGTCTTTCTTCAATATCACAAGTAGGCTTTGTCATTGGGTTATATTTGTCCCTGGCATAACAATTATAAATTGATGTTGCCCAAGGAGCACTGCAAAAATCTGATCTACAAATGTAAAATGATGGAAAGGGCAGTAATAATTAATATATCGCAATGGAAAACACTGATGTAGAAAATGTTTCAAATGAAAACATTTCAGATTCAGAATATTCTGTTTCAAGTGGGCCATATTGCATTCAGAAGAGTGTTTTGAGCTCTGTTTCAAGGGCGGGAGGGACATTATGTTTCAATGCACAAAATGCACCCAGAATGTTTGGCGCAGCCAGTTTCCTGCTCAGAACACGAAACAGGGCGTGTTTGCTTGAACAGGCATTTCGAATTGGAGTAGATCGATTCGAAAATGTTTTACACATCCCTAACAGCAAAACCTTCTTTAGATATTTGACTGGCCTGATTTTTATCCCATCTTTCTTGGCTACCTGTATTAATCTTGATGCTAATATTTGTATTAATGTTTTCATTGCTTTTTTTTTTTTTTTTTACTTTGCTGTAAGATGCCCAGAATGACCCAATGGTGAGTTGGGCAGCATATAAATTTAAATAAATAAACAAAGAAAAGAGAAGAAAAGAAAAGAAAGGGAAGGGAAGGAGAAAGGAAAGGAAAGGAAAGGAAAAGAAAGGAAAGGAAAAGAAAGGAAAGGAAAGGAAAGGAAAGGAAAGGAAAGGAAAGGAAAGGAAAGGAAAGGAAAGGAGGAAAGGAAGGAGAAAGGAGAGGAGACAAGAGGAAAGGAAAGGAAAGGAAAGAAGGAAGGAGAAAGGAGAGGAGACAAGAGGAGAGGAGAGGGGAGGGGAGGGGAGGAGAGGAGAGGAGAGGAGAGGAGAAGAGAGGAAAGGAAAGGAAAGGAAAGGAAAGGAAAGGAGGAAGGAAAGGAGAAGAGAGGAAAGGGGAAAGGAAAGGGGAAAGGGAAAGGATCCATCTGGAACTCTTCACAGCAACTGTATATGGGAGATGACTTATGTCTCTTCCCTTTGCTGCTTTTCTCTTACACAGCAGTGTAGACTAGCTTTTGGGTGGAGTTGGGCACTGACTGGAGGAGAATGCGCCTGGCTGATAAAGAATCTGCTTTATGTAAATAATTGTTATTAAAACGTTTAAACAAAAAGATAAAAACTAACACAAATGATCAGAACAGAACGGAACATACTTGGAAGGGACTTTGGAGGTCTTCTAGTCCAACCCTCTGTTCAAGCAATAGACTCTATACCATTTCAGGCAAATGGTTGTCCAATCTTTTCTTAAAAACCTCCAGTGTTGGGCCTGTTATGTCCTTATAAGGACATCCGCCCGGATTGGCTGCCAGCCACCGGGCGGGAAAGTTTGAATCCCTGGCTAGGGGCGGTGCGTCTGCCGGGAGCGAATATAAGGAGAGCTCCGGCAGCGCGCCAGCAGTCTTAACTTGTTACTTGTAACGAATAAAGTTGCTAAATGTATCGAGCTGGTCACGTCTTCTGTTCCTGCGCCTGATCTAACACTGGCGACGAAGGACTAGAGAAGAGAACCTGAACAAGACTCGCGGCACGAGCGCCCACCGAGCTGAAGTCACTACACCACAGTGAACCCCAGAATGGCTACCCCGCAAGCCCCGATGACCGCACTGAATCCATTCGACCCATCCCGGGAAAAGTGGAGGTCATACATGGTCCGATTCCGACAATTCCTGCGAGGTAATGGCTACCAGAACCTCGACGATGAGAGGAAAAGAGCCCTCTTCCTGGCTCATTGCGGATCGGACGTCTTGGAGATGGCGATTGACCTCGTGGCACCCAGGGACATTGAAGAGATGTCCTGGAACGACCTGCAGGAAGTCCTACAGGAGCACTACGCACCTACAGGCACCCCCATCGCAAACAGATTCACCTTCCAGCAAAGAAACCAGCGGGAGGGGGAATCCATCAAGGAATTCGTGGCAGCGCTTCGCCAAATCGCCGCCAACTGCGAGTTCGACAACGTGGATAATGCCATCCGAGACCGCGTTGTTTTTGGAATGCGAGATGTGGGTCTACAAAAGAAGTTCCTCAGCCGGAAGAGGATCCCACTCAAAGACGTCCTCGACGAAGCAACAGCGGCGGAGACATCTGAGCAAGCAGCCGCTGCGATGGTAAAAGCAAGAGGGATCCATAAGATCCACAAGTCGGGCCTGACCTCATCAGACGAGGCAACCACGCAATCTGAGTCTGATGGGGAAATGGCCGTCCACAAGGTTGCCCGCCCCCCCAGGCGGGAAAACCCACAGCATGGCGACCGGGGAGAACGATGCGGCAGCTGCAGAGGCGACCACCCCAGGGCAAACTGCAGATGGAGAGACGCGACCTGCCGCCGATGCCTGAAGAGAGGGCACATCGCCGAGGCCTGCAGAGCCACAGATCCAGCCCCGGAGCCACCCAGACCACATTTCCGGGAGAATCGCAAAGACAATCAGAGGACATCCAAACGGTCCTCAAACCAGTCCCGGCGCGGGGAGGAGGAATATCCCCGGAGTAGAACGGTGCACCAGACCACCATCGCTCACACAAGCGACGAGGGGACCACCAAGTTCCACGTGACGCTGCTGGCAGAGGGGTCCCCATGCAAGATGGAGGTAGATTCTGGATCCGCCTACTCCATCATGGACTGGCAGCACCTACAGCAGCTGAAGCCATCCTGCAAGAAGACCCAGCTGAAAATCCCGAAGTCGAGGCTTGTGGACTTCAACGGAAACCCCATTGGAATCCTGGGCAGAACCACCATCCACATCAAATACAAGGACTTTAACGGAGAGCTGCCCATCACCATCGTGGAGAACAGCCGACCGAACCTGTTAGGAGTGGAGTGGTTTAAGCCGCTGGGGCTTTCCATCGAGGGCATCCATGAGATCCACAGGGACGAACTCGACATCATCATCGAAGAGTTCAAGGAAGTCTTCGATGGTAAGCTGGGAAAATTTGTGGGGAGGCCAATTTCCTTTAATCTGGACAAGGGAATCACCCCAATTAGGCTCAAGCCCCGCCGAGTTCCGTTTGCCCTGCGGCCCAAAGTAGATGAGCAGCTGGATAAGCTGATCGCCCAGGGCGTCCTGGAACCGATCGATCATGCCTCATGGGAAACCCCCATTGTGACCCCACTGAAGCATGATGGGTCTGTGCGCATCTGCGCCGACTACCGTTGTACCATCAACAAGGCGTTGGCACAGAGCGCATACCCAGTCCCAGTGGTGCAACACCTGCTGCATTCCCTGGGATCTGGATCAATTTTCGCGAAACTGGACCTGGCCCAGGCTTACCAGCAACTGCCAGTGGACGAAAAAACGGCGGAGGCTCAAACAATTGTCACGCACAGGGGGGCATTCAAATGCAACCGCCTCCAATTTGGAGTCAGCGCTGCCCCCGGAATCTTCCAATCTATGATGGAACGCCTTCTCCAAGGCGTTCCAGGGGTGGTGCCTTACTTCGACGATGTGCTCATCTCCGGTGACTCAAGAGCTCAACTCCTTGAAAGGCTCAGGCTTGTCCTGCAGCGATTCAGGGCCAAGGGCTTGAGGGTCAGGCGGGACAAGTGCATCATAGGAGTACAGGAAGTCGAGTTCCTGGGCTACCTCATTGATAGCACAGGCATCCACCCCACCAAATCAAAAGTGGAAGCAATCCATGAAGCTCCAAGCCCAAAAAACAAAACGGAGCTTCAGGCTTTCCTTGGGTTGCTCAACTTCTACGCCATTTTCTTAAAACAGAAAGCCACAGTTGCTGAGCCACTCCACCGCCTGCTGGGGAAATCGGCTTCCTGGAAGTGGGGCCAGGAAGAGGAAGCAGCGTTCCGGGCCATCAAAGGGCTATTGACATCCAAAAGCGTCCTCATCCAATACAGCGAGACGCTGCCCACCAAGCTGACTTGCGATGCGTCGCCATACGGGGTGGGGGCAGTCCTCAGCCATGAACTGCCCAACGGCACGGAAGCCCCAATCGCCTACTTCTCAAAGACAATGTCCGGCGCGGAGCGCAACTACAGTCAGCTGGACAAAGAAGCCCTGGCCATCGTGGCTGGAGTGAAGCGTTTCCACGAATACCTCTACGGAAGACGCTTCACCATCGTCACTGACCATAAGCCACTCCTGGGGCTCCTCGCCGGCGACCAACCCACCCCGACCTTCATGTCCCCACGGATGACAAGATGGGCCATCTTCCTAGCCGGCTACTCCTATAGGCTTGTGCAGCAGCCAGGCACAGCCATAGGGAACGCCGATGCGCTCAGCAGATGCCCGTCAAAGAAACCAGTCGAAGACCCAGCCCCCACGCTCCATCTACTCCACATAGATGACGACGCCAGCTGTCCGGTGTCATCCGCAGACGTGGCCGTCCACACCCAAAAGGACCCCACCCTCCGCCAAGTGAAGTCCTGGGTCCTCAGAGGGTGGCCATCGGAAACGCCAGAGGAAAAGTTCAGCCCGTTCGCCAGGAAACAGAAGGAGCTGTCCACCATGAAGGGCTGTCTGCTATGGGGAGACAGGGTGCTGATTCCCAGCACTCTGCAACGGCGGACACTAGAAACGCTGCACAAAGGGCACCCGGGCATCGTTCGCATGAAGGCCCTGGCACGGAGTTACGTCTGGTGGCCCTCCATGGACAAAGACATTGAGCAATGGGTCTCCAGATGTGACCCGTGCCAAGAAGTTCGCCCAGCGCCGCCGCAATCCGAAGTCGCAAAGTGGGAGACCCCCAGCAACCCCTGGGCGAGGATCCATATTGACTTCGCGGGTCCGATGCAAGGGCGACACCTCCTCATCGTGGTAGATGCCTTCTCCAAGTGGCTCGAGGTGGTGCCCATGGCATCTACCACAACAGAAGCGACAATCCGAGCCCTGCGCCGTCTGTTCGCCACACATGGACTACCTACCGGACGTGCTGGTCTCGGACAACGGCCCCCAGCTCACATCACTGGCCATGGAGTCCTTCCTGGCAGGACTGGGCATCCGCCATGCCCTCTCCGCTCCGTACAGGCCGGCCGGAAACGGACAAGCGGAACGGATGGTCCGGCTCACAAAAGAAGCCCTCACCAAGATGGGCCCGGGAGACTGGCAAGAACGCATCGACAACTTCCTCCTCACCCAGCACATCACGCCGCATGCCACCACCCACAAGAGCCCGGCCGAACTCCTCATGGGCAGAAGGTTGAGGTCACCCTTGGACCGGCTGCACCCCCAATACAGCCCGGAAGTGACCGCAACCGCCAGCCGGCCGCTTCGCGCCTTCAGCAAAGGAAATTCAGTTTTCGCGCTGAATTTCAACGGCTCTCCTAAGTGGCTGAAAGGGAAGATTGCCAGCACAACCGGCCCCAAATCCTACACCGTCGAGCTGGAAGATGGACAGGTCGTGAGACGTCACATCGACCAACTCCGGAAAAGGTGGGGGGGAGCACACGAAAACCAACCTGACGAGGGAGGCCTACAACACCCAGACGAGGTAGGCCTACAACACCCCAGCGAGGTAGGCCTACCACACCCGGACGAGGTAGGCCTACCACACCCCTACGAGGCAGACCAACACCATCCCGACGAGGTCGGCCCAGCACATTACCAAGCACTGTCACGTCGGCAGTGCAGCGAGGTAGACCAGGGCCAACCGCACGGGGGATGGCAACACCAACCCGGCCAGGGGGGCACCCGGCACAACAGGGCCAGGGATCCCCGAACCAGCCCGCAGGTAGACCGGGACCTACCCAGAAGGGGAGCACCGCACCCTACCAGTGAAGGCAACCCACGGCAGCCCTACCAGGGAGACCTCAACGCGAGGCGAGTAGACCGGGGACCATCGCAGATGGGCACACCACAGCACATGGGCGAGGGTGGCACACGGCTCCCCGGCGAGAGGGACCCCCGCCCAACGCAAGAAACAACCCGGCAACAACAACCCAACCCAGACGACCCCAACCACCAACTGGCGGTAGACCAGGGACTAGGGGGAAGGGAAAGCCGACAACAACCCGGCCAGGGAGGCCTGCACCACCCCGGCAGGGGAGACCTCCACCAACCCGAGGAGGTATCCCCACAACGACACCCCGACCAGGTCGACCACCACCAACCCGACGGGGAAGGCCAACGCCAGCCCGGCCAAGGAGACCTGCGCCACCCCTGCAAGGTGGGACACCGCGACCCGAGCCAACACCACCCACAGCGAACAGACCGGACCCAAGGGCACCGGCCCGAACCACCCTCCGGACCACAGCGAACCGGGCCACAGCAGAACCGCAGCCACCGGGAGACCGAGGAAGAGCAAGTGACAGCCGGGGTCTTACCGAGACTCAGACGCTCTTCCCGGGTCGGAACCGAACAGCACCGCCGAGGCGAAAGATCCACAGGCCAGGAAGAAGACCACCAGAACCAGCCAGCCAAGGCCTGCGGTCCGGCCGGAGGCGCTGAGGGTGACCCTGCACACTCGCCAGCCGAACCGAGCCCGGTTCCGGGGAAGGATCCAGGAGCCACAGGAACCCCGTCCGTCCAGGGCGGGGACACGGAAGAAATGAGACTGCGCAGGTCAAGTAGGGTGCCTAGGCGTCCTACGTACCTGCAGGACTACGTCACGTTTATTGACGAACACTGAACTCTTTTTCTTGGACTAGGGGGGAGGAGTGTTATGTCCTTATAAGGACATCCGCCCGGATTGGCTGCCAGCCACCGGGCGGGAAAGTTTGAATCCCTGGCTAGGGGCGGTGCGTCTGCCGGGAGCGAATATAAGGAGAGCTCCGGCAGCGCGCCAGCAGTCTTAACTTGTTACTTGTAACGAATAAAGTTGCTAAATGTATCGAGCTGGTCACGTCTTCTGTTCCTGCGCCTGATCTAACAGGGCCGCCCACAACTTCTGGAGGCAAGACGTTCCACTGATGAATTGTTAAAGTAAGGAAGAAGAAAGAAAAAGAAAAACCAAAGAAAAAAGTACAAAAAGGGAAAAAGTTAAAGAAAAATAGAAAAGAGAAGAAAAATACTTTCTGGTATTCTTCAAAGTCATTAGACATATAACTATATTTTAACCTCTCTATAAAATTACATCATCCTACTCTTTTTAAAATAATCTAGCTTGCCTAATCATCAAAAACGTATCATTTTATTATTGACATTTTGTGATGTGGCCTTATAGAAGAAGCTCAGGAGGATACATAAATAAAAGTTGAGGTCCATAAATGATGACCATAACCATAATAAGTAGATTTATAAGCAAGGCGATCCAACCGGTCAGTCCTAGAGGAGATCAACCCTGACCGCTCTTGAGAAGGCCAGATCCTGAAGAGGAAACTCAAATACTTTGGCCACCTAATGAGAAGGAAGGACTCCCTGGAGAAGAGCCGAATGCTGGGAACGATGGAGGGCAAAAGAAGAAGGGGACATCAGAGAACGAGGTGGCTGGATGGAGTCACTGAAGCAGTCGGCATGAGCTTAAATGGACTCCAGAGGATGATAGAGGACAGGAAGGCCTGGAGGAACATTGTCCATGGGGTAGCGATGGGTCGGATATGACTTTGCAACTAACAACAACAAAATACATGATGTAAGGCCCCAGCCAAGAAACTGCATCATGGTTTGAGGTGATGTGTGAACTTAGTCATAGCATGGAACAGCTGATAAACTCTAAAGACATCCTTTCATTTAGATGTACAAACTTGGAGGCGGGAAGAAATGTGCCATCAACCTCTTCGAACAGGTCTCCTTTTTTGTCCTGCCCAAAAGATACACAGAGTTGCACATTTCTTTCCTTTCTCTTTTCGTAGTGCTTACTTGCTTACACTTGATGACGCTTGAGTGACACTTCTCTCCTTGGCGCCTGAGTCCTTGGAGACGAGAGTTTTGGGTCGATGGTACAGCAGCAGAAATACAAATTTGGAGCCATATCTTTGTTGTTAGTGAGCCTTCTGTTTCCTATCATTCTCTCCACCTTGACTAATTCATGGCTGTAAGAGACAGTGTGTTGCTGTCAGCCTCCTGATGGGCTTGTTGTTAACAATGACAGAGTATTTCATCAATATGTTCTCCTATACTCAATACTGTGAATGCTGGAAAAAAAAATTATTCCTCTGTCTGTGGCCAGGTGGGATTCAATGGTTGCTAATGAAAGTGATATATGTATGCCAAACCCCAACAATATAGAGACACATACATATTATTGTTGTATGTCGTGCTGCCTATCGGTGTAGTCCATTTTTGTGTCCACCCCGAAACACCAACTTTCATGTTTCAACATGAAGCAGTAGCCTTGAAAATTTGCATAGGATTTAATCTAGCATGAGATTTAATTTAAAAGGATTTAATTGCATAGGATTTAATCTAGGCCAGCCTTCTTAGAGCTGACTACTCGCTAGAGTCTGGAAGTAATAGCAATAGCACTTAGATTTATATACCACTTTACAGTGCTTTACAGCACTCTCTAAGAGGTTTACACAGTTAGCATATTGCTGTTGTGGTCCGCCAGCAACCTGCCGAGCTGGTAGCAGAATCGGACAGTGAGGAGGCTGGGGAGGAACATGGGCCAGTCCTGGAGTCTGGGGAAGACTTGGATGAGGGCTCTGCATCAGAGGCAGAGATGGGGCCAGGGCCATCTGGGAGTTATGTGCGGACTCCGGAGCTTCCAGAGTTGGATATCAGAGAGGCAGGGAACAGGAGGATCCTGTTCCTAGTGTGCTCATGCGCAGAGCTGCCAGAAGGCAAGAACAGTTAAAACTAAAGGGACAACTCAGGAGTAAGGCCTGGAAATGATTGGCCCCTATCATAAGGCTTAAAAGAGGAGCAAAGGCACGTGGGCCCTTTGCAGGAAAGCAACGTTGTTAATTCTGTTACCAGTTGGCATCTCTGTTTGATTCTGGACTCTGTGTGGCTTTGCCAAGTAGGTCTTTGGCAGCATGTCAAGGGAGATAAAGGTTGGTGATTATCCTGAAGGACTTCTCCCGAAGGACTTTTTGCAACTAATTGGGACTCAGCTGTGAATGAACGTAATTCACAGCTGTTGCAATAAAAGAGGTTTTGGGGACTACTCATGTGTTTTAATGACTCAGGAAGCCTAGATCACAACAATTGCCCCCGACAATCTGGGTCCTCATTTTACCCACTCTGAAGGATGGAAGGCTGAGTCATCCTTGAGCCTGCCAAATTGCAGGCAGTCAGCAGTCAGCAGAAGTAGCTTGCAATACTGCATTCTAACCACTGTGCTACCACAGCTCATCATAATATTCTTTATAAAATAGTGTATATTATTATTTCAAAATGCAGAAAATCATTTCTGCAGTATTTGGGGTCCCTCTGCTGCTGCGTCCTTTGCATCAACGCTCATTGTATTTTAATATCATGCATTGAATGAGAATGTATATTTTACATGTGTTTGAGTTGAGAACTTGAGGCATGTCACAGTGAACACATAAGAGCTACCAAGATCATATTGGGTATTCTTCTTAACAAGTGGTAATGTGGAATAATGATCCAAATAGGACTGTGTAAGACTCCTCAGCACAAACAGAAATCTGGCCTTCTTACTATTTTAGAACACACAGGAGCTAATGGAAATAATTTGCATGCATGAACTATGAGTAAGGTAAAGGTAAAGGTTCCCCTTGCACATGTGTACTAGTCGTTCCCAACTCTAAGGGATGGTGCTCATCTCCATTTCAAAGCTGAAGAGCCAGCACTGTCCGAAGACGTCTCCGTAGTCATGTGGCCAGCATGACTCAATGCCAAAGGCTCATGGAACGCTGTTCCCTTCCCACCAAAGGTGGTCCCTATTTTTCTACTTGCATTTTTTATGTGCTTTCTAACTGCTAGGTTGGCAGAAGCTGGGACAAGTAACGGGAGCTCACCCCATTACACAGCACTAGGGATTCAAACCACTGAACTGCCGACCTTTTGATTGACAAGCTCAGCATCTTAGCCACTGAGCCACCACATCCCTTTTTTTACTCTTACTATAGTCAAAAACAGGAATGAGAGTAGCCTATGGATCCAGGACCATATCCCAACCAAAACCATCTTTTTATTTTATTTTATTTTTTTGGGAACATCTAAAGCTGATGAAGGCTCCTGAAAATAACTCTGCTTTGTGCCATTTTGCAGTAGAAAATGTACAGAAGTGTGCTGTAATTGTTGAAGTAAATGTAATGTACTCTAAAAGGCAAACTACCCTTCCAAACCAGTGGTGAAATTCAATTTTTTTTACTACCGGTTATGTAGGCATGGTTTGGTGGGTTTGGTGTGGCTTGGTGGGCATGGCTTGGTGGGCATGGCTTGGTGGGCGTGGCAGGGGAAGGATATTGCAAAATCTCCACTCCCACCCCACTCCAGGGGAAGGATACTGCAAAATCCCCATTCCCTCCCCACTCCTGGGGGAAGGATATTGCAAAATCTCCATTCCCATCCCACTCTGGGGTCAGCCAGAGGTTGCATTTGCCAGTTCTCCAAATTACTCAAAATTTCTGCTACCAGTTCTCCAGAACCTGTCAGAACCTTCCTTCCTTCCTTCCTTCCTTCCTTCCTTCCTTCCTTCCTTCCTTCCTTCCTTCCTTCCTTTCTTTCTTTCTTTCTTTCTTTCTTTCTTTCTTTCTTTCTTTCTTTCTTTCTTGGATTTATATACCGCCCTACTCCCGAAGGACTCAGGGCTATGAACAGCCACAGAATAAAACACATAAATACAAAAATTTAAAATAGAATAAAAACAAATTAAATAATTTGGCTGAGACAAATTTAAAATACCCAATAATTTAAAAACAAATTAAAATTTATATTTAAAAGGGGAAAAGATTTAGGCCTGGCCAGCTTGATGAAATAAGAAAGTCTTGAGCGCGCGACGGAAGGTGAGCAGATCCGGGATCCTCCGTATCTCCGGGGGGAGCTTGTTCCAGATAGTGGGTGCCCCCACAGAGAAGGCTCTCCCCCTAGGGGCCGCCAGTCGACATTGTTTGGCTGATGGCACCCGGAGGAGCCCCTCTCTATGGGAGCGTACTGGCCGGTGGGAGGCTATTGGTGGTAGCAGGCGGTCCTGTAGATAACCAGGTCCTAAGCCATGGAGCGCTCTAAAGGTGATAACCAAAACCTTGAAGCGCACCCGGAAGACCACCGGGAGCCAGTGCAGCTCATGCAGGAGAGGTGAGACCTGCTGGATTTCATCCCTGTTCCAAACCCAGGGAAAAATGAACAATCCCAGTTTTGCTCACTTTGTGTTACCCTACCTTCCATAGATCTCTTCACTCCATCAAAACATTGCAAACTTAATTCTTTTAAATTATGGAAGGTAACACTTTGGGATTCAATCAGTATGTGCAAAGCCTTCCTTTGCATCGTGGACAAATTGGTGTTTAATTCTGGTTGTCCTCAACTAAAAGCGATCACAAGAAAGAGAAACCCATGCCTACGCTCACAACTCATATTGTTATGATTTCAAGTGTGACATGGTCGAAGGGTCAAGGGGTTATCACACTTCTCCTTTCTCACTACAATTGGGGCATTGATCTGCGTAGAGCCAGGAATCCAATGCACCCAGCTTTCTGTCAGATTGTCATTTAGGTAGCTGAGACCTGTTGGAAATTTACTGGGCAATAAAATTGTGGATTCCGCAATCTTCATGGCGCTTTTATGACTTTCTTTTGCTCTTCAATTTACTGCCTCTTGGCAGGACATTTGTTTACGAATGCATCTGTGTGGCTGCTGGCTTGCCTATCTGGTGGGGGTGATGGAAGTAGAGCAGAATACAACAGGCAGCTTGGGCGATACTCCAGAGGGGATTGGAAGCTCCTAGGCCAGTGGCAGAAAGAGAGAGAGAGAGAATCATCTCTGGATCCGTCATATAGGAACTGTCAGAAGGGTGAATACATTAAAACTCTAGAAGGTAAGGGGAAGTGAATGACAGGGAATGAAAATAATAAACAAACAAACAAACCAGCTTTCCAGGGATTCCATTGAGAGGGGTTGTGTAGCATCTGCTCCCAACTGAGTTTGCACAGTAGGACACAATGTTAAATACAGGCTGTCAGCATCCGACTTTCTCTGATCAGTCCCCTGCAGAACTTCTCAAAGTTATGTAGAAATGGTAATGGTGATGGAAAGAGGGGGGGGGGAGAGAGAGAGGAGGAGGAGGAGGAGGAGGAGGAGGAGGAGGAGGAGGAGGAGGAGGAAAAGCTTTGCATTCAGGAGGAAAAAAAAACCCAAAGATCTGCAAAATGAATGTTGTCAAGGAAACTAGTATTGAAAATAGCAAGTCAGGCAACTTGTAGATTTTTTTTAAAATTACTTTTCCTGGTTTTTCTGGGTGTGTAAACTTCGTATCATTTAATGCAATGCATTTAATGGGATTTGTAGAATTAGAATAGTGGCTAGGATTAGGGATAGCAAAACGTATTATTTGTTTGCTATCCTCTGGATTCAGTGGAAATTATTGTAGAGTTTCCGCACTTACAAGAGGAAACATTTTCAGGATTCCCCCCCCCCCAAATAAATGTCTGCCTTTTAGCCCTTCTAAAACCATGACAATGGCATACATTATGGAGTTACAACTCCAGATCTTGCATCCTGTTCATATTCCTGGCTGCTCTTATCCATTTTTTGAAGTAAAAAAAAAAAGTGCTGTTCATAGTTTAAACCAAAGAAAGGATCTATATTAAATAGCAAAGGAATTTCAGCTTCAAAATAAAGTGAAACAGAACAAAATCCAAGTAAACAAAAAGATTTGTGCAGAAGTTTCAAAAATGTTTGTTTTCTGCAGATGGAAGTTGAGCGTCCATCTTCTAAAGAGCCAACTTGGATGCTGCTGTCTGGTTGTGCTTAACCTTCCTCCCTGCTTTGGAAGTCTTCCATGCTTTTGCTGTAATCAGAGATCGATCTCTTCCTGCAGCTCCTACATGGCCTTTAATTGCTTCACTGTAACATCTTCTCCCTTAACTCATCATTTAAGTTGTGTCTTAGTTAATCTTTATGAAGCTAATAACAAATTAAATATCACTGCCTGAGTGTAAAACTGGTTGTTCCCCGGCACGCCATCAACATGTTGGAAATGCAACCACCACAAAGGCACCTATTACCATATGTGGTGGACCTGCCCAATGGCGAAACAATATTGGCAAAGGATCAAAATACAAATAGAGGAAATAACACACCAAAAGATAGAACTAAGACCAGAAAGCTTCTTACTAGGCATAGTGAATGGATACTACGAAAAAGAAACAACATATTTAATTATACATATGATAACAGCAGCACGAATACTATACGCGCAACACTGGAAGAGTAGTGATATACCAACACCAGATAAAGTAATCAATAAAATTATGGAATGTGCGGAATTAGATAGGCTCACAAAGGAATTACAAAATAGGGAAGAACATGACTTTTACTTAGTATGGGAAAAGTGGTATAGTTGGTTGAAAGATAGGAAAGAGATGAAGCAATAGGAAGTAAACAAAATGACCAAATATAGTATGATGGAAACAAAGAACAGACATAGGTCAACAAAGATCAATAGTAGATAGACAAAAGGGAATGACCAAATAAGGAAGAGTCAAAATACAAAGAGAAATGTATATTACAGTTGTGACAAACTGGACATGTATTGAAATGGGTGTTTATATGTTTTTATGTTTTGTACGTTTCATTGTTCTGTTTAGTTTGTACTTACAAATAAAAATCGAAAAAAAACCTGGTTGTAAATTGGCAGGATTTGGTAGTATTGAGAGCATTCACAACAAGGGAGTTTACAGATTACAGATTAACAGAGGCGTGGCCGACTGGGTGGGTGTGGCTGACTGGGCGGGTGTAGTCAGCTTGACGCCACTCCCCAAACTGCTGGCCTAAAGTTTCCCCTTTGCATTGGATAGACCCGGTTGAAGCTATGCTGGTCCTGTTTCCTCTTTGCACTGGATAGACTACGCCGAAGCAACGCAGGCTGGCCCCTTAACTTTTCCAGGATGGCTCCATGGGCCATCCTGGACAGCTCCGTAGGCCATCCTGCTGTGGCCGACTGGGTGGGTATGGTCAGCTTGATGCCACTCCCCAAACTGCTGGCCTGATGTTTCCTCTTCGCACTGGGTAGCCCAGGCCAAAGCAATGCGGGCTTGCCCCTTACATTTTCCAGGATGGCTCCAACGACATTGGGGTGGACTGGATTCCAGGAAGGAGAGGATGCGTTTCAGCGAAATAAGAGACAACTTAAGTCAGATGTTATGTGTGAGAGAAAGAGCCTTGGTAGTATAGTGGTCTAAAGCACCCTGTTATTAAGACCAGCTGCCTGCAATTACTGCAGGTTCAAATCTCGCCAGGCTCAAGGTTGACTCAGCCTTCCATCCTTTCTAAGGTAGGTAAATTGAGGATCTAGTTGTGGGGGCAATAAGCTGACTTTGTATAAAATATACAAAAGGATGAAGGCTATTGCTTAGCGCATTGTAAGCCGCCCTGAGTCTCTGGAGAAGGGCGGCATATAAATCAAATAATAAAAAAAAAAGAGTGAGGACAGTCCTTCCCTAACAGTTCCCAGAGTATACTGTAGATGCAAATAGTAGAAATCCTCAGTCTGGCAAGATTCTGTCTACTGGTGTGGAAGCAACAAAGTACTCAGTGTGGAAGGACCACTATGTGTTATTCTTGGTTTTTGAGCTGGCAGTGTGTCCACACATGTGTAGGGATTTAATATATAAAAAAAATCCTTAAATAATGCAGGGCAATGGCTGACAAAGCATTATTTTTTTCTAAATTTCAGACTTTCAACTGGAAACTTGCAGCTAACTATTATAAAAATATTTGTCTGGTGGTTATATTATAGAGTGCTTATCATTCATCTTTTAAAAGACTTTATCTTTCTCATCCATTAGAAGCAAATTCTAGGGCTCCAATTACTTTGGGGTATTGGATAGTGAATACCCACAGCTGGATTTCTGCACACAAATCCAACAGAACTGCTGATCTAGGATATATCTACTAGCCTCCTAACTCATTTTGATCATCATCCAATCCTCCCACTCACTTTTTTGGCACACAAATTTAAATCACACAGCACAATAATTACTACTGGGACTTGATCTAATGAGTTGCTCAGAGGTGGTTCATTTTCCTGGATTCCATTAGGTTGAAATCTATTTAAATCCTGCCACCAAGGTTACTATGAGGCTGATTTAAACTGAAAGATTAATTGTACACTGCTTTCCTTCTCCATAAAAAGTTAGCTTTGTATCCTTTTCATGAATTTCACAAATTCATTGAGTTGCTCACCCGGAGACATCAGATGCTGGAACCAATAAGCATTTGTTCCAGCAAAGAACTTAGAGGAATTGAAGTCTTCAAGATTCTGTCTTCAGTGTATCCTTCTACATAATGCTCTCCAAAGTTGATTTTTTAAAAGTCTAAATGTGTAGAATCAAATGCTAATGTTCTTCTGCCTTAGGTATGCACAGTACTGAAGGGTTCCAATTCATTGCCTGCCAGTCTATTGCAGAATTTTATGGATGGCTCGGCAAAACTGATGTTGTGACCTAGGCCCAAGTAGTTATTACCAGACACAATCAGTCCTAAACAAACATATTTTATTAGAACAGCTGAGAAATATCTCATTCTCAGCTTAGTCCAAATTAATTCCAAAACAAATCCTTCATAAACAGTCCTTCGGCCTTATCACCAACTTTTGTCTTCTTTGGCATCCTGCCAAAGGCATTTCTTAGCAAAAGTCCAGAAGCAAGAGACATTGACAAGAAACAAATGTAGAAACGTTGCTTTCCTACAATGATCCCAAGAACCGTTGCTGATCTTTTAAGCCTTCTGGGAGGGGCTAATCATCTCCTGGCCTTGCTCCCGAGTTGTCCTTTTTGCTTTAGCTGCCCTTGCCTTCTGGCAGCTCTTTGCATGCATGCACTAGGAACAGGCTCCTCTGTTCCTCTGCCTCTCTGCTATCCGCCTCTGGAGGCTCTGGAATCTGCGCATCGCTCCCAGATGGCCCTGGCCCCATCTCTGCCTCTGATGCAGAGCCCTCATCCGGGCCTTCCCCTGACTCCAGGACTGGCCCATGTTCCTCCCCAGCCTCCTCACTGTCTGACTCCGCTGCCAGCTCCTCAGGCTGCTGGCGGACCACAACAACTGATCTTGAAGCTAGGGCTATCAAAATACCAGAGATCTAAAATTTTCAAAGATAAATGTTTTATCTTCTTATGACACTATAATGTTTTCTATAGTGCTAATCATACACAGTTGTACCTTGGTACTCAACTGCTTTGACTCATTGACTTTGGTACTCAACAAATTTTGACACAAAAATGTTGTCCTGGTCTTCATGTTTGTGTTCAATAATCAGTGGAACTTCTTGCCTCCAGAAGTTGTGAATGCTCCAAAACTGGAGGTTTTTAAGAAGAGATTGGACAGCCACTTGTCTGAAAGGGTATAGGGTTTCTTGTCTGAGCAGGAGGTTGGACTAGAAGACCTCCCAGGTCCCTTCCAACTCTGTTATTCTGTTATCATTTGTTTGGTACTCAACGCACAAGCTAGAACTTGTTGATGTTGGCTGCTTGTGACTCACTACGTTATTCTTTATGGGAAAAATTTGTTTGGTACTCATCATTTTTGAGACTCATTGTGCCTCCTGGAACCAGTTAATGATGGGTATTGACGTACCACTGTACTCAATTACAGGTAATCCTCGACTTACAACCACAGTTGGGACCAGAAAGTTCATTAAGTGGTGTAATAATCTGATGCTTCACATGACTGCACCTGCTTTTACAACCTTTTTTGTCACAATCTTTATGTGAGACATCACTTCGGACCTCTTGCTGGCTTCACCATTGACTTTGCTTGTCGCAAGCTAGCTGGGAAGGTTGGAGGTGGTGTTTACATGACCCTGTGATGCTGCAACCATCATAATTAACTGCTGGTTCCCAAGTGCCTGAATCTTGTTTAGATGGCCACAGGGGCATTGTGACCATAATAGGTGTGAGGGCCAGCTATAAGGGTTGTGGCCCGTCAGCAGCCTGTGCAGCTAGTAGCTGATTCAGACAGTGAGGAGGCTGGTGTGGTGCTGCGCCAGCAGCCTGTGCAGCTGGCACTAGAGTCAGACAATGAGGAGGCTGGAGAAGATGTGGTGCCAGAGGCGGGGATTCAGCCAGGGCCTTCAGAACCTCCAGAAGCTCCTTTAAGTGAAGAGGAAGAAGAGGAGGAGCCTCTTCTCGATGCACGGGCACGCAGAGCTGCCAAAAGGCAGGAGTGGCTCCTCAGGAGGAGGTCTCCTTGAGAGTAAGGCTTGGAGCTAATTGGCCAATCCCTTAGCCTATTTAAGGAAGGATGGCGACTGAGGCAATTTGCAGGGAACAACTTGGTTCATTCTCCTTCGTGTCCTGATCTTAGTTCTCTTATCAGTTTCCTGCAAATTGCTTCTGGGCTTTCTGCCAATAGTAAGATTATGATTATTTATTCTTTGGATTTTTGTAGGCTGTTAAGAAAGTTAATTAACAGCCTTTGTTTGAAAAAGACTGCTTTAATTTAGTAAACTAAGGTTTGTACATACTTTGTGTGTGCTGCGTTCTTTGGGGTTCGTAGCTGGGGCAGAACAATAGGTCACTTTTTTCAGGGATGTCGTAACCTCAAAGAGTTGCTAACCAAATGGTCATAAATTAAAGATTACTGATCATTTATAGTGTATGTACTATTCAGCAGTTCGGATCCCAAGTGCCGCATAATGGGATGAGCTCCTGTTACTTGTCCCAGCTTCTATTAACCTAGCAGTTCGAAAGCACGTAAAAAATGCAAATAGAAAAATAGGGACTACCTTTGCTGGGGAGGTAACAGCGTTCCGTGTGCCTTTGGCATTGAGTCATGCCGGCCACATGACCATGGAGACGTCTTCAGACAGCGCTGGCTCTTCGGCTTAGAAACGGAGATGAGCACTGCCCCCTAGAGTTGGGAATGACTAGCACATATGTGTCGAGGGGAACCTTTACCTTTACCTTACTATCTTCTCATTTTTTCAGGAAAATATAGAGTCTCACCTAACTATTCCTTGATGGTTAAAAGAAATTCACGGTATACATTTATAATGTAAATAGGCACTTCTGCTCCCACTGTCAATGGGGTCCGTGTTTCCCCACTCTTTTCAACCCTATCTATGCCAAGATTTCCATCCTTGTCTGGCATCATCCTATTTAGTCTACCAAGCACACAAAAGAGTACACAGACCTCCTACCAGCAGAGATGTTCTCGCCATCATTGGCATTTTTCCAAGTTGGGAGAGCTTTAAGGCACATTTTGAACTAACCGCAAATGAGCCTGGGGCATTCGGATGAAGGTTTATGCTCCTGCTCCAACGCTTTCAGTTGAGTTTTCTATACTGCATGTGATTCCAGATTTTAGTCCTTTTCTTTTTCTCCAAGGGAGGAAGTGATGATTTGAGCAGGATTTTTCCATTATCCATGGAAAGAGCTAAATAAATGTGGTGTTTACAACATAAAATGTCTTGGCTTGTTCCAAGCCATCTTGCAGCTACAAGGAAAACAGCATAAGGAACAGGCTTCTCCTGGGGTCTGTTGCTGTTTTACTTGTCTTTTGTAAACCATATTTGCTAAATTTTTATCAAACACAGCTGACTGGGGTTAAAGCTCCCAGTATCACTCATATGTTTGGAATATGCTGCTTTCAGCACTTGTGTTTTGACACCTCTGCTTTTCTTTATTTGTAAGAACTGAAGTGTTTCTGTCCTGAGGAAAAAGAGAGAGAGAGGGAGGGAGGGAGGGAGGGAGGGAGAGACAGAGAGAGAGAGGGAGGGAGGGAGGGAGGGAGAGGGAAAAAGAAAGAAAGAAAAGAAAGAAAGAAAAAGAGAGAAAGAGAAAGAAAGAAAGAAAGAGAAAAAGAAAGAAAGAAAGAAAGAAAGAAAGAAAGAAAGAAAGAAAGAAAGAAAGAAAGAAAGAAAGTTAGTTTTATTTTTCTTCTGGCTTTTTCTGGATATGTGGGCAGGCAGAGAGTAGAAAGGATTATATTTATGTAACAGAGGTGGGTTTCAGCAGGTTCTGACCAGTTCTGGAGAACCGGTAGTGAATATTTTGAGTAGTTCAGAGACTCAGTAGTAAAAATGGCTGGCCCCGCCCCCATCTCTTCTCTGCCTCCCAAGTCCCAGCTGATTGGGAGGAAATGGGGATTTTGTAGTAACCTTCCCCTGGAGTGGGGAGGGAATGGAGATTTTACAGTATCCTTCCCGTGCCACGCCCACCAAGCCACGCCAACAGAACTGGTAGTAAAAATTTTTGAAACCCACCACTGTTATGTAAGTGTCAATTTAAAGTAATATGCGATCAGGGACAGGTTCCAGGAATTGGGCAGCATCCGATACCCCATTATACTGTACAGCTTTTCAGAAACATCTTTGTTTTAGTGCATTGCAGTAGGAATCCTTTAAAAATTCCTCTAGAAAGCTGGATTCCCAGAAGGGATGTGCTCTCGGAGAGTAATGAGTCCACTCCTTCTCAAAATATTGCAGTCAAAAGCTTATTATTAGGTAGCTAAGCTTTATTTATTTTTTAAAGGGACTTTTGGATATATGCAGAAGGCAGCCAGTTTGGTGTAGTGGTTAAGGCACCAGGCTGAAAACTAGGGACCATGACTTCTAGCCAGTTGAGTGGCTTGCCACTCTCTTTCAGCCCCAGGAAGAAGACGATGGCAATCCACTTCTGAAATTATTGCTGAGAAAACTTCAGGGACTACTCCAAGCAGAAGCCAGGAGGAATTACATACACAAAACCCTCTCCCATATACCCTATATCAGGGGTCTGCAACCTTAAACACTCAAAGAGCCATTTGGACCTATTTCCCACAGAAAAGAAAACACCGGGAGCCACAAAATCTGGGCGGGCATGGCCAACTCGACATCACTCACTTCCACCAGTCACATGATCCCCCTCCAGCCACGCCTACCCAGCCGGTCATTAGGGTAGAGAACCAGTTGTTAAAAAACACAGGGAACCACAAAACCCTTTTGACATCTCTCCCTCCCTCCCTCCCTCCCTCCCTCCTCCCCTCTCCATGTATCACTCTGTGTCTCTCTCTCTCCCCCTCTCTCTGTATCTTTATGTCTGCCTAGGCTGCTTCTCCATCCCCTGCTGTCACCTTTACCTTCTCAGGCCAGGCGAGGAGTGACTGGGAGGGGAGGGCGAGGGGCAGGGTCAGCCAGTGGTGGGATCACCCAACAAGGAGCCACAGCAGAGGGCCCAAAGAGCCACATGCGGCTCCGGAGCTGCAGGTTGCTGACAGCTGCCCCAAGGGTGAAATCTAAATTTTTTTGCTACCGGTTCTCTGGGAGTGGCTTGCTGGTCAGGTGACTGGGTGGGCGTGGCTTGTTGGTAAGGTGGGCGTGGCCAAGTCGACATCACTTCTTTGCCCTTTTTTAACCTACAAAACACAACACAACACAACTGGCTCATCCACAATGTAAAAGCAGCTGTGCTAGACCCAAAATGGCCCCTGCAACAAGCAGGAACCTCACACAGTCACAAAAAGCCCAAAAAACCAACTTTCACACTTTACACACACACAACACAACACAACTGGCTCACCCACAATGTAAAAGCAGGGGACAAAATGGCCCCTGCAACAAGCAGGAACTTCACACAGCCACAAAAAGTCCAAAAAAACAATTTTCACACTTTACACACACAAAATTCCACATACAGCTTTGTGAGATTTTGTGTGTTTGTGTAGTTAGAGTGAAACACTATAGAAACACACAAAATCTCAGAAAGCTGCACAAATATTATTTTATTTTATTTTTATTTTTATATAAAAGCAGTTAAATTTAAAACTTCCTAAACTTTAAATGGCTAGGTCTAAAAAAAGAACAACTTAAAAAAGACCCCAATTAACTTTTTTTTTAAAGCTCCCAAAGGGGAAAAAAACTTACCCAATTGAAGGGAAAAAGTCAGTCAGGCAGAAAGAGCTGCTCACCGATGAGCTTGATTGCAGGCAGGGAGATTCAGTTGCTTGCTGATGCAATGGATTGCAGGGATTACAGCAAGCGAAGCAAGGCAGGCGTGCGAAGTAAGCAAGCTGGAGGCTGGGCGGGGGAGGGATTTTTGCTACTGGTTCTCCGAACTGCCCACTGCCATCGCTACCTACTTGCCCGAGCCGGTCCGAACCAGGAGCATTTCACCCCTGCCCTGCCCTATATATTACAAAAGGCCTTCCAGTCTGACAGTTTAGTTTAGAACACTGTCCTTGAAAACTGATTCCATTTAGAGATTAATTTAAATAATCTCTGCATCTAATTTCTAAACCGAAGCTTCCTACCTGATTAACAGTATATAACACATTTTGAGTGTTTGTCAATTCTTCATTTCATAACTATAGTACTCAGTACAGGTGTAAAAAATAGATCTAGTCTCAACTGAGAACAGAGTTTAATTCCTTCAGAAAGATTGTATTAAAGGCATATACTAGTGCAGGGGTCTCCAACCTTGGCAACTTTAAGCCTGGAGGACTTCAACTCCCAGAATTCCCCAGCCAGGTTTGGAAATGTGAGTGCGCACGTACTTGCTTTGCTCGTGCGCAGCACTTCTGCACATTCACACAACTTTCTGCGCATGCGCAGAGCATCCTTGATGACATCTGAGCGGGTGGGCGGAGCCTCCCGCCACCACTGCTACCGATTCGCCCGAACAGGAGCAAACCCGTAGAAACCCACCACTGTCTTCAACAGTTGTAGTCCTGGGCTATAAACCCACTTGATAGATAGAAGCTATATTGTTGCTCTTCTGATTGTGGTTCCAAGAAACACTCAAGAAGTCTGAAGCTAAAAGAACTAAGAAGCTAACATCAGAAAGAATAACTTGGCTATTTGTTACATGGAGGAAAGATGTCACAATTCATTCAAGTGCATAGCAGTTCTGGAATAAGGAACTACTCACCTCCATGTCCTGTGTGAATAAGGAATTATTCACCATGTCCTTGATGGCCCAGGCAGGTTGCAAAAGGAATAGGCAGCCCTCAAGCTAAAACAGCTCAGCTTGCCCCCTTCTTAGCTAAAGAATGAACAATTACACTGTCTGCCTTGAACTTTGCTGCCATCAAAAAAGAGATGGTTCAAAACAACTGCATCGAGTTTAACGGCATCGCTAGCAGAGAATCCAGCTGAGTGGGACTTTCTGTAAAGGCACAAAGAACACAGAACATAAAATAACTGAGTTGGAAGGGACCTTGGAGGTCTTCTAGTCCAACCCCTTCCTCGAGCAGGAGACCCTATACCATGTCAGACAAATGGCTGTCCAGTCTTTTTTTTTTTTGAAAGCCACCAGTGATGGAGCACCCACAACTTCTGAAGGCAAGTTGTTCCATTGGTAGATTTCCCTCACCATTAGGAAATTTCTCCTTAGTTCTAGGTTGCTTCTGTCCTTGGTTAGTTTTCATCAAGGGTGGGCTTCAGATCCTTTAGCAACAGGTTTGCTGCCCCATTGCTGGGTGGGTGTGGCCATGGTGGGTGGGTGTGGCCTAGTCGGCCGCCTGTACCACAGCAGGGGGATGGGGGTGTCTTTTGCCCTCCCCAGGCTCCAGAGGCTTTTCTTGAGCCTCTAGGAGGGTGAAAACTGCTTCCCCTGGGGTACGGAGGCCCTCCGGAGGCCAGAAACAGGCTCGTTTCTGGAGTTCCGGAACTTCTGGTAGGTCCATTTTTTGCCCTCCCAGACCCTCTGTGTGGCCCCTGCACTTACCTGGAATGATGAACGGACCGTGTGGAGACTCCTGGGAGGAGGGCGTGGCCAGCCAGGGGTGGGCGTGGCCAGCCAGGGGTGGCATTTGGGGGTTCACCAAACCCCAGTGATCCTTGGGTAGAGAACCCTGGTAGAACCCTGCCAAACCCCCAGGAGCCCACCCCTGGGGGTTTGGCAGGGTTTTCATCCATGTCTTTCTGGTGCTTTGAAGAATAGTTTGACCGCCTTGTCTTTGTAGGAGTGCCTCAAATATTGGAACACTGGTACCCCTGCTTTCCCAACTTTTGAAATACAACTTTCACCCAGCTAGCCTAAGGAGTGGAATTGTATTACTAAAATGGCTTTCTAATTACCCAGCAGCTTGCTTAAATAGAGGGAGAGTTATTAGCCGCCTGGTTGAACATTGAGTTTTAAAAATGAAAGTGCAATTTGGATGTAAAGCAGCATTACATTTGGGGTGGTCTCTTGGGGACAAACATGGAAAACTATCCTGTGACAGTTTTAAAATGACCACTTGTATTATGACAAAGGCTTTTGTAAAACCGCAGCACAATTCCACAAATGCAGGGTGTTATGTACTTGAGAAACAAATATATTTGGAAAAGGGTGAATGGCAGGAATAGAGGTGATGGACTGTTTCTCGTAGACCGAGGCTATGAATAAAAGAATATTTTAATGAGATTGTGGCTATGCGGGCAGGAGTCGATCAGGTAAAAGAGCAAACAAACATGAGGTTGTCTTTATTTTATCCCCTCATGCAAACTCTCTTTAACCTACAGTATTTCCATGGTATATCATGTTGCCTGAACATGGCATAGAGATTATTTGGAGTTTCTGTAAATGAGGACTTTTAACACTGCCACAAAGCTTATGTACAGGTTCTGGGTTACCACAAGCTCTACACCAGGCCCATTTGATTTCAGATGATGCCATGCTTGGTTTAAGAGTTGTGATGAAAGGAGAGGAGTAAGTGGCAATTCAGTCTGGATATCATGTGTTAGAGAAAGAGGGTGAAGGCAGCCCCTCCTTAACAGTTCACAGAGTGTATTCTAGATCGGGGTACTCAAACTTTTTAAACAAGGGGTCAATTCACGGTCCCTCAGACTGTTGAGGGGCCGGACCTCCTGGGTGGGTACGGCTAGGTGGTCATGTGACTGGGTGGGTGTGGCTAGGTGATCATGTGACTGGGTGGACATGGCCAATTTAGCAGTCCATTAAACAATACACACAAATTAGACTTTAATTTGTTATGCGTCTGGTGGTGGAAAGCAGGTTAGTGAAGGGATGTGGCTGCCCTGGGGGGGAGGGGGAAGGGACTTCTGTTTGTGTCTGTCTGTGTATCTCTCTCTCCCCCTCCCCTCCCTCCCTCCCTCCGTCCCTCTCTCTCTGAAGGCTGGCCCGTTTTTGGCCTCCTGGGGCCTTCGCACGTCCCATTTTTGGCCACTGGAAGGCAGGTGGGGGCCGGTGGGTAGGTGGGACGATGTGGGTGGGGCAGCCTCATCCCGCGTGGGCCAGATTAATGGCTTCGGCGGGCCATATACTGCCCGTGGGCCGTAGTTTGAGGACCCCTGTTCTAGATAGTAGAGTCCTCAGTCTGGCAAGATTTATCTATAGGTGAAACAATAAAGAGATCAGTTTGGAAGAACTGCCACCTGCCATTCTTGGTTTTGGCCCTGATAGAGCTCAACATGACCAAAATAACAGTGGTATATACTTACTCACTCAGTGAGCTTTTGAGCTTACCAATAGCAATAGAAATAGCACTTATATGCTGCTTCATATGCGCTCTCTAAGGGGTTTACAGAGTCAACAAATTGCCCCCACAATCTGGGGCAATCAACAAGGCAGGGCTCACCCTGCTAGCAGGAGCCCCGATTCTGGAGAAGGCACATGAGACGGATGCAGAAGTGGGATTCACATAATTTACCTACCGGTTCGTCCAGCACAGAAAATGTGAGAGTGCGCACTCACCTTTGCACATGCGCCCGGCCTTCTGTGCATGTGCTTTGCTTGCGCACGCGCCTTCCGCGCTTGCGCCCAGCCTCAAAAATGTACCCAAATAGGACAGCATAGAGCCAGGGCAGGCCCACCTGAAATTTCTGCTACTGGTTCAGCCAAACCAATACGAACCGGCTGAATACCACCTCTGGACAGATGTCATGGAAATGTGGGGAATCCGGGAAATTGCAGGTTGATGGAGAGAAGAAGCACAAATGTTTTAGCCATCCTATCATTAAACAAGTACAAGAGTATCATGCATCTTCTCTTCTTAATCCTTCTGCGTTCTTTCCTCACTGGTAAGAAATTTAAATAACAAATTCACTTTCACTGAGTTGAATGAGAAAAAGTGTATTAGGAGCTCTCTCGGTGCTCAGCCTTAATTCTTGCATTACTTTGAACTCAGTTGTAACAAGGGAAAAAAATGGGGCTATAGATCATGCAAAAGAAGAGTTTATTAATCAGATACAGATAATCCTTAATTTATAAAATCAATTAAGCCCAAAATTTCTGTTGTTAAATGGGTTTTGCCCCATTGTATGACTTTTCTTACCACAGTTGTTAAGTGAATCACTACAGTTGATAAATTAGCAACCTGGTTGCAGTGGTGAAATCAATTTTTTTTTACTACCGGTTCTGTGGGCATGGCTTGGTGGGCATGGCAGGAGAAGGATATTGCAAAATCTCCATTCCCACCTGATTCCTGGGGGAAGGATATTGCAAAATCCTCATTCCCTCCCCACTCCTGGGAGAAGGATACTGAAAAATCTCCATTCCCACCCCACTCTGGGGCCAGCCAGAGGTGGTATTTGCCAGTTCTCCAAACTACTCAAAATTTCCGCTACCAGTTCTCCGAACTGGTTAAAATTTCCACTACTGGTTCTCCAGAACCTGTCAGAACCTGCTGGATTTCACCTCGTTGTTAAGTGAATCTGGCTTCCCCATTAACTTTGCTTGTCAGAAGGTCGTAAAAAGGGGATTATATGACCCCGGGACATAGCAACGGTCGTAAATATGAGTCAATTGTTAAGCATCTGAATTTTGGTCACATGATCATGGGGATGCCACAGCAGTTGTAAATGTGAAAAATGGGCATAAGTCACATTTTTTCAATGCCGTTTTAACTTTGAATGGTCGCTAAATGAACTTTTGTAAATCGAGGACTACCTGTACTGGAAATCTGGTAAGAGGGATCACTTTGGGGCAGATCCCCCCCTGCCCCGGAGTTAACCAAGAGCAATCATCTGAAGAATCAGTGACTCAAACACTCTCTTCAACTAACTTTGACAGCTGGATCATAATGCAACCGTCTCTCTCTCTCTAACAGTTTCTCCTCTTTTCTTGCTTGCTTCTAAGTGCTTGGAAGGGAAGCTTGAATGTCATAGAGGTGGAGCCCTAGAGTCATTAGAAAGGCCAGAGGTCAGCAGTCTAGAAATCGACATACTTGACCCATTTCCTTACTGCCCTGGACTCCCCAGCTCCCTAGGGGCTGAGCTACCAGTTTAAAGCCAAGCTTCCGATCCAATTTTTTCCCCCAGTGGTGTATAATTCTATATTTATAGCTTCTCTTTCCGACAAGGTCTATCACACCTCAGGGACCCATTGGGAGAAGAATGCTGATTCCCTTTATGAATTTTTGATAGTAGAGGAAGAACATCATAGACCGCAAGCTGAAGAAGCTGATGTGGAAAAAAAGAAATATCCCCTCTGCTTGTGACTTCACAACCGAGGGCCTCTTACCTGGGATGATGTGGCTGTTTTGTGGTTTCTCTGCAAAATCAGCTACGAAAAGAAAAACACTTGGCCATCAACGTTCACACGAGATGCGCAAGCAGGTCCATTGAAGACTTGGCGGTTGTGTTTGCGCAAATGCTAGTTGAAAGAGGCTTAGGGTGTTGTATGAAACCAGCTCACGTTATTCATTTATGATTCAGAGTATTCAAACATAGAAAGTAGATTAATTCTGGCAGCTGAAGACATTACAGACATTGTTGGCTGAAGGGATTAATTTAACTTGGTTACAATATAATCAACTGCAATTGAGATGGAAAGAGGACCAAAAAATTGGTATTATGATGTATGAGGAAGAATTAGTTAGACATATAAAAGAGAAAGGCCCAATGCATATTAAAAGACTTTATAATGTTTTGTTAGAAAGGGATTCAGAAACTGAACTAGTTAAAGACTGCATGGTTAAGTGGGCACAAAATTTTGAGGAACCAGTGATGTTGGAAACGTGGGAAAAAATTTGGGTTCAGAATGTTAAATTTACACAGTCGCAGAATCTGCGGGAAAATTTCTATAAAATGTTTTATAGATGGCATTTAGATCCAAAAAAATTGTCGTGTATGTACTCTAGTGCCCAGCCTAAATGTTGGAGATGTGACTGCTTAGACGCTACATATTATCATGTTTGGTGGACCTGTAAGAAAGTTAAGGCTTTTTGGGTAAAAATTTGGTGGGTCATGCAGAATGTTTTGAAGAGAAAAATTCAATTTTCCCCACAATTGTTTTTATTGGGTATAGTTAAGGGTTTTACATTGGGGGAAACAAAAATGATATTGTACATGATAACTGCAGCAAGATTGTTGATAGGTAAATACTGGAAAAATGAAGCGCTGCCTTCGATTGAGGAATGGACTTTGAAGATGGCCAGTTTTGCGGAGATGGCGAAGATTTCAGCATATTTAAAAGATTGTTCTCAAGAGACTTATGAATGGGAATGGAAGAAGTGGATAAATTATGTTCAGCATAAATATCAAACTAGGAAGTATCAAATAGCCTTTATTTAAAAATGTTATATAAGATAGAAACATTTTAGGGTTGAGGATAAAAATTTGTTAGAAAATGTTATATTAAGATAGAAATATTTTAAGGTTAAGGATGAAAACTTGTTAGAAAATGTTACATTATGATAGAAATATTTTTAAGGTAATCAGGATGAAAATTTATCTGAAAATGATATACCAAGATAGAAATAGGTTAATGTAATGAAGATGAAAATTTGTAAGGGGGAGGGAGGGGTTCAAGTTTTATATACAAAGGAGGGTTTTTTCCTTTTATCTGACATGAGCATACTAGGAAGTCTGCGGGGAGGGGAGGGTTAGGGCGGGCTGGGGAGGTTGGGAAGTTTGGGGGGGGTAGGGGGGGAAAAAAGGGGGTGAAAATGTAATTGTAAAACTTTTGCAATAAAAAAAAAAAAAGTAGATTAATTCAATCATTGGCTTCTGCTTGCTGCATGAATTTAGAAAAAAAAAGATACTTAGGCTAAGTCACCAAAACTGAATTTTTCACTTTTCCAGGTTTGGCCCATCATGAGTTTCAAGTTTGAAATATGGATTTTGTTTCTTTCTCTGCTCTGCTCTTTTTCTCTTTCTCTAATCTTTCCATTCTATACTTTTTCATTCCAGATATAACCCAGTTAAGGGGATTATGCACCTTTTGTGGTTCTAGTCTCCTTTTGATCCTAATCTGGATTAGGATTAAGACCCCATTTTGAAGCAGATAGAGTAATCCAGTTATGGGTTTCAGTATTTCCTCAGAAATCAGGGCATTTGGTTCCAAAAGATGGCCTAAAAATAGAGCTTATATTCAAGTACATTTCAAATAGAACTTTGATTAAGAAAGAAATGGATCAAGGTTTGGACTCTGTGTAATAATTTTGGGGCCAAACTATCTGTTGGTCCATCTGTCTGTTTTTCTGATTTATATAGCTATCTCATATAGATGACTCTGAGCAGCAAATTATGGTATGTATTAATTACACTATGATATGACTCATAATATCATACTATTAAACATACTATCATGCTATGATTATTGCTGGCATGATTTGCCTTTATATAGGCATTTGGCTTGACCTGTTTGGGGGCCTTAGTGAGAGGCTTGAATGCACAGAAGACTTAAATGTTTGCCTAGTTTTAAAAACGGATCTGCTCTCATATTCTCTGGTCTTGATCAGGGGTGGGCTGCTGGTGGTTCGCAGGGGTTCGAGACAGTGGTGGATTCCAACCGGTGTTACCACTGATTCTCTTCGCGCACATGCTTTGCACGCAATCGTCGTGCATGCCCGCTTCTCTCGCACGTGTGCCAAATTTGCACTCTGCGCAAGCGTGTTAGGTTTCTGCCCAGCTGAGGTGTGGCAATCCACTCTGCTGCCCCTATCAGCTGGGCTAAATAACAAGAAATAAAGGTAGGAATAAAGCGGGGGCAGGAGGAAGGGCCCAGCTCCCAGTCAGAGAGAACCGGTTTGGTGACGTCACATCGTCACCACTACCGGCTCTGCCGAACCGAGCTGAACCAGGAGCAACCCACCACTGGTTCGGGAGAACCTCTAGCTAAGATTCTGTGCAGTTCAGAGAACCCCCAAATCCCACTCCTGGCTGGCCCTGACCCTCCCACGCCACCTTGCCCCTCCCAGGAGTCCCCACGTGGCCCATTTTGGATTGCAGGTAAGTGCAGGGTGCGCACGGAGGCTTGGGGAGGGCGAAAAAAGGGCCTACTGGAAGTGCTCCAGAAGCCTGGGGAGGCCATTTTCACCTTCTCAGAGGCTCGAGGAAAGCCTCCGGAGCCCAGGGAAGGCAAAAATACTCCCACCCCTACCTTGGTGCAGGAGGCCGGCTAGGCCACGCCCACCATGGCCACGCCCACCCAGCAACCGGGCAGAGAACCCCTTGCTAAAATTTTTGAAGCCCACCCCTAGTCTTGATTCAGTTCACTTCACCACACACACATATTTTCTCTCACACCAGGCAGTTGGCAAGAGCAAACACTTGCATTTTAGCAGTGATGCCAGTTGTCGTTATCCAATTCAAGGGTTGTTGCCTTTTGGAAAAACAAGCAGAGGAAGAAAACATGAAGAAAAGTGCCACATTATCCTGGGACACGTATATTAGCCCTCATTCATAAATGTGGAGAGAGAGGGAGTGAGGGAAGGAGAGAGAGAGAGAGAGAGAGAGCGAGTAAGGGAGAGAGAGTGAGAGTGGGGGGGGGGAGGAGAGAGATTGTGTGTGTGTACATACTGGGAAGGATGAATGTTGGGGCTGGAGGTTGGCGGCAGAGAGAGGAAGAAAGAGGCTGAGAGATTCAAAATACATACCGGTGTCCCTGGAGAGCATCTCTTCAGGGTTGAAGAAACTCAGGCAATGCCATAGCACTCGAGGGCAAACTGCATGGTTAAAATCACATGAAGTTTAGCCCTTTTGCAATTCCCGAGATTTCCTTTGCTGCAGCCTGTTCCCCTGCCGTCTCTACATCAATGGTAAACTACATCCCGTCCATGCATGATTCTGCAGAATCCTCTCAACCTTTCAAGCTTTGTTTTCCTTTTCACCTCAGATTCTATCTTCGTGTAACAAGGAAAACAATGGAGCTTTTAGCACTTGCACCAACCTCTCACACGGATGTATTGTATATACAACTTACGACCACAATTGAGCCCCAAATTTTTGTTGCCGAGTGAGACATTGGTTAAGTGAGTTTTGCCACATTTTACAACCTTTCTTGCTACAGTTGTTAAGTGAATCAGCGCAGTTGTTAAGTTAGTAACTCGGTTGTTAAGTGAATTTGGAAGGGATCACATGATCCCGGGACACTGCAAAAATCATAAATAAGAGTCTTTATCTTTATCTTTATTTGATTTATATACCGCCCTACTCCCGAAGGACTCAGGGTGGTGAACAGCCAAACGATAAAATATATAAATACAAAAATTAAAAAACAGAATAAAACTGAATTAAACAATTTGGCCCAGACAGATTTAAAACACCCCAATCATTTAAAAACAGATTAAAATTTTCATATTAAAAAGAAAAAGGGAAAAGATTAGGCCAGGCCTGCCTGATGGAATAAAAAGGTCTTGAGAGCGCGACGGAAGGTGCGCAGATCCGGGATCCTCCGTATCTCCGGGGGGAGCTCATTCCAGATAGTAGGTGCCCCCACAGAGAAGGCTCTCCCCCTAGGAGCTGCCAGTCGACATTGTTTGCAGTTGGCAAATGTCTGATTTTTGATCACATGACCCTGGGAATGCTGCAAAGGTGGCAACTGTGAAAAATGTTCAAAAGTCGCTTTATTCAGTGCTGTTATAACTTTGAATGGTCACTAAATGAACTGTTGTAAGTCGGGGACTCTGTACATTCTCAGGGACCGATTCATCAAGCATTGTACTGAACTTGGCAGAATGCAAAGGAGAAAAATATAAAATGACCTTTCTGTTCTGAGTTTCTAGTAGTGCTGTTGAAGTTTTGGGTTTACCCAGAAGAAATGGATACTTATTAATAATAACACAAAGATTTTTTCCCCCCTCAAATTATTTTCTGACTTCATTAAATAAAATCTGCTCTTGCATGCATCCTGTAAGCGTTTCCTAAAGGAAAAAGGAAAAAAAGAAAAGAAAATTAAAAGCATAGAAGTGGTTTGATTTACACTAGGACAATGTCACTTTGCGTATAAATCCTTCCAGCACTCCGCTTAGTTCCATTGCTGTTTTCCCTTTGCTTTTTTAAATGCATGTGTCCATCTGCATCGTCAGCCTGATTCCATTAGCAGGGTGGGAAGGATGCTCTTTCACACAGGTGGATGCTCAGGATGGACCAAATTGTTGTTGCCACTGCAGCGGCAGATGACAATAGGTTGTTGTTTCCTTTCTGCCCCTGAAGTGACTTTAATAATAGCATCCTCTCCGAAGACAGCCTCACCCCTCTTCTTTCTCCTCCTCCCCACCCCTCTCCCTCAGCTGTGACAGTTTATTCTGGCAACATATGGTTCATCATACGTATCATAAAACAAGCTGAACCATGGCTCTTTAATTTGCCCAGCAGAGAACATCCGTTAGGGGTTGAAAGGGACAATATGTGTGTTCCTGAGCTTTCATCTGTCACAAAGTAACGGAGAACCTCGCAGAGCAGGAAGGTGACTTTTGGGAATGGCTACTTAAGGTGATGGGGAAGGGAGAGATCAATTGAGGCTGGTGAGCTCAGGTGTTTCAGCAGGCTGCTTCCCATCCAGTTGACCTTGAATGAGCATGTAAGCCTTCCGTATTTTTCCTAATAGTGCCGCCACATCAATCCTGGGGTTCCATCAAAAACATCGTCCCTCTGACAAAAAAAAAGGCTAATCTTCTTGATTATCAAAGGGCTTCATAGTGTCATTGGCAGGCTGCGTCTGGGACTTTTGTATTACGTTGAGATGGCTGAGGGCTGTGGATTTTAAGGCAATGTCCATTTGCAGCCTCTCTGGCTGCCCCTGCTGAACGTGAGGAGTTCATGCCTGGCCATGAGATTTAATTCAAGCCTGGGAAGATCTGCAGCATGCCAGACAGATGATGGTTCAAAGACATGGTATGCAACTAAAAAAGATGTTGAGACTCTAAAAAAAGTGTAGAGAAGAGCAACCAAAATGATTAGGGGACTAGAGGCTAAAACATACGATGAACGGTTGCAGGAACTGGGCATGGCTAGTCTAGTGAAGAGAAGGACCAGGGGAGACAGGATAGCAGTGTTCCAATTTTTAAGGGGCTTCTACAGAGAGGAAGGGTATTTTCCAAAGCACCTGAAGGCCAGACAAGGAATAATGGATGGAAACTGAACAAGGAGAGATTCAACCTAGATATAAGGAGAAATTTTCTGACTGAGAGCAATCAACCCATGGAGTAGAAGTTGCCTTCAGAAGTTGTGGGAGCTTCATTGCTGCAAGCTTTCAAGAAGAGACTGGACTGTCATTTGTCAGAAATGGTGTACGGTCTCCTACTTGGGTGCGGGGTTGGACTAGAAAAGAAATAAAGAAATCCTAGAAAATAAATAATCAACACAATCCCAATTTATGCAAAACTTTTGCTAGTGTGCTTCTGTATGTCTTCCAGTGGTAAATAAGAGTTTTGGCAAGATGCTATCAGTGGATAATACTAAAACTAATATTAAAATTAATAGACCATATGTATACAAATCTACATACCCATCAATAAACACGTTCCCTTTCTGGCAGTTTTCCAGGTATTTAAATATGACTGTAACACAATATTGTTGCAACAATCTGTTAGCAGATTATTGCAAATATCAGAAGAGAATTATATAAGAGTTGTGTTAGCAACACAGAAAGTTCAATAATCTGGTTCTACTATGAAAATGAATTGTTATATTATTGCAGAAGCTGATGGGATCTGGAGTCTGTTTCAGAGGTTGCCAAACCTTTGTGGGTGATAAGGCATCGTTCTGTATTGTACTGAAGACAGAAATAATATAAATCTTACGGGTTTTCTGATGTAAGATTGCTGAAATCTCCCAAGATTTTAGCAATTTCAGTTATTTTATATGATGAGAGGACCGGGGAATGTTTATTGGAGGTGTACGTATGTTAACTCTTTTCCCGATCTTTATCCATCGGAATTTATGCCTACCTCATCAGTAGGGGACAAAAGCGCCATCTATCTCTGATTTTGGTGAAAACAACTGGGACGGGCAAACAATGGGATAAACTTTACTTCTAGTTTAGTTTTCATATAAAGGTCTTGGAAAATCATGACTGAAGATGGGTTGCCATCTTTACACCTGCAAAATGAGACCCAGTTTGGTCGAGAAGTTAAAACACCAGACTAGAAAGCAGGAGTGAGTTCTAATCCCGCCTCAGGCATGAAAACTGCCTGGGAGACCTTGGGCCAATCACTCACTTTCTCAGTCCAACTCATTTTACGGAGTGGTGGTTTTGGGGAAAATAGGAGGAGGAAGGCATGTTGGATATATACACTATCTTGAGTTAATTTCTAAAAATAAAGGGCGGATATAAATAAATAAATTAGAATACTTTGCATTGGTTAACTAATTCATTTGTTTATTATTTATTAAACCAATTTATTTAGTCACCCAACTCCCACGTGGGTGACTCTGGGTGACTTACAAATTTTTTAAAAAAATTAAAAACTGTATCATATAATAAGTCCCAGTTAAAAAAAAATCATCCCACCCACCATGGCAGTAACAACACAATCAAATCATTATTTGATCAGTTCCTTCTCCATTCGTGAAGTCAGTCTTTGATTGTTCAAAGTACTTTACATTTCCATCTTTCCTTCCTCCCTCCCTCCCTCCCTCCCTTCTGTCCATCATTTGAAGTAAAAGAATATACATTCCACCCATGAATATTTTCACCAACATGCTTTTTCCCCTTTTGTGGGAACACAATGCCAAGCAACTTCTGTATGCAACAGACATTGGATACAACCTGATAGATAGGCTGTTATGCAGTGGTGAAATTCAATTTTGTTTACTACCAGTTCTGTGGGTGTGGCTTGGTGGGCGTGGTGTGGCTTGGTAGGCGTGGCAGAGGAAAGATACTGCAAAATCTCCATTCCCTCCCCACTCCTGGGGGAAGGATACTGCAAAATCTCCATTCCCACCCCACTCTGTGCCCAGCCAGAGGTGGCATTCTCCGAACTACTCAAAATTTCCGCTACCAGTTCTCCAGAACCTGTCAGAACCTGCTGAATTTCAGCCCTGTTGTTATGGTGCTTGTTTGTTTTGGTGTAATATTAGTTCATGTATTTGGGTTTTCTGATGCCCTGATTCCAATATCCCCCCCCCCCTGCATTCTTCAACAAGAGGAACTTACAGTTATATCCTCTCACCCTCCTCCTTCCCCACTACAGTACAAGGGAATTATGACCCAGGCAGATTCTGCCAGCATCTGCCAACGGAGTCCCTGATCTAATTTGAGTAACTTGGCGCCTTGCTGTTCCCACCAGCCATCTTGATGTGTGGCTGCTTTGCAAATTGCTTAAGGGATATAGCTAGTCATCTAGCAAGTATAAAAAAAGAAGAAGAAGAAGAAGAAGAACGGAAAACAAATGGCTGCTATCTTGGGAGTGTATGGTTTTGAGAAAAAAGAGATTGATGCCAAGAACGGCCATTCAGAAGATTTTGCAAGGAGGAAAAATCTTGTGTGTGTGTGTGTGTGTGTATGTATGTATGTATGTATGTATGTATGTATGTACATTATGTATGTATGTATGTATGCATGATTTCAAATGATTGGTAGACAGGCAAGAGAGATTATTTTTCTGAATTTGTCTTGGCCTTCCTTCCTTCCTTCCTTCCTTCCTTCCTTCCTTCCTTCCTTCCTTCCTTCCTTCCTTCTTTCTTTCTTTCTTTCTTTCTTTCTTTCTTTCTTTCTTTCTTTCTTTCTCTTTCTGAGAGAAAAGTGAAGGATAACTCGTGCATGTGTAACAGCTTCTTCCCATTTGCACAAAGTGACAGAGCTCCATGACAGACTGTCCTTATGAGCTGGGGGGGCTGAGGCCAGGCTGCCCACCGGTCTGTGACGAGTGACTTTTCTGCCGGACAGACGGGGTTCATGGTGCTTTACTTTCCCCTTCAAAGTGACAAAGGGTCATCTTATTCTTCTTTCCTCCACGCTTCTAAAAATGACAAGGAGAGGATCTGAGAAATGAGGCGAGGGGGAGAGGTCGGCTCCAGCGCCTTCGTTCGAGGGGAGACGAAGGGGGGAACCGCCCGCTCTCTGCAATGGCTCGGAGGTTTTCAGATGTAAGCCATGTCACAGTGTTACTGGCAGGACTTGCCAGATGTTAGATTTCAGTTTGAACTTTTCTGCCTCTGGCCTACATTCCCCAACTGTAGGATGGAGATTATTATCTGGGATTGTTCTAGTAGCATCTGGCAACAAATACTCACCAAGGCCTTTAAAAAACAAAAATCACAATTCGGAGAATGGGGAAGTTCTGGAACACGTGTCGAAAACCTTTCCGTAGCCTTCCCATAGGAAGAATCTGATTATGAAATGCACTAAGCTATTTCATTATACAGCCGTCGGTCCATATGCTCCAAAAATTTGCCAAGGAAAGGCAAATTAGGGTTGTGTTTTCCTGCTGACAGTATTATTGGAGTTTTTACACTTTTCTTTTCTTCCTCCACCCTGATCAGAATTGGCTTATAACATACATACATACATACATACATACATACATACATACTTACATACATACATACATACATACATACATATAGAAATAGAAATAAAAATAAAAATAGAAATAGAAATAGAAATAGAAATAATAGAAATAGAAATAGAAATAGAAATAGAAATAATAGAAATAGAAATAATAGAAATAGAAATAATAGAAATAGAAATAGAAATAGATACTTGCTGAAGTCATTGATCTATCTTGTTTTAGGTCTCTTTTGTGGATGCTTTTTATCAAGTGGGATCCATTCTGTGACTGCCTTGGTCCACCTGCCATATATTTATACACACACACACACACACACACACACAATGCAACCCTAACTTGCTTATTAGATAGATAGATAGATAGATATAGATATAGATATATAGATATATGTAAGTCTTTGGTTATTTGGGTTTTCTCCCGCGTAAAATTGGAGGTGTCTTGGCAACGTTTTGACGAAGTCTCATTCGTCATCCTCAGGCTGGTGTTCTCGGCTTCGTGCTTCTAGGAGCAATGTGTGTGATCGCAGCTGTTTCTTCCTTTTAATACATATATAGATATATGTATGTATGTATATATAATAAAATCATGATAATATGGAGCCATAAAATTAAAGTTATAATTTGAGATCAACGGAAGCTGGCCATATAACTGCTTCTAGTGTGGCTGCGATGAGATCTTAAATCTTGTGAATATGTTTGACTTAAACAGCCTTCTTTTTCATTGCTTCAAAGACCAAGAGTAACAGTAATAGGGGAGGTGTGATTTAGCAGTGGGCACAATAGCTGAAGATTGCTTTGAGGTTGCACAGCTCTGATGTAAAAAAATACACAACGAGCAAAAAAAGTTTGCGTTCCAGTTTGCAAAATGTTTACGCAAATGCTTATATTGCTCTGTGTGCAGGGGTATGTAGGGGGAACTCTCTGACTCTCCTTCCCCACAAAAAAAATCCCTCACTTGTTTCTGTTTGGGTCCCAGTGCCACCCCCCTCCAAGTTTAGACAATTGAGGACAGGCAGCAGAAAGGGGGAAATATTGCCATATAGGTGTTAATGAATCTGGATCACCACTGGACGTGGCAACAAGAAAACTTAACTTCTTCCTGCCATCTGCCAGTGATTGCAAGTTTGGAGCCTTAGGATAAAGCTATCCTGAGCAAGCAGGTTTGTCAAAGAAAAGGGACAAGGAGCAGGCAGCAAGGTGTAGCTGATGAGATGCCCAAGTAAGTTTGCCTTCTCTTCAGTATTTTTATCCCTTCAGTGTTCAGCCTGCTTAGAGAAAGACTGAGACTGGCAAGAGGAATATAAAGGAATAGGGAGTACATCCAGTAATGATCCCCTCCTACTCAACTGATGAGTCGTCCTAGTTTCTTTGCACTAAAGCGCAGAAATGAATTACGCAGACGCTACATTGCAATGCTGAAACTTTAATAATAACAACAACAGAAAAACGGACAGCATAATGCAAGCATTTAAAAACAAAACAAAAACAAAACTCACATATTAGTACAGCTTAAATAAACTTCCCATGCTGTCACTCCTGGTAAACCAGACAGGAAGCACAAGCACAAGAGCCCATTCTACTTTCGTGTAAGGCTATATTAACAGAACCTTGCAAGCCTGAAGGTGCAAATTTTCCACTGCCACTTTAACCACATAATTAAGGCCAGTCCTCCTTAATTTATTTTATTTTATTTTATTTTATGTTGAATTTATATACCGCACCTTCTCCCGAGGGAATCAGGGCGGTGTACAGCCAGATAAAAACATACAATACAAACATTAAAAACAATTAAAAAGATATATATATAAATTTGGCCCCAATTTAAAATAAACCAATTAAAAATATTTAAAAAATATATTAAGCCAGCCCGGCTTGCTGAAAAAAGAGAGTTTTAAGGGCACGGCGGAAGGCACCGAGGTCTCGGATTCTCCTTATCTCTGGGGGCAGTTGATTCCAGAGGGTAGGTGCCCCCACAGAGAAGACCCTTCAGTTTCTCCCTTTGACAGTTAAGCTACTGGGGGTTGGTACCTCACTTGTCTGATTATTTCCTAGATAGCATCTCTTTCTTTCATCCCCCAAGGCCATCCTCACATGTTCATGTGCATTGTGTGTGCACACAGAAGACCTGACTATGCCCTTTAAGTGAAATGGTTAAATTCCATATGGCTCTTTCTGATTTTGAGTCACAAGTACTTGGTGAGCCTCCTCCAACCAAAATATGTAGAATTCAAATGGTTACCGATCCAGGAGTACAGAGTTTGAGACAGGCTTCTTCACAACAAGCTGGATTGCTCCACCAGGTGCTATAACTCTAGGGTAACATTTCTCAACCTTTGGGCAGCTTGAAGGTACGTGGACTTCAATTTACAGAATTCCCCAGCCAGCACGGATGGCTGGGGAATTCTGGGAGTTGAAGTCCACATATCTTCAAGCTGCCAAGGTTGAAAACCCTACTCTGGGGATTGTGAAGTGCACTTAAATACTAGAATAGTGGGAACAGAAGCATTTTGTGTGTGTGTGTGTGTGTGTGTGTGTGTGTGTGTGTGTGTGTGTGATGCTGGGGTTACAGCACATTTTTCACAAACTGAACCATCTTATGATTGGTCAGGTGAAGAGTTCTATGTTTTATTCCAAACTGGAATAAAATGTATCTTGTTATTTTGCTTTTTTAACTCTCTGTATGGAATGAAAGCAGGGAGGGTTTTTTTTAAAAAAAAAAGAATCATGACTTCTCCAAGGAAATCCAGAGTCTCATTATTTATTTATAAATAAAAGTTTATAAATAAACTTTTATTTTATTTATTTATTTTATAAAATTTGTATACCACCCTATCTCCAAGGACTCAGGGCGGTGCACAACGACAATCGACCAAGCAACTGTTAAAAACAACAAATATACACAAAAAATAAAAAAGTTTTTTAAAAAATTAAAATATACTACCCCATAAGTCCAGGCCGGGGGACATAAATAGCCAGGTTTTCAATTCACAGCGGAAGGTGCGGAGGTCAGGGGCCAACCAGAGCCTCAAAGGAAGTTGATTCCAGAGGGTGGGGGCACTCACAGAGAAGGCTCTACCCCTGGGGGTCGCCAGCCGACATTGTCTAGCCGATGGGACCCTGAGTAGGCCCTCTCTGTGAGAGCGCACCGGGCGATGGGAAGTTGACGCTGGTTGCAGGTGGTCCGACAAATAGCCTGGGCCTAAGCCATGAAGGGCTTTATAGGTTAACACCAGCACCTTGAATCTCACCCAGAGGGCAACCGGCAACCAATGCAAGCCGCGCAGGAGTGGTGTAATATGGGAGTATCAGGTCCCTCTCGCAACAACCCGCGCGGCCGCATTCTGTACCAGCTGAAGCCTCCGGGTGGTCTTCACGGGCAGCCCCAGGTAGAGAGCATTGCAGTAGTCGATCCAGGAGGTGACTAGCGCATGAGTGACTGTGTGTAGGGCATCTTAGTCCAAGTATGGGTGCAACTGGCGCACCAGGCAAACCTGGGCAAACGCCCCCCTGGTCACGGCCATGATATGACCCTCCAAACTCAGCTGTGAATCCAAGAGGACGCCCAAGTTGTGTGCCCTGTCTACGGGGTGGGGTGGGGGGCAACACCTCGCCCCCAATAGACAGCATTGGAACTTCTTGCTCGGCTCGAGATGCCGGTATCCACAGCCACTCAGTCTTGGCCAGGTTGAGTCGAAGCCTGTTACTCCCCATCCAGATCCGTACCGCTTCCAGACACCGGGACATCACGTTGAGGGCATCACTGGGCTGGTTCGGGGTGGATATAAAAAGCTGGGAATGCAAACTTGCTTCTACAAAACTGTAGGCATCCGACTGAAAATTATGCAAGTTTTTGAAGGTTTCCATCCATCCTGTTTTTCTAGGAGGAGAAAGTCACGATCAGATCAAATCAGATCCCATTATTATGGTGTTTGATCAACCTTTACAATAAAAAGGTACAGTAAAAAGAGACATAGTGCAATGTGTTATTGGGGAAAAAAAATAGAAGAAAACGGCATATCTAATTAATTTTTTTGTGCAGTTGTATAAATATTTGACCACCTGATATGCAAGTGTAGGCATCCTTTAGAAAATAATAACCGTAACAGTTATTTATTATGGCCCTTGTAAGAGGCTGGGCAATCAGAGCATGCCTTGGAGTGTTATAGGCACTCTATGAGAACATGGGTCAGCGTTTCCACCTCACTGGATCCACAAGGGCATATCTTTGAATAAAGGGTCCCAATAAAGGAGAATATTTGTAGCTCAGGCTGGAAACGAGGGATTCCTTGGTTCTCTCTGAGCTTGGTTGTGTTGTGGCTCGCTGGTGGCCAGTGGAGCTGGCAGCGGAGTCGGACAGTAAGGAGGTTGGGGAGGAACATGGGCCAGTCCAGAGGGCTGGGGAAAGCTTGGACGAGGGCTCTGTATCAGAGGCAGAGAGGGAGCTAGACAGCAGTGAGGCAGAGGAACAGCTGTAGCCTGTTCCCACTGTGCACATGTGTAGAACTGCCAGAAGACAAGAACAACTAAGAAAGCAGGTTCAACTTGGGAGTAAAGCCACAACTTGGAAGCGATTGGCCCATCCCATAGGAAACAAAAAAGGAGCGAACGGAGAGTGGGCTTTTGCAGGAAACAATTTGTTCATTCCGTGACGCTGAGAGACTCTGTGCCAAGTTTGGCCTTGTACTGCGTTTGGAAATTAG
This sequence comes from Arizona elegans, assembly GCA_022577455.1. Lineage (NCBI taxonomy): Eukaryota > Metazoa > Chordata > Lepidosauria > Squamata > Colubridae > Arizona > Arizona elegans. Next base: position 3,028,920 of record JAKOOJ010000013.1, on the reverse strand, counting down.
TTGCCCACCTTTCCAAGCGAGATAAGGTCTGTGTTGATAAATATTCCTTTGAAAAATTGTTTGGACAGGCCTTGCTGACTGTGAATGAAAGGAATTCACAGTCGTGTAAATAAAAAAGGTTTTACAGGGACAAAGACTCTGCTTCCTACTTTTTAAGGGAGCCTAGGTCAGAACAGGTGTTTTTATTATAAATGTTTAATTACCCAGACTAGGTAACATCACCAGTGCTAGTAAGGAATGGGGCTTGATCTCAGTTTATATTCTATGGCTCTGCCCTGTCAGTGTTGGTGGGAGTGGACTCCGTGGTTTATGGGTTGGACTGTTTACTGTTAGCTTTTTGGCAGTTCCCTGACTGACATATTGTTTACTTCTTGATAGTTGGTCTAATGTTAATCTCTGCTCATCTGGGTGTTGACTGCTGGTGGGGAGGTGTTTTGGTCTTTTTGTTCTCTTTTTGGCTTGTTGATTGTCCCTTTTGTACAGTACGTAGATGTTGTTTATGTCTATGTGTCCATTGATAGCCAATTTGTCAGCAGGATTGCAACTATCTAATAATTGGTGATAGAATTCAAGGGTACTGGCGTTACCATTTTGGCAATCAATGTCCCTGGTTCTCAAAGCCATGGTCTGAGAGATTTAGAACCCCAAATTCTTAGGGCTGCTTAACTCATCTAATTAATCTTTCTGCCTTTGGATTTTGCCTTTCAAGATGCAAGGGATAAAACTCCTACCGTAATGTCAGCTTGATAACGAGCGAGGAGGGGCAACCGGTAGCTGGAATATTCTGGATGAACTATCCGCTGTCCATTGGGGATAATGGTACCTTGACCCCTCTGAACTCTGAAGTGTTGAGTGTGGCAAACATAACATTCTCTGCAGACCTAAAATGCCAGCAAAGAGGGAGGGGAGGGGAGGGAATGTAGTTCTTCAAAAACTATCTTAAAAATCACTACTGTGCTTAACATTACACATTTGGTTCAATAAAGAAAATCTTGCATGATTTTATGTCTCTCTCCTTCCACATGTGCTGCTTTATTTTAATAAAAGAGCCGACTTTCTTCTTTTTTTGCTCTTTGGTGATGGCATTCACATCCTGTTGCTGCTTTTGGAAGAAGAATGTTGCGATCAAACATTGGGATGCATTCCTATAAATATTCTCCAATGCACAGTCCTTGACAATGGACTGAAAACAGCAGGCTATTTCTGCTGTCATTTTCCCACCAAGAATTGGGGTCTTAGATATTTTATCCGGTGTTTTCAAAAATGCTATTGCCATACAACCACCAATGGCCCGTGCTCATTCCTCCTTCAATAGCTGTCCCCATTTGGTTAATGAAAGCAAGATGGCTAGCATTTGCATAGATTTGGACAATTTAAAGCAGAGGTCTTCAAACTTGGCAGCTTTAAGATTTGTGGACTTCAACTCCCAGAATTCTCCAGCCAGCATAGCTTAGCTGCATAGAGGTTAAAGTCCACAAGTCTTAAAGCTGCCAAGTTTGAAGACCCCTGACTTAAAGCAACATAGTGTGAAGTTTCCGAAAGATGCCCTAATTAATTCATGATTCAGCTTTGCAAGTTGACACATAGTTTTGTATAGCCCTCAGTGGCACATCCAATTTCAGTTGTGAAAATGAGCTGCCTTTGCCAGGATCAGCTGGCTTTCTGCTTTTAGCATTTAGCCATTGATTAAAAATAATGCTGCCTTGGGCAAATAGAGAAATGATGGAATATAAAGTAAATAAATAAGTGTCTTCCCATTAGAGTAAGCTTTCCTAACCTGGAGTTCTTCGAATTCATGGAAAGTACAATCTATATCCTCTTAGAAATTAAAGAAAGATGTGACCTGATTTATCTGGAATGCACCAATTAAGGAAAATCATGTTAAAACTTGTGGAAGTTAGTTATGAAGGAGCTGTAGCCCTAATCCTTAAATTATCTCTGGAGTTTTGGTTGAATCTAGTTAGATTTTCCTGGGTCAGTTGAATGAATTATACTCCCTCCAAGGCATTTTAGTTGTTAATGGACTGATAATTCTTAAATGTGCAGTTTAAATGGAAAGACATTTTATTTCATTCTATCCACCCACCTTTCATTTTTTTTTAAATTTAACTTATCTATTCCTGATTTAACATCTATTTCTTATTTGAAAATAAGAAAATTCAGGAAAGTGACTATTTGTAAAGCCAATTCCGTCACTTTTTGAAAACCTATTTAAGATTACTTGGGAATGCATCTTCTTTGTGTGTTTTGAAACGTCACTTTAGATCTGTGATTGTTCTCAGTTTAAATGTCTTTAAACTTCTTGAAGCTCTTGTTCTTCAAAAACTAAGACAATAACAACACTTGAAAGACAGATTCTGGTTTAAAATCAATGACTTAAAAGGACATAAAATGTTTTTTGCTTGTCTCATTGAACGGTTAACGAACAAGTATATGCTATTAACAATACAGGTGGTCCTTGACTTGCAACTATTCATTTAGTGATGTTTGAAGGTAAAACAACACTGAAAAAAAGTGATTTATGACCGGTCCTTGCACTTATGACTATCCCACTTTTCACTTATGACTTAGCAATGGAAATTCCGGTTCCAATTGCAGTCGTACGTCAAGGACTACCTGTAATATATGACAATCAGCAGGAGGCTGTGTTCCTTTATGTAAGAAACGAATGTTTCAACTGTTTGCATTTTAAAAATTCCCAGAGACATTTTGCAACAATAATTTCTGTTGTAAACTTCCCCTGCTGAATCTTCCCACTGTCGTATCAGTCAAAGTTCATAAATCAAAATCCACAATGTGTTGCTTTTGTCTTGACCTAAGTTGTTCTTCAAGATTTTTCTTTTCCATGTGGAATTTTGTTGGAATTATAGTATCTTGTTTGTTGTTCCACCATTTTGATTTCAAATGAGTTTAACCCTTTGTTAAAATAGGGTTTTACTGGCTCTATATAATGATCTGGTAATAACTCCTCAGTTATTTCCATTTGGAGATTTGGAGGTTCCAGATCAGTAGCAGTGATTTAAAGAACAGAAGAATAGATTACATAAGACACCCAGATGGAATTTACTATTCCCAATTGATTTCAATATTACCCCCAAATGGCACATAAGCAGATTGAACAGCAGATATAGCAAATTGTTCTAAAGAAGCACCATTCCACTGTTTTATTAAAAAAGCAAAACAAAATGAAGTGCCATCTAATAAAGTGGAATTAAGCTAAAGGGAATAGTCAATCTTTTGATCAATACATCTACATCATGTACCTTGAAGTCCCACTCAAAACCTATGGCTTGCATGCAGCACAAAGCTTCACAATATTCTTTTTTTAATGTTTTATTTACTTTATTTGAATAACGTAAAAATTCCATTTCAATCAAACAATGTGTTGTCTGGATACAATTGTTTTTAGGCAATCATAATCAAAATGCTTACAATAACATTATTCATCACAATAACATTGATACTATAATAACAGTAATATTTAGCTTGTCTATTTTATCAAATTTCCATTTTAACATTTATCCTTTTTATGTCCCTGCATTTCTAACTTCTGTTTTTATTGTCTAACCATTGGTAAAATAAGTCTCATTTCAAAAAGTATTCAGTTTCTTCTTTGTCCTTAATAGTAAGGGTTAGTCTATCCATTTCTGCACATTCTAATATTTTCTTAATTACACTCTGATTTGTCGGGATCTCGTCACACTTCCATTGTTGAGCATATACAATTGTAGCTGCAGTTAGTACATGTAAAATCAAGTATATAGTCCCTTTGTCATATTTTTCCGACAGAATGCCCAATAAAAATATTTCTGGCTTCATGTCTAATATGCTGTTTTATCATTTTTTCCAACCAAGTGTGTATTTTCGTCCAGTATTTTTTGGCTTTTGGACATGTCCACCACATATGGAAATATGAACCAGGTATTTGATTGCATTTCCAACATTTAGCAGATCTATCTTTATACAATATTATTTTATTTAATTCTACAAAATATCCCCCCCCCCCCAATTTTATTGGAATTGTTTGGAATAAACATAATAGTCTTGGTAAAATATTCATTTTTATAGTAGCTATTCTTCCTGTTAATGACAATTGCATATCTCTCCATTTCTCCAAATTTAGTTTAATTTGTCGCATTAATTTCATATAATTGTCCTCTTTAATCTTTTTTGTGTATCTGTGAAACTTTTAACTAAAATCTCCGTCTTATCTTTATTTATTCTCAGTCCTGCAACTTCCCCATATTCTTCTATCTTTAAAGCTTCACAATATTCTATAAAGGCTCTCAGAATCTTCGTAAAAGTCCTGAGAACAAATGCCAGGAGAATTTGAGGTGTGTGTATTTGTGTGTCTTCCTACTATTTTGATAGTTATTTGGTTAGAATAAATGATAAGGGGTGCGCATAAGTGCACCAGCGTGCCTACCGTCCCTGTCCTAATATTCCTTTTTACTTACTCTTTTCATGTATTCAAATTATGTTTATACTTTTACCTGTTATCCTATACAAATAAGCTTGACAAATAAACTTATGATTATGATGCTTCAAGAATTGTACTGTCAGAACTAACCATGTGTTATGTTAGAGCCCAGAGTCAAATCAAGCTCAAGTCAATAGCACAAGAATTGAGTGGGAGACCAAACGGCCACAAAATCTCTTGGCAGAGAAATACAGTGAGTGATTTCTCTATGTTTCTCCAGAGGATAAAGAAATTATCTGCCAATTTCTCCAAAGGCAGGGTTTCTCCCTCAGTTATGAAGGCAACAGTGCTATTTTATTTTTATTTTTTATTTTTAAAAAAGCTCTCTTGACAGTATTTCTTTCCGGAAGAAAAGGAGATTGCAGATTAATGGAGAGAGGATTGTATAATAAAAGGTACAAAATTTGCAAACTCCTAGGGGCTATCTTATTACTAAAAACCAGCCCTTAACATTTCTTTGAAATTCTCTTCTCTTTTGTAAGAAGTTTTAGATACAAGTGGATGAGAACATGTTAAAAAAATGCAGGAAAAGTGGTTTACCTAAACACCTTCAAATTCAGATGACATCTGATTCTCCCCGTATCACCACTATCTTATTGCTGGTTAATACATTCACTCCTGCGAGTCCCTTGGACTGCAAAGCGATCAAACCGGTCAGTCCTAGCAGGTCAGCCTGACTGCTCTTTAGAAGGCCAGATCCTGAAGAGGAAACTCAAATACTTTGGCCACCTAATGAGAAGGAAGGACTCACTGGAGAAGAACCTAATGCTGGGAAAGATTGAGGGCAAAAGAAGAAGGATATGACAGAGAATGAGGTGGCTGGATGGAGTCACTGAAGCCGTAGGCCTGAGCTTAAATGGATTCCAGAGGATGGTAGAGGACAGGAAGGCTTGGAGGAACTTTGTCCATGGGGTCGCTATGGGTCAGACACGACTTCGCAACTAACAACAACAATACACTCACTGCTCTCTTTTTCCTCTTCAGAAAGACGAAATCTGAGGGTAGAAAATGAGGGATGAGTATCAGAGTTTTCTTGAATAAATTCCTTAAGGGGTCTTTCACCCAACAATATAAGCTGAATCCAAACTAGACTCATTAAAAGTAATAAAGTTCCATTGATAATAAATTTTGTCAATCAACCAGAATAGAGTTGGAAGGGACCTTGGAGGTTTTCTAGTCCAACTCCTGGTCAAGCAGGAGACCCTATACCATTTCAGACAAGTGGCTGTCTAGCGTCTTCTTAAAAACTCCAGTGATGGAGTGCCCATGATTTCTGGAGGCAAGCTGTTCCACTGGTTAATTGTCCTCACTGTTAAGAAGTTTCTCCTTAATTCCAGGTTGCTTTTCTCCTAATCAAGTTTCCATCCATTGTTTCTTGTCTTGCCTTCTGGTGCTTTGGAAAATAGGTTGACCCCCTCCCCCTTCTTTGTAGCAGCCCCTCAAATACTGGAATACTGCTATCATATCACCCCTAGTCCTTCTTTTCCGTTCAAAACAAATTCAGTTTTTCAAGCTATGTTCTGGCCTTTAAGAACAGCAACAGCAACAGTGAGCAAGTTTTTTTTTTTACCAGAAAACTTACTCATCCAAATTTCAGTTTGTTTGTTGTGATTTTATTTTATTAGTTAAAGAAGAGAAGCTTTGTGAATCGGAGGTCTACTTAATTAAATTGATTTGCTACGACTTAAAATATATTGACACCTGCTTTTGAGGGGGTTTGAGGGATTCAAAGTCTCGGTGGCGCAGTGGTTAGAGTGCAGTACTGTAGGCTACTTCTGTTGACTGCTGGATGTCTGCAATTTGGCAGTTCAAATCCCACCAGGTTCAAGGTTGACTCAGCCTTCTATCCTTCCAAGGTGGATAAAATGAGGACCCAGGTTGTTGGGGGCCATATGCTGACTCTGTAAAACCGCTTAGAGAGGGCTGTAAAGCATTGTGAAGCGGTATATAAGTCTAAGTGCTATTTCAAGTGTCATAAGACTAGAAAGATTAGGGAACAGGAAGAGATTTTTTTTGAATCTGCAAGCAGGGGACAATTTTGTTCCAATTTAAATCTTTCTGTGGCTCAACATTAATAATTGTACATTTGTTATGTTCTATATTATGCATTTTCTGTGTTCTGTCTTCTCCTTCCTGTACCCCTTAGTTTTCTTTACATAGTTCTGGTACCCTCAGCATCCCACCTGAAGCCTGAAATTTGTCATCTGAAAACCTACATCTGAATTGTAAATTCTGAATTAACGAAGTTCAGGTTAGAAATACATTGTATAGTCAGTTCTTGGATTTTGCTGCAATTAACCTATTTCATGAATTAGAGAGCAGTTCCTAGTTTGTAATGGAATATGGCACAGTGCAGTTTTTATGCAATTCTAACTTGACACAAAGTTTTTTCTTAGATTTTCTTTTGGAACTGATGTTAAATCTATTTCTTAGGCTGCGAGAATAAAATAATATTTCCCCCTTTTCCTTCAGTTTTAATTAGCCTAACCAAAGAATATGAAAGTCATGAACAATCTTTTGATTTTTCTTATAAATGCTTTTGAAAGTGAACAGGAATGATCACTGTAATCAGTCATTCCAAAATAAACACAATAGGAATTTATTTTTATCGAGTTCAATCCTAAATTTGTATGATTTGGATGGCGGCCTTAGAAACAAAGTACCGTATTTTCCGGCGTATAAGACGACTTTTTAACACATGAAAATCATCTCAAAAGTCGGGGGTCGTCTTATACGCCGGGTGTCGTTCTCCTGTAACCAGGCAGACCAGCCCAAAAGACTCTTAACGAGCCTTAAATGGCTCTGGCGATCGAAGCTCTGAGGATCCCAGCTTTGCCTGCTAATCAGGCAACTCAGCTGGGATCGCCAGAGCCCAGAGCCCTGTAAAAAGAAAAAAGTTTTCCCCCTCCAGCTTGCTTACCTTAGCTGGTAATCGCAAGGCTTGCCTTGCTTCGCTTGCCTGAATCCATTCCATCAGCAAGCCACTTTCTGCCTGCAATCATGCAGGCAGGAGTTGTGGACTTCAACTCCCAGAATTCCTCAGCCAGTAAAAACAAAGCTGGCTGAGGAATTCTGGGAGTTGAAGTCTACAAGTCTTAAAGTTGCCAAGGTTGGAGACCCCTGTTCTATTGGGTAAGTTTTTTTCCCCTTTGGGAGCTTTAAAAAATAGTTAATTGGGGTTTTTTTAGTTGTTCTTTTTTAGACCTAGCCATTTAAAGTTTAGGAAGTTATAAATTTAGTTTTCATATAAAAATAAAAATAAAATAATATTTGTGCAGCTTTCTGAGATGTGGTGTGTTTCTGTAGTGTTTCACTCTAACTACACAAACACACAAAATCTCACAAAGCTGTATGTGGAATTTTGTGTGTGTAAAGTGTGAAGGTTGATTTTTTTTGGGCTTTTTGTGGCTGTGTGAGGTTCCTGCTTGTTGCAGGGGCCATTTTGGGTCTAGCACAGCTGCTTTTACATTGTGGATGAGCCAGTTGTGTTGTGTTGTGTTGTGTGTGTGTAAAGTGTGAAAGTTGTTTTTTGCGCTTTTTGTGGCTGTGTGAGGTTCCTGCTTGTTGCAGGGGCCATTTTGGGTCTAGCACAGCTGCTTTTACATTGTGGATGAGCCAGTTGTGTTGTGTTGTGTTGTGTGTGTGTAAAGTGTGAAAGTTGTTTTTTGCGCTTTTTGTGGCTGTGTGAGGTTCCTGCTTGTTGCAGGGGCCATTTTGGGTCTAGCACAGCTGCTTTTACATTGTGGGTGAGTCAGTTGTGTTGTGTTGTGTGTGTGTGTAAAGTGTGAAAGTTGTTTTTTTTGGGCTTTTTGTGGCTCTGTGAGGTTCCTGCTAGTTGCAAGGGCCATTTTGGGTCTAGCACAGCTGCTTTTACATTGTGTTGAGGCAGTTGATGTTTTTTAATTTTTATTTGGTGTGTGTTGGAAGAGGGGTAGTCTTATATGGCGAGTATAGCCCAAACCCTATATTTTAACAGGAAAATTTGGGGGTCGTCTTATACGCCCAGTCGTCTTATACGCCGGAAAATACGGTACGTAAATAAGAATGTGATGTTTTTTTAAAAAAACAAACAAACAAAAAAAAACCCCACAGCCAACTGGGCATTCTCCTATTTTGCTCTGGGATGCATTTTACAGAATTCTGTTTAGGAGCAATTCAGAATGGATCATCCCTTGCTATGGGCTTCTTTCCAAATTCTACAATGAAAATTATTGATTGAGATTTGCATCTCATAATATTAGATTCTTCTATTTGAGAAAGAACCCACCCCCCTTTTTTAGTTTTTAGTTTTTTAGTTTTTTAGCTTTTAATTTGTCAATGGGTTTTAATTTGAATTGTTTTAAATTTGGGCCAAAGTATGTAATTCTTTTAATAATTTTAAATTTTGTATTGGTATGTGTTTTAGTTCTGGCTGTGCACTGCCCTGAGTCCACTAGAAGAAGGGCGGTATACAAATTGAATAAAATGAATAAATGAATAAATGAATAAATGAATAAATGAATGAATGAATAAATAAATAAATAAAACCAGATTCACCCACTGCATTATGCCATCAAGTGTTTTGATTTTGCCATGGCATGTTGTAAAACCCCACCATTAGTATTTTTTCTAGATAATGCCTTACGGTCGACATGTTATGTGGGCCTAGTCAAATGTGGTTTATTAATTAATTAATTAAACAAACTTATATTGCCACCCAACTCTCATAAAGATGACTATGATGGCTTACAATATTAAAACCACAATATTCCCTCCTCCCCCCCCCCCCCCCCCCCCCCCGGTATGGCAGCAACAACATAATCTTATTAACCACTTGATTAGATTCTTCTCCATTTTGGATTCTCAGGCCTGCTGACAAAATCTTCAGGGCTTTTTGGAGAAGCAACAAGGTGGGGCCCCATTATATTTTGGGGTAAAATGGTAGGCAAGGGGCCACAATTGAGAGGCAATTTTTCATGGCCCCACCAGATTATCCCTAATAGATGGGACTTGCAACATATCTTCCTTCCTATCCTGAGGGACCAGTTATTTAATTGAATACTTTGTTTGGCTAAGTGTGATTAGACACACAAGGAATTTGTATTTATAGATATAGATATAGATAGGTGTATTTATTCAATGAACCATACTTAAGCAAGCTTAATACAATGCATAAGCACAGGGTTTTTTTTTTTAACTTGGGTATTTTTTATGGTTAGCCTGATGATCTAATGATAATGTTTGATTATGTATTACATTTATGGAGTTTGTACTGTATTCTCAAGGGCCATTGAAGCTTATGTGGGGCTTTTCATGACTATAATTTTAGCAGTGCCAAATATTCTCCAACAGGTTATCATCCCAGTGATAATCCAGCTAAAATCCAATTTAGAAGGATTAACCATTTAATCATGCTGATCTCGTTAATCAAGTAATGAGCTCAGTTCTATGGATTCATCAAATGTCTCTGAGAAATGGATCCCATCATCTCTCTTTGTGCAAAGCTTGGAAAGAGAGGGGAGCAGAATCCTTGTTCTTAACTATGCACCCCACTTTTTTGAGGAACCAAGGTACAGTTGTGCAGACTTCTAGAAGTATAGCAGATGATACAGTCCGCGCTGTGAAGACCTTTTTATGATTAGGCTTGGCCTAATCTCCTCCCTCTTTTAATATGTAAATTTTAATCTGTTTTTAAATTATTGGGGTGTTTTAATCTGTCCGGGCCAAAATGATTTAATTTGATTTTATCTGGTTTTTAAATTTTATGTATTTTATTGTTTGGTTGTTCACCACCCTGAGTCCTTCGGGAGTAGGGCGGTATACAATTCAAATAAACTAAACTAAACTAACTAAACTAGGAGCCAGTGAGCAAAAAAGAAGAGTAAGTTGAGGTCACAGAGTAACTATTGATGAGAACATGAAGGAGGAAAGTAGTCTGCCATCTCAGCAAAATGTGGATAATTCTTATTGTTAGCCCCTCTACTTTATTTCTTATGATGATAATATTTGATTATCTATTATATTCATGGAATTTGTGTTCATAGTGTCAGCTTTGGAAGCCATATTAACATCAGAAGCTTCCATGCTGCCACCTTCTTGTGCATGGGAAATTAGGAGGGAGGATTTAGTAGCGGGGATGTAGTTAGACAAAATAGCATTCTTCTTTTCAGTCAAGGTCAAGGCAGTCCTGCATCTGGAGAAGAGTGGATGAAATGGTGTCTCAAGATGGGATGGATGGTGATTGGATCATGTGATGGACTGATGAGTGCAGGGGTTTTCATTTACTGAGGGAAAACCTGAAACTCTCAGATTCGGGTTTTCCCAGCTGTGCCAGTATACCTACTCTAATAAATGGGAACTTTGAGAAAATACCCGTCTCAGAGTTTTAACTGGAGTTGGGTTCTTCTGGAACTCTGACACATAAATGTACTCATTTAATGGAACTTACAGTCTCAAGTTCCATTAAAGTTTATATGGGACTTTCCTTGACAAAGGTACTTCTGCAAAGTGACATAGTGCTAGACATTAGTGCTCTACTCTGCTTTGCAGTAGATTAACCTTCTATTAAAAGGATTTTTTTAGTTTTTAGTTTTTTAGTTAAGTGGGGGCAGCAGAAGAAGGCTATGGAGACACACGGAAATTTGGTCATCTGATGATAAATGGGATCTAATGGAGTCTCAGAGATATTCCCAACCATAAAAAAATAAGTTGGAGGGTTTTTTTGCATGGATTGACCAGGTCCTGGATTCATTAAAATAGTTCCCTCCCCAAAATGTTGAGGTTTCATGCAGCTCTGTACTAAGCAGGAATGTGACACAGCCAATCAAAGGTCATTAGAGACATAGAGAAGTGGTATCTAAGCACTCAGAGGAACATAGAATCATAGAAGGGGCCTTAGAGGTCTACTCCAACACCCTGCTCAAGGCAGGAGAACTTCTACCATCCCAATCAAATGGTTGCCCATGTTCTGTCCCCGTCTCCACACACACACACACACACACACAGCCAGCCGAGGGTTAAAGGAAGCACTTGGCACGCACACAGTTTGTTATCAGAAACTTGGCAGCAAGACGAGCACCGACTGCCAAGTGCTTTTACTTCAATAAACGGGAGTATCCCTTCACCATATAAACAGAAATACACACAGTTTGCAAATAGTCCAGTTCAAAACAAGAAACCTTCGGCAGATTTAGGCGTTGTTCAAAGTGACTAGCCAGAGTTAGTTTTTGTCCGTCACAGAGTCTTAAATAGCCAGCACACTCTCTTATATAGTCTCTGGGGTGTGGTCCAGTGACTCAGCCTAATCCCTGGCATGCCTCCTCAACTGCTGCAACCGTTTATCACGCCTCCGTTGGCGTGGATCCAGGAACAACAGATCGCCTCCATCGCTATCATTGGAGACACCTGGCTCCTGGCTAATCTCCTCTTCCTCGGCCGGCACTTGAGGCAGTGCCAGAGGGGAGGGGCCTGGAGAGGGAGGCCTGGCCGACTCCTCTCCTTCATGTTCGGAGCCTTCTCCCTCCGATAAGATAGGCTCGGAGGACGGAGCCACAACAGCCTAGTCTATTTTTTTAAAACCTCCATTGATGGAGCACCCATACCTCTGGGAGGGAAGTTATTTTATTCATTAATTGCTGTCACTTTCAGAAAATTCCTGCTTACCTCTAGGTCAGTGATGGTGAATCTTTTTGGCACTGAGTGCCCAAACTGGAATGCATGTGTGTGCATGCCGAAGCCCCAGAAACTTGAAGACCAGCTAGCCAGTGCACATGCCTGTGCCGGCCACCTGGTGTTCAGGTTTCCGGCACATGCCAGCTGGTCTTCGCATGTGCTGGAGCGCTGGAAACCTGAAGATCAGCTGGCAATGGACGTGTGCCCACAGAGAGGGCTCTGCTTGCCACCTCTGGCATGCGTGCTATAGGTTGGCCATTATGGCTCTAGGTTAAATCTCTCTTTAACAAGCTGCCAATACTTCTTATCCTGCCATCTAGTGCAGAGGTCTTCAAACTATGCTATGCTGGCTGGAGAATTCTGGGAGTTGAAGTCCACAAGTCTTAAAGCTGCCAAGTTTGAAGACCTCTGATCTAGTGCTTTGGAGGATAAGTCAATCCCCTCTTCTCCGTGACAACCCGTCAAGAACCTGATCTTCTGAAGGTGAAATCAATAGTTAAAATTCTTAAAGACTTTACCAAAAAATCTCCTTTCCCCCCCTGTACAGTCTTTACTCTGAAAGAGCCCTACAAGTTTTGGAGAGGCAAATTGAAGAAGACTCGATTGAACTGAAGCTGATTTCCAAACCCAGCTCTTCTATTCCAGAATAGGAGCGGACATTTTCACGAGGACTAAATCTCTTTCTCTTTCCCCTTTGAATTGGTCCCCTGATTCATACACCCGCGCTGTTTTAAGACCTTGTGGTTTTATTTACCTGTCTATTAACTCTTCATAGCAGTTTTGGGTGAAGACCTTTCATATCACTTGCATGTTCGAAAGCAGTAAGTAAAATCCCCATGTACCAAAGCTTTCATGTTCTTCTTGCAATTACTGAGTTACGGGGATATAGGAGTTATTGAGCAACAGTTACTGCCACAGCAATCCAGTCTTCTTCATTTGACAGCACTTTCCCTGTGGGATTCTGAGAAAAAGACTAAAACTCCGACAAAACAATCCTTAATCCTGTATCATCTTTACACCCAACATAGTGATGGTGGTGAAGAATTAGTTTATAATTTATTTAGGCTGAAGCTTTTTTTTTTGTCTGAGGAAAAAAGCTTATTCCTATATAGGCATGCAGAAGTTTGTAATGTGAATTCACTTTCTTGTCTGCCCGTGTAAATTCACTGGCAAGAAATTAAAAAGATAAAAGAGTTCGGTCATTTCTGTTTACTAAGTGCCCTTTTATTAATGGTCAGGAATGTAAATGCTCTTAGTCAAACCCAAAGGTGCTTTTTTCAAGAGGCAACAGGACTTTTTTGTTTTTCTTTGAAGATGTTTCACTTCTCACCCAAGAAGCTTCTTCAGCTCTGATTGGATGGTGAGCTGAAGGAGCTTCTTGGATGAGAAGCAAAACGTCTTCAAAGAAAAAAAAAAGTCCAGTTGCCTCTTGAAAAAAGCACATTTATTTATTTATTTATTTGTTTGTTTGTTTGTTTGTTTGTTTGTTTGAATTTGTATACCGCCCTTCTCCAGCAGGACTCAGGGCGGTGAACAGCCAAAAGAAAACAGAACATACAAAATTTAAAAACAGTTTAAAAATAATTAAATATTTTGGCTGCAATTTAAAACAACCCAATTAAAATCAATTAAATTTAACCAAAAACAGTGGGGTCAAGCCAGCCCGGCTAGGTGAAATAAATAAGTTTTCAGGGCCCGACGAAAAGTCCGGAGGTCTGGTATTGTGCGTATCTCTGGTGGGAGGTTGTTCCAGAGGGCGGGCGCTGCCACAGAGAAGGCTCTCCCCCTGGGGGTCGCCAGCCGACATTGTCTGGCGGATGGCACCCTGAGGAGGCCCTCTCTGTGCGAGCGTACTGGCCGGTGGGAGGCTATTGGTGGCAGAAGGGCCAACCATGACCTGGATGACTGAGAATCTCCATAGACCATTTGCTCTTAGTCAAAAACATGGAAGGGAGAGGGAGAAAAATGGAGTCTGAGACCATGCGATTACATCTCCCCACCTTTGATGTATTGAATATAAAATGCAATGGGTTTTGTACACTTATTTCTGCCATTTTAGCTTTTCGGACATCCCTTCCACCATCACCCCCAATGCCTCTGGTCTTCATCTTGGCTAGTGAGCTGCTTTCAACTGAAGTTTAGCTGTTCTTCAAGGCACATTTCTGAAATCTCCGAAACAGCCACTTTATGGTCTAATGCTGAGAAGGCATTGAGCAAAGCTGAGTCTTTGCTCAATTTTCCAAGAGCACAAAGGGGCTTATATTCCTGCTAAATTTGCAGACATCACTAGGCCTAGATACTTGGCTTTCCTTCGCATATAACCTTTTGCCAAACAACTGGCCACAGTTCCCACAATAAGGCTATTGTCTATGACAATTGCATCCCTTTTCAATTTGTAGTAGATTGCATACTTCCTTCCTTCTGGCCCCTGTTTTTATCAGGCTCGTTTCTCCTCTGCCTTGAAGAATCATTCAAGAAATATGTGCTATAAATTATTTTTTCCTCCCAGCTGTTTTCCATCCAGCTTATAAACCCTAGGACTGGCACGTGTGTAAGGGTATGTATTTGTTTATGCACACGCATAACACTTAGCAATAGCACTTAGACTTACCGTATTTTTCAGAGTATAAGACGCATTGGAATAGAAGACGCACCTACCTTTGTTGGTGAGGAAAACAAGAAAAAGAAATCTGCCTCTGCCTCCCAGCAATTTTGCCTCATTGCAACAAACAGCAAACAGCCTGCTTTACTTTCATTTTCATTTTCAGCATAGCTTGATTAGCACAAGAAAAAAAAAATCTGCTCCCAGCAATTACCTCCTTGCAGCAAGCAGCAGAGGCCTGAGCAAAACAGCTGAGAGCAAATCAGCTGAGAGTTGGGAGGCTGTTCCAATCAACTTGTGCTAATTAGGCTGTGCTAAAGCCGAAACGAGCTGTTGCTGCTTGCTGCAAGGAGGTAAACTACAAGGGGGCAGAGACCAAAGTGTGGGGACCAGTGGGTGAGCGGGGCTAATTCGGTGTATAAGACGCACCTAAATTTTCACCCCGTTTTAGGGGGAAGGAAGGTGCATCTTATACTCTGAAAAATACAGTATATATTGCTTCATAGTGCTTTACAGCCCTGTCTAAGTGGTTTACAGAGTTGGCATATTGTCCCCCAGTAATCTGGGCCCTCATTTTACAGAATCAAACTGCCAAACTGCTGGCAATCGGCAGTCCACAGAAGTAGCCTGCAATACTGCATTCTAACCACTGCGCCACCATGATTCTTCCACTGCCGTACATTGTGAAATTTGCAGTGGTAGCCATCTGCAGGTTCAGGAGCCAGACCTTTTTTCTCATTAACTCCCACATGGTCAGTCTCTTCATTATTGTTGCTACGTAGTTGAATGTGACTTACCCGTGAGTTTCAGTTTATTTATTTATTTATTATTTATTTATTTAATGGGACTTGTATGCTGCCCTATCTCCACAGGACTCAGGGCAGCTCACAACAATTAAAACAGAACAAACAAGCCATTAAAACAAAAAGTCCAAGTTAAAATTAAGAAATTCAATAAAACCCAGATTAAAACCCCCATCAGTCCAAGGCGGCCAGGTGAAATAACCAAGTTTTCAGCCCACGGCGGAAAGAACGAAGGTCGGGGGCCAACCGGAGCTCCAGGGGGAGTTGATTCCAAAGGGTAGGTGCGCTCAAAGAGAAGGCTTTCTCCCTGGGGGTCACCAGCCGAAACTGTCTGGCCGACGGCACCCTGAGTAGGCCCTCCCTATGGGAACGCACTGGGCGATGGGAAGCTGTTGCTGGCTGCAGATGGTCTGCCAAATATCCCAGGCCTAGGCCATGTAAGGCTTTTTAGGTAATCACCAGCACCTTGAATCTCACCCGGAGGGCAACCTGCAGCCAATGCAAGTCACGCAGGAGAGGTGTAACATGGGAGTGTTGGGATACTCCCATCACTACCCGTGTGGCCGCATTCTGCACCAGCTGAAGCCTCCAAGTGTTCTTCAGGGGCAGCCCCATGTTGAGAGCATTGCAGTAGTCAATCCAAGAGGTGACGAGTGCATGAGTGACTGTGCGTAAGGCATCTCGGTCCAAGTAGGGGCGTAACTGGAGCACTAGGCGAACCTGGGCAAATGCTCCCCTGGTCAGGGTCGTTACATGATCTTCCAAATTTAACCATGAATCCAGGAGGACGCCCAGGTTGCGCGCCCTATTTACAGTTACCCATTTTTGGCTCAAGGTGCGTAAAACTATGGATGGTTTGAACTGTAGCAAATCATTGGGTCAAAGTTGGGTTGCATAAGGTCTCGTTGACTTGCTAAGCTTTTTTTCTCATTTCCAAATATGGCCGCTAAGATGCTTGTCTGCAAAGTTGGAAGTAGCAGGTTCCCTATTGGGTAAGTTTAAAAAGGGGTGGGGCTTCCATCCCAAGGACACAGCTGCCATCTTGACCCTTTCACTGATATCAGCATTCTATTGCATATCAGTATTCTATTGACCTTTCATAGAAAAGGTGAACTAGATGGGAAGCAAGTTGTTTTGGGGAATAATAAACACTTTTAGATAAAAATAAGAATGAAGATGCTGAGAGTTCCTATCTAAGCTGCAAAACTGTGAAAAATGTAAATTAAAGGCTGTTCCTTTTCTGCTTCTTGTTAGCCGTAAAAGCTTTGACTCACGTCTTACTTTGACATAGGCATCACACTGTGTCTCCATCATTCAGTTTTATGCTTGCTGACGACTGATTGCATCCAGCCAGTTCAGCTTCCCCAATCATACCTGTGATATATGGGACTGATGAATTTCTGCACATCCACCCAAAATGCCCTGCTTCCATATGATGGCAACTGTGGCATCTTCCCCAGCCACCTGTCATGGAGTCATCTGAATTATCCCTCTGTGCTGAGGGTCAAGCATCTTTTCACCTCATTGCATGGATCTATATATTACAGTAAACACTAATGGAGTTTTGAGCTACATGTCGTCTGTCAAATCAACCATATCTTATTACTAAATCATGATTGAAATGAACCAAGGCTTTGAACAAAGATAGGCAACCTTGGGATGGCCAATGTGCATACTTATTATTATTTTTTAAAATTCCCCACCTCACTCTTGGTGGTTCCATAAATGCCATAAAGCAGGATTAGTCCTGAAATGGCTTCTAATTTTGAAGGGAAAAAAAAATACAAAATTATTTCACTTGCCTGCCAATTTACCATCCAATATTGGTGGCAAATTTTGGGGAGATTGAAAAAAAAAGAAAAAAAAAAGGTGAGAAGTCACAGTATTTCAAGTAGAGAAAAGTAGCTATTGTGTGTGTTCCATTGTAATACAAGGGATAATATCAGGGGTGAAATCCAGCAGGTTCTGACAGGTTCTGGAGAACCGGTAGGGGAAATTTTGAATAGTTCAGAGAACCGGCAAATACCACCTCTGACTGGCCCCAGAGTGGGGTGGGAATGGAGATTTTGCAATATCCTTCTCTTGCCAAGCCCACCAAGCAACACCACGCCCACCAAGCCACGCCCACAGAACTGGTAGTAAAAAAATTTAGATTTCACCACTGGATAATATAATATGTTGGTTCTATTTAATCAGTAGAAACAAATTAAGAATGCGTTTATGGATTGTGAAGCTGTTGTTCTGGTTGATTTTGATTCTTTAGAGAGCTTCTTGGATTCAGACTTGAACAGTTGCTGAAAAAAACAACAATAACCAAATGATGGAAGTGTGGGTAACATTGCTTTGGGAAGGTCTAGTGCTGTGTAGAGGAGGGACGTGGTGGCTCAGTGGCTAAGATGCTGAGCTTGTCGATCGGAAGGTTGGCAGTTCAGCTCTAGTGCTGTGTAATGGGGTGAGCTCCCGTTACTTGTCCCAGATTCTGCCAACCTAGCAGTTCGAAAGCACATAAAAAATGCAAGTAGAAAAATAGGGACCACCTTTGGTGGGAAAGTAACAGTGTTCCATGCGCCTTTGGCGTTTAGTCATGCCGGCCACATTACCACAGAGACGTCTTTGGATAGCGCTGCCTCTTCGGTTTTGAAACGGAGATGAGCACCACCCCCTAAAGTCGGGAACGACTAGCACATATTTGCAAGGGGAACCTTTACCTTTACCTTTAGTGCTGTGTAGTTTCTTGCAACATCGGCATAACTTCATTCTTCACAAGAGTAACAGTCTCAGCTAATAGCTATCTAAAGCAGAAGAACTTTCTTAGAGACACAATATTAAGCCCGATTGCTGGGGAAATATAACATTTTCACCGAAGGAAAAAAAGTGGATTTTTCCAACCTAGGAAAAACAATGGTGGGTGTATTGATTCTTAAACAAGCTTTTGGAAGTGCAAGCTTTTGAGTTCCAAACATCTGAGGAGATGGTAAAAACAGTGGGGTAGAACAGATGAATTTTCAATCACTTCTGCATTTTCCTATAACCTTTGAAGTGAGCAAACCACAAGAAAGGAAATTACAACTGGTCACGGGCCAGATTAAGGACAAGTGTTCTTCAGAACTCTTCATGGGCTGCTGAGATGAAGAATCAAGCCAGGAGGGTGGTTGAGTTCTCCAATTGTGCGAAGTGCTCCCCACCCCTCAAAAAAACAAAAAACTTTGGCACTTTTCCTCAGGATCTCAGTGGGCTTAAATATACCATGTTGGACCAAGGCCACGGTCTGGGAATCATACTGGAAGATTTCTGCCAAGACATACAGCTGTAAAGTGATATCATTTTCTCTGTTATGGACTAAAGAGGCAGGATGGACTTTCTCCCCAAGGAATGAGCAAAAGATGGACCGTAGGAGTGCACAATGTTAGACTGTTCACAAGCAAATGATTTGATGGGGCTGATGGAAGAATTATGATCTCCCTTCAGATAATTGGCCCTCAGAGTTAGCCTGCTGAACGGTCCCTTCTCTAGTTACCAGTAGGTGCCTGTCAACTAGGCTCAAGCAGTGATGTGACTGTCCTTAGGAGTTAGGCAATAGATGTAATCTAGTCATATTGTCAAGGGTTGACCATACCAGTGAATTGATATATGGAATGCCCACTGATCAGTGAGATCTTGAATGCAGGAGCATTTTCACCCCTGGCTAAAAGTTACATACAAATTTTGTTGTTACACAGGACAAACTTTCTGTAGCAAAGACGTTTTAATAGCTCTACACTGAAGGCAACTAATGCAAGATGTGTTCTGTCAGCACCAGCTTTAATGTTGCTTAGAGAAGTATCTTCAGTAAATTTTTATAGGCTGTATGAGTACACCAAGTTCCAACCAAATTACACCAAAGTAAACATTTCTCTTATGGGAAATTAAATTCCATCCACTTAGGGCCAGGCTGTGATTAATTGAATGGCAACGGAAGCAGAGACAGTGCATTATTGCATCTGGGAAATAAATTGATGGGGAAAATAAATAAATAAAGGATGACGATGCGCCAAATCAGTGTTTCTCAACCTCAGCAACTTTAAGCTGTGTGGACCTCAATTCCCATGCTTGCTGGAGGGAACTCTGGGAGTTGAAGTCCACACAGTTTAAAATTGCTGAGGTTGAGATTTCAAAGAACAATGGAGAAGAATGAAAATGGCTGGATTAGATTCATTGACAATTGTGGTATCATAAGAACTAGAGAATTTTGGATCCTGAGAGTTGTCATGCACATTGCAAATCTGTAATTGCAGGATCCTCCATGCAGCTGAAAAGTTTTGATCAGGAAACAGATATCTGACATGTCTTAGTCACAGGGTTCTCAGTCTCATAAACTAAGACCAGCTAGTGAGTTTCATGACTGGCTGAGTGTATGAATCTTAACTATGGTGGTCCCTTGTTTGATAGGTTTTTTAAAAAAGTTTCAGTGGCACTTAGAATGTAATTCCGTTCTTGGAGACTCATAGACCAGGAAAAAAAGACCCCAATAAAACTGTATTGAAGTATGAAGAAAAGAATGGAAAGGTTGTGGACCTTTAGGTCTCAGAAGGAAGGGTATTCCATAAGACAGGCATCCCGAGACATCCCTATCCCTGGAGTCTTCTCAAATTACTACAATGTAATTTGCTAATATTACTTTCTGTCAGTTTTGAGTCAGAAGGCCCATGAACAGCGAAGCATAAGTGTCAGCCCTGGAGGCCATCTTTTTCTTTGGATTTTCAGGACTGCCACACTTAGTGCTGTGGGAAACTGGGAGGAGGGAATTGCATGGAGTTGTAGAGATATATAACCATAACAACATTCTTTTCTCTGAGAGTCAAGGACATTCTGCCTTCACCTGGAGTGGCGTGACTGGGAGGCATCTCCAATTGGGACAGTGCATTGATTGGACCATGTGATGAACATGTGGGTGAAGGGAGAAGGGACTTGGACTTTCTTTTGGGTGGGGAAAACCTGGAAGCTTTCAGATTCGGGTTTTCCCAGATGTGCCAATATGACATCTCTAATAAAGTAGAACTTTGAGGAACTTCTAGCCTTAGAGTCTGCTCTCATTAGGGGTGTTACTTGGAACCCTGACAATAAGTCCTAAAGCACAGATTTAAAGGAAATAAACCATAGTCCATTTTACCCTCAAATATCCAGGTAGGAACAGGTAACTTAGCTCTCTTCCTTTTGAACTTGAGCATCTCGTTTAATCTCATATGGAGTTCTTGGGCAATGTTAGAAACCAAAGTACCAGTAATTGCTTTACTATTGGAGCAAACCATATTATAACTTGGGCAGAGGTGTGTACCTTGCCTGAGATACCCACAGATTCAAGACAGGTTTGTACAAAAAATCTATGTGCAAAATGCTTTGGTCTCAAGAATATTATTTCTGTATGACTTGGGGGGTCTTCTTCCCTTCTTTGTTGTGAAAGGATTTTGAAGTCCATTTATTCTCCTTTATTCTATATGACAATGTCTATGGTTTCCAATATAGCCAAAGCTGTGGTTTTTCCAGTAGTAATATATGGCTGTGAGAGTTGGACAGTGGTGAAATTCAAATTGTTTTACTACAGATTCTGTGGGTTTGGCTTGGTGGTCGTGGTGTGGCTTGGTGAGCTTGGCAGGGGAAGGATACTGCAAAATCCCCATTCCCTCCCCACTCCAAGGGAAGGATACTGCAAAATCTCCATTCCCTCCCCACTCCAGGTGAAGGATACTGCAAAATCCCCATTCCCACCCCACTCCAGGGGAAGGATACTGCAAAATTCCCATTCCCTTCTCACTTCTGAGGGAAGGATATTTCAAAATCTCCATTCCCACTCCACTCTAGGGCCAGCCAGAGATGGTATTTGCCGGTTCTCCAAACTACTCAAAATTTCCGCTACCGGTTCTCCAGAACCTGTCAGAACCTGCTGGATTTCACCCCTGGAGTTGGACCATATGGAAGGCTGAGCAGCAAAGAATTTATGCCTTTGAATTGTGGTGTTGGAGATGGCTCTTGAGACTTCAAGGAGATCAAACCACTCAATTCTAAAGGAAATCAACTCTGACTGTTCTTTGGAATGAGAGATACTGACCCTCAAATATTTTGGCTACCAAAGGAGAAGAGAGGACTCATTGGGGAAGAAGATTCTGATGTTAAGAAAAAGATGAAGGCAAAAGGAGAAGGAGATGGCAGAAGATGAGATGGTTAGATAGGGTCATCAACACAATGAACGTGAAGTTGGGCAAACTCAAGGAGACAGTAGAGGATGGGGAGGGGACTGGTGAGCTATGGTCCTTGGGGTAATGAAGAGTTGGACACAACGTAGCAACTGAACAGCAAAATGTCCAGCTCTAGCTGGACATATGTGGGTTGGAATGTGAGCATCATCACCTTAAGCCATCTTGGGGTCAGCATAAATGGTGAGTTTGCAAAAGAGGTTTGGCCCGAGTCTCAGATGAACCACTTCCTTTCATTTTAACATTAAATGATTTTTAATATTCCACATATGGTTTGAAAACTCAACGTTGGGAATGAGCATAGCTGAACCATTATGACGATTAGTGGAGTGGATCCAAGAACACCCACTCTCCATATCAAACATGTGGAGCTCCCATTAAATTGGGAAGTCTCTTAGGGGAGTTGACTTGTCCTATCTAATCCAGGCCTATTTTGTTCCTCCGATTTGGATTGAGTAGGATGCATTGTTCCCATACATTCCTCCTTTAATTAAATGCAGTAGATATGTCATGTCAGTGAAATATGCCAGGTCTGTTTTTACATCTGTAGCCGTTCTCTCTCTACTCCTTCCATTTGGCTTCTTGGAAAGAAAGTTTGACATTAAATGCAACCTTGGATCAGATGATTGGTTCTCTGTGAACTGCCAAAATCACTCAACTAAAAATCTTAATGTTGGAGATTTGGGGTATGTGTGAGTGTGTGTTTATTTATTTATATTTATGCCTTTATGAAATGAGATTGGCAAAGAGAGACTCAGCTGTTCTGGTTCCCAGAGAACAGAAGATGCAGAGTCAGTTTGTATCTGCACAAAATACATGATAGTCATTGAAGTTTGAAAGGGAATAAACCTTTTGAACGCCTATAATTTTTAACTCTCCTTTTCTTCACTAGCTTCCCTCTGGCCCATGTGCTATGCATTAGTATTATGGAACAAGTATAAAACCTCACCGTTGTTCCATAACACAGATTCAGTTTGCACACTTCCCTAAGCCAGAGGTTGTTAAACCACGACTTATTGAATAAGCCACAGTTGGCTGAATTCACACATTTACATGAAGTCATAACTCACCAGACCACATTATGACTTAGTACTGTCTGAACATGGCCTTTCTCAACCTTGTTTGACATTATTTAAAGAGCTGGCCAGATGCTGTATACCCCTAAAACAATACTGAGAGCAAAGAACACACATATTAAGAATTCTAAGATTAGTTTTTTTTTAAAAAAAATAATAGAGCAATTGAGCAATTACAGTGAATATGGAACTATAGAGATAAATTGATTGAAATACTGAGGATTAAATTTTTAAGTTTTTTTCAAACTGTGTTCGTCTATCTGGATGCCTCATGGAGACGTTTTGTTCTTGCTTAAGTTTGAAATGACACATATTCTTTATATAGTTGTGACAGTGGCGGGCAATGTGTCTCATATATTTTCGCTGTGTCCCTAAGCAGAGTTGTCCCCATAATATGTTAAAAAATGTCAAGATGGCAACTCCAATAGTGTGATCAAAGCCCTGCCTACTTTCTATATGTTGTAGCCGCCATCTTGTCTTCTTAAACCATACCCTGAGGTTGCTCTTCTTCTGGGTCCATTTTTATCATTTTGTGACTCCTTCAAAATTTTTCACTGCAATTCAGTGGATAAATGAAGAAATTGGGTACAAATCTCAGGTTTCTTTTGGAGAAATAAAATAGGGCTTGAAACCTATTCCTTTTCTTTCCTTTCCTTTCCTTTCCTTTCCTTTCCTTTCCTTTCCTTTCCTTTCCTTTCCTTTCCTTTCCTTTCCTCCTTTCCTTTCCTTTCCTTTCCTTTCCTTTCCTTTCCTTTTTTCTTTAAAAAAAATGCAACCTCAATTGTCTTAGTTCTAGATTAACACTTTATGGATACATTTTTAGTTTCTTCAAATGCCACTTATTTAATCGCTATTCTCTATATTCTCTTCTGATTTTAAAACTAATGTTTTATTTTTGGTTGTACTTCATTTGTTATATTACACACAGAGACACAGACACAGACACAGACACAGACACACACACACATAATTCTAGTGACTGTTGAGCCCAGTGGTGGGTTTCAAATTTTTTTACTACTGGTTCTGTGGGTGTGGCTTGGTGGGTGTGGCAGGGGAAGGATATTTAAAAATCTCCATTCCCTCCCCAATCCGGGGAAAGTTACTGCAAAGTCCCCATTTCCTCCTGATCAGCTGGGAGGCAGAGAATAGATGGGGGCGGGGCCAGTCAAAATTTTTACTACCAGTTCTCCAAACTACTCAAAATTTCTGCTCCCGGTTCTTCAGAACTGGTCAGAACCTGCTGAAACTCACCTCTGGTTGAACCCCATCACTTCTTTTTTTAAAGGAACAGTTGAAAATACTAATGTTTCTTTTAGAAACATTTTTACCCTGCCACCTGCACCACTTTCAAACAATGTTGTTTCCGTCATGTTTAGAAGGCTGATACACACACACACACACACACACAGCACATATACACACTGTCACACACGCAATTGGAACAAAGTTTGTGTCTGCGTGATAGACAATATGATGATGATGCTATCCATTTAGTCATGTCTGACTTCTGGCGATTCTGTGGACCAGATCTCTCCACATCTTCTGATCTTCCACTACTTTGCGTTTTTCTAGGCTCTGGCTGGTGTCAGCTTTGAGATAGACAATATATTATTGTTTGTTTCCTGGCTGCTGCTCAGCTGGCACTCCCAGCTCACTTGTCAATAAGGTCAACTTCAAACTAGAAATGTGGAGGCACATAAAACGATTGCCATTGTTTCTTAGGATGCTCTTGGAACTTCCTAAGGAAGAATAATGCATTGAGAGTTGTTTATCTATAGGGCAAGGGCAAGTGACTGCCTGGAGTCTTTTAAAATCCTGAACTGTGTTAAAAGTAAAGGTAAAGGTTCCCCTCGCACATATGTGTTAGTCATTCCTGACACTAGGGGGCGGTGCTCATCTCCGTTTCAAAGCCGAAGAGCCAGCGCTGTCCAAAGACGTCTCCGTGGTCATGTGGCCAGCATGACTCAATGCCAAAGGCACACAGAAAGCTGTTACCTTCCCAACAAAGGTGGTCCCTATTTTTCTACTTGCATTTTTTACGTGCTTTCGAACTGCTAGGTTGGCAGAAGCTGGGACAAGGAATGGGAGCTCACCCCGTTATGCGGCACTAGGGATTCGAACCGCTGAACTGCCGACCTTTCGATCGACAAGCTCAGCGTCTTAGCCACTGAGCCACCGCATTCTTTTTAACTGTGTTAAGTACCTTCTATTTTGTTTGCTGTCATGCTGTAGTAATGTTGTGCTGTAAGAGGTTCTCCTTTGCTTAGCTAACAAACTGGCAGTGAACCGAGTAGTCAAAAAACTCTAAAAAAGATGACATGATGCTGAATTTAAAACTAGGGCTATAAATAATAACTTGTTCCTTATACTTTGGGAAAATGAGAGAGACAGCACAATCAGTCAATTAATCAATCAATTTTTATTCGGCATAGATCAGCAGATAAAAATCAACAGTCACAGTCAATTGGGATAAAAAATAAAAAGTAGAATTGTTCTAAAATATCTAAAAAGGATTAGTGAGAGCACACTCCTTTAGGGGTACGAAACTGACGTTGCTGGCTCATATAAGTAACAATGCAATTGAGATATTAATATTAAGTAATTAGTTCAAGATTGAAACTGTTATCCTCTAACTAACACTTCGATGTGAATTGTACAGATTCTTCTTTTTTAATTTGAAAATGAGAAGTTGGCCATCGATGGCCATTAATACTGATAGAATCTTGACTTTTCTCTTTCTATTTTCAATCCTTGAAGCAACAGAATGTTAATAATTTTGAAGCATATTATATAAACATTACCACACTGAAATTTGCAATGAAATAATACAATGTGTCGTGATTTATAGCATTGCAATTAAAGAAAGGAAGGAAAGAAAGAAAGAAAAAAGGGAGTTTGGTTGGAATGTGACTTAGTGACAATGTGAAGCTTTGGAGCTATTACCTTCCTGGTCTTGTTCTGAATGCATTTGAGAAATGGTTAGTTTTTGATTATTAAAAAGAATGCACGTCAGGAAAATTCAGCCTTTGCATTACAGTTTGTTCAGATTTGTAAACTGCTAGATGAATCAATTGGTATGGCCAACTAGGAGAAAATAGTATTTACATGGACTATACAGCCTGCAAATTATTTTGTTCTGAAATTGGATCTCTCTCTTTCTCTCTCTCTCTCCCCTCGCCCTTTTAAAAGTCCCAGTTGGATTTTTTTTTTTAAATGCAGGATTACAATTCACCAGAGGTTAAACCCACAGGCTTATTATAAGGGATACTACAAGTAAACATTATTAATTATAAAAAAAATTGCCTAATTTAAAAAGGTTCATTCCCCCACACCTGCTTTGCATTAATTGGCAAGTTGTCCATACACTTCAGCTGAACTCTTTAGCATTTATTTAAGCCTTGACATTAACATACTGTTTGATATTTTGATAGCTTGATCTTTTTTAAAAAATTTAACCACCCAACAAATGCATTTTTGAAATCACAGTGAACTGGAGAAAGTAGCTTGGTCTTCATTTCTGTTTGCTGCAGTGAGCTTAGAATGATTGACTTTCCTGAGTCTATTGAGAAAAAATACGGA